>VXBZ01003171.1:728888-813364 GCA_013399135.1 Heliornis fulica
CACATAAAAGGTAGCTGACTGTACCAGATCTCCACTGGCTTGTTGATTTAGAAAAGAGTAACACACCCACTTGTGTGGTAAAAGTGTCTTCTGGTGACCTAGAGTAGTCACAAGGACCTTTTGGCATGTGGAATGGTAATTAGGATTGCTTTTCTACTGGGGAAGGTTCTGGAATACTAGCCTGGCAAAGTGAGTGCAGTGTGGGACAAGATCAGCCAATAGAGAAAGCAGCAGGACCCTTCCACTCCCCACCCTGCCCCCCCTACCCCCCCATTCCCCCCTTTATACTCCACGGGGGCTTACACCTAGAGCAGCAATAACTTTGTCGGAAGCCTTGTCCCAGAGCTGTGGGTTGCTGAACACCTGAACTGCACGGCAGTTTGTTACCCTTTCCAGAACACTCCGCTGGCCACTCAGCATGTTCTGGGGCAGTCAGCCACTTGCATTTATATCAGAACAATATATGATTATTTACATCAGCAAAAGTTGTTCCTGCATCTGTGCAGTGGGTGACTAGCATAACATGAAGTATTCTAAAGTGCTTCCATGCAATGTTATCACTGTGCATGGAATTTTAGGAATAAGGCCACTTTTTAATAAAAATTGCTATTACAAGATGTATTTGGCCCATCAAAGCTACCATTGAAAGCAGATTTTTATGGAGATGATTTCTTTTAATTCTCTGCTCAGCAAATTCTCAGGTGAACTACCAGTATAAGAAAGCAGCTGCTTAGAAGATGTTTTGCCCCAGACATTTTTTGTTACAGACAGATGAATGGAAGACTGCATCAAAGAACTTCATTTTTTTTTATGGTTCAGTGTTCAGGTGGGATATGAGTGTAACCAAAGCAAATGCTGTCAGCCTTACATTCATTTCAGGAACCTTTCCTACCTTCCCTTGAGAGAAAGTGAGCCAAGAAAGAGGAATCTATAGAGTTGCATCTAAAATTCCCTAATTATATCTAGTGATACTTCTGGGGGGATTAAAAAGTGTAAGGCTAAAACAAGACAGATTTATTTTTGTTCTCTTTCTGTTGCTTGTATATGACTGCATGCTTTAAGGTGCCAGCAGGACAATACAAACATACCATTTTGTATTGAAAAATTATTTCCAATTTAAGCTAGAATAACACTTCCAATGGTAATTTTTTTTTCAAAGTGTGAATTACATTATGATACTAGAGATAATATTTTTTTTTTATTTGGCACATCAATTAGATATGTGCACTGAGTTCTCTTAGCAGGTGTAGACTTAGTTGATCATTGACCTCCTGTCTGCTCAGCTTTCTGCATGGACATTGCTATTTCTGATTTTACTGATGGGAAATTGCATGAGTTTAAGTTCATCTAGTACTCACTGAAGTAATAAATTAACTTACAAATGTGTCTACATTTGTGAATAAAGAGATTGTTAACCCCCTCAAAAAGCTACCCAGACTCAGATGCACACTGGCAAGTGTATAATGAGGTTATAACTGCATAGCTGTAGACAGTACAGGTGCTAATTTGAGAGATTTTGCAGGTGATTGGCATATGAAAGTGACATATACTTTTGAGGCACTTCAGAAAAAGAAAATGTATGAGGATGGTGTTCTCCATTAGTCGTTGCTCTTAAATCATATTTTTCTGAAGATACATCACTAAATATTCTTCAATACGTTGTTGATCTAAAAATCTACCAACATCCGTGTAAACTTAGAATGCTAATAAACTATTTTTGCAAAGCAACCTGCTTAGAGAAAATTGTGATCCTTCTGGAAGGATGTCTTGCAGCGTGATCTCTTGTAACTGCAGCTGCTATGATGTGGTGCTTTTGAGGCCGTGTTTCTTGATCTGCCACACAAATGATGATAGCACAAACTGCATTCTATGAGGAAATGTAACTGCAAATGTACTGTTGATGTGGTTTATCATTTAATGGAGGTGTTAAATAGGAATTGGCCCATCTGTGTAGGGCCAGACACCTGGCAGCGTTTTCTCTCTAAAGACAGTTTAATATGTGGCTCTGTCTTTTACTTGAAGACAGATTTTTGGTCAAGAACCCTGTAGAGTACCAGTCCTGTTCCTCCTGATCTGCCTTCCCTTCATTGGTCCTGATCTGTTTTCAGGCCGTGTGTCTTTATACTCTGTGAAACAATACCTGTATTGGGCAGGAAGGTTATGAATGAAATGTGGGCATGTGAGAGAAGGCAAGGCAAGAAGAGAATCATGAGATATTGCTATTTCTTCTTAGTCTAAACTTCTTAAATAGTTCTGCCTGGAAAGAGATGATAGAATTGGGTTGATGGACAGTTTTGTTTTATGCTTGGGAAATTACAAACCTCTGCAGTTGAATGGGCTTTCTCATCTCTGATCTTTTCCCAGTGAACCTGCAAGAGTTCACTGGGAAATATCATTAACCACATTCACTTGGGTGTCAAAGGACTAGAGAGCTAAATCACATTTTAAGGATTACAAATCACGATAATTTTTTCATGATAGCCACATCCTCACTGTCTTTTAGTTATTGTGAAGTCAAGACTCTGGTGGAGGAATGGGATGTTTTTATGTAAGGAGAGTAGGCTGCCAGCTGAAGCTGTCTCCTGTGTTACAGCATGGCTTGTAGTACATTAATATGCCCCTTTGGAAAGCTAGTTGCTCAATCAGCAATGTCCATCAGTCCAAGCCATTTTATGTGGGAATTACATTTATAATTTCTTGTATTGATATTTTTATTCCTTTTTTTTTAATAAATAATTCTCCCTTATTGATGTCCTCAAATAAAGAACCCATTTAAAATCCGTTGTTGCCAGCCTAGGGTCTGGCCTTTATCCTCATTCCTTAACATTAGCCTGAAGGTTTAATTCAAGTTGTATTTAGTGGAATACTTTTGTAGTCCTTCATTTACATGTATGCCAACAAGCTTAAATGCACTGCAACCTTGGAAGACTTTCAAAGGAAGTAATAATTCCTCTGAAATAGGTCTTTTGAAAGCTTTATCTTGTTCTTTCTCTTTTTGTTAATCTTGGAGCCCCTTAGCATGTCAAAGCAATTTTTCTAATGTCAAATCTTCTAGACATTAGCATGAAAGAGCTTTAAAAGATGATTTGAGAAAGAATAAATGTTGAATGAGCATTTATTATAGAGCCGTTTATGCTACATTTGCATTTTGACTATATTTTTGACGTGAAATGTTTGAAAAGCAGGCTAATTTGAAAGTCAATAGTCTCTAAACAATGTATACTACAAGTCTGTTTACACTGAACTATTTCTTTTGTGCGTTAATTTACAAAAATAAGATTTCATTAGGCTTAAGCTGATTTGTTTATAGGGATGAGATTAAACCAGTCTCATTAGTCTTAACATTGAAATGGTATCCGCTTTAGAAATTTCGTAGTGATCAAATGTTCCTCTTTAAAGTGCATTGAAGGAAATAAGGACAAACTCAGCAGTCAGCTGATACTGATCGTTTTTTGAGTTCTGATTACTTTTAATTCAACTGTTATGGAAATTAATTACTGAAGAATAACCAGGCCTGGAATGAGAAGAAAAATATTTATTTTTTTTTATAACAGGACTACAAAGAAATTGAAACCATTAAAAAATCTGAAAACATGGCAGACTAAAACTGTGTGTGTATGTAGTAGCTAACAGGCTGAAGTTGTGCAGAATTTGAATGATTCTGTTTATCTTTCCATACAGAGACTGGCCAGGTAGCATTTGGAACCTTGAGAGCAGTAGTTGTATGCTCCCAGGGTAATCCCTGCTGTATCATCCACGTGGGTATGTCTTATTCACCAGATATTCTGGAGAAAGTACCTAAAAGATCTTCAGTTTTTAGGCATCACGATATTCTATATGTCATTTTAGAAGTCCATGCTCTCGTGGGATCTCTGGTAATGGTACTTTGTGGAAAACTTAGTGATTGCCCAGATGTGAAGAAAAGTACAAAAAAGTTTCTTTCAGCTTTTACTGAAGATGAGCTATACCTTCAGGTAGCCACCATATGTAGTAGGCAGGACTCCTGTCACAGTGATTCATATCAGAGTGATATGATAGGAACTTCAAGAGCTATTGATGTTTAAATCCAGGAAAGAAATTCTCTCTTCTCTATAGAGGTCCAGTAGTCATGTCAGTTGTTGCAGATATTGTCTTTTAAAAATTATTATGCATAATCATGCATTTCTTTGGAGAATTCACCATGTGTCATAATGATGGGTTTATTATTATTTCATGGATGACATTTGTGGTGTAATTGCTGACATGTTCCTGTCACTGAGTCCTCAATACAGGAAAGACTTGGAGTCTGTATTGGTGCAATAACAAGTGTAGCATAGAGAAGGGAGGGAGTGAGCATTTAACCATCTCATAAATCCCATAAGGAACAGTCTTGGATTTAAGTAATGCAGTAGTAAACTCACCTTTTTCCTCATCTTCTCTATAGATTCAACTGTTGTTGCCATCCAGAGAGGAATTGCAATTTTTCCAGCCTAGAAACCTTAAAATACTGCTAATAACCCATCATTCTGATGTCAAGAAAAGCCATAATCATTCTAAGTATGGTTAATGTGCAATTACACAGAAGCTGCCCTCCTTAAACAATCCTTTTTAAGTTCTCTCAGCATACAGAGGGCAAATCTTTTGGCGCCAGGTTGTAGAGATCAAAGGATCCTGGTAGTAGCAAGGATTTTAAAGTGCCAATAATATCAGAAAAAGGGGAATCCACAAAATGAGCAACTTCTCCATGGGTGTTCTTGGAAGGTATATTTTTAATTCCTCTTGAGATATCTGGGTTACTTTAAAAAAAAAAATCTCTGTTGAAATATATGTTCTCAGAGCAGCAACTCACTGAAGATGATTACAGATACAAGTATATAAAATAAGGCCTAGTATAGGTATATGTACATCTTGAGGTATAGAAAAGGTGTCTGGAGTATTTGATTAAGTGTTGGTATGTATTCACATAGAGAGATACATACACACACAGTGTGTGTGTGTGTTTGTGCTATGGGTCTAACCACAGGTACATAGTTGCTAGTGTGATCTGAGTGTCTCATAACGTTTACTCTAACACTTGAAGTGACAATCTAATTGAGAGGAGATGTCCAGGAAGGGTTTATATCTGAAACACATCATAAATGGACTCCCCCCTCTACTCTTGTAAGGTAGTACATAAAGGACAAGTGAAGGATTTATGCTCTTGCTGTCATTCTCACATGTGTATATACAGGGAAAGAAAAGGAAACTATTTGTCAGCTTTCTGAAAACGGTAAGAGTGTTCTCATAAAAGTCAGATTTTTAAAAGAGAATGAAAATGGCCTAAGAATAAAACTTTTGAGCACTCTCTTCTTTTTTTCCTTAGTATGAATAAAAACTCTAAAAGCTGTAGCCTTTAACCTTTTCAGGTCTTTCTGTTCATTTTCTGAAGAGATTTACATGAGAGACGTTCTTTTTTGTTTGAGTTGTTTGATATAGGTGATGATCAGGTAAGTGCAAGGGCCTATCTTTCTCAGGATCTTAGACCTCAGAACTGAGCTAAAAGCTTGTTCTCAGCAGTGGTAGCAGATGACAATACCTCTGTCCTCCTTCAAATCTTATTTCCCTGGAAGTTTTATCATTTCAGGGCTAATGCTTTACTACTGGGGTGCCTCCAAACCCTGAACACTGTATAAACCATAAGATTATTAGAAACAGATAAAACTGTAAGAGGATGTGTATTACCCTGGGCATCCAAAAGGGCATCTACTAGTATGAAATAGTTGCCTGGGGGCTGAACTTCAGCAGTCATGGTATCTTTAGTAGTCTGTGTCCCTTCTCTTTCTGTATATGCAAGTCTTTTTACTCATGCTTTTAGAGATGCAAACAGAAGCATTTTTAAAATGAGACATTTCTTGGGAAAGACAAATTCTGAAATGAACAGTCCTATTGTCTGAGTAAATTCTTGCCCTGTGTGTGCCTTTTGGAAACTCCCTCAATACTGAGGCATTGCAATTCTAGAAGCAGAATGCTTGTAGTTGGAATTTAACATGAAGTCATAATCACTTCCATATATTAGAGTCTTTGTGGCTTTTTAAATGTGAATAAATAATAATAGACCTAGAAAATGCTGGCCTTCCTGAAGATTTAAAAACAAATAAATAAATAAACCACATTCCATTTACTAGGTCTAGGATTTAATTTATTTGCCCTAATGGATTTTTTTTTTCAAATTCCAGCTAAATTAGTTTTTCTGCTCTCTGCATACTGATCTTGCAGTTTGACCATTTCTTTCTTTGTTGTCACTCAAGACTTGATTTCCCCAATTTATTCCATGTTATTTCCTTTTCATCAGGAGGAATTATTGAACTATTAGAAGGAGCAGTTGAGCAATTATACCACGTTTCCCGGTGTGCTGCATGATGTTAAATTCACTTCTCCTCCCCCCCTCTGACTTACTATGTCAGTGAAGTCTAAGTTTATATTTGCTCTCTTACCTGGGGTGGTGGCAGTGACCACTGATGTGACAGCAGATACTACTGTACTTTTGTCAAGCTTGCCTTGGATACTGCAGTAAGAACGAACAAGTAGGTTTGTTTTGGGTCCTTTCTCCCCGCAGTTATGGTCATCTGCTCTAATAACCCAGTTCTAAACAAGCCATGCTTCACTAGGGGTGTGGAGGCATGGGCACTAGAAAGCACCCAGGACATAATCTTCAGAAAGACAGCTATGGAGACCGTGGCAGCCACCTCCTCTGATAACTGCCTTGTGCTGCCTTTATGAGCAAAGCCTGGCTGTACAAACATGTTTTAGCAGACCCTTGGCTTGTGTTTACATATTTAGATATGAACCACTATATCCTGGTTTATAAGATAGTCTCTTCAATTTCTGCATATTGGGTCACTTCCACCCTTCTTAAAATATCTCTTTTTACTTCTCTGTATGAATAAGCCTTGGTGTTGCAGATGATTTAATCCAGTACATCTACCTAATAGCTTCATGCTTTGGTGATGTACTCTTTTGATCTTTCTTAACCTTCTCTCCATTTTTGTTTTTCTCATGTAATCCTGCTTTCCTGATTTTAACATTAGGAGTTCATTTACTACCCATGGCTCCTACATAGTCTCATAAATAGTCATTAAGCCCTGTTTATGCCTATCCCCCCTGTTCATTGACAGTAGGATATAGGTATGAGCCTGTCCTGCTATTTTCCTATGTTATAATTACACTGAACAACATACTGTGATGAAACTTGTATGTGAAGTAGGGCTCTGAGGATGCTGTTTTGTTGACTGTGTTTGACTGGCATTTGGAACACTGGGATACAGACAGGTTTCTGTGGGACTAGGCTGGTTTACTCTAGATTTACTCTGTCTGACTTCTGCTTTTCTTTGGATCCAGTTCAGTATTCTGTGATTGAGTGAAACTCCAACAGACTTCAACTAAGGTTAGCCTGAGTACACACTAGTGTAGTATGGTGTTACCATCACAAGTTTGGTATGCACGTGGAGGTAAAAATGTTTTCACATAGGACACTGGGACAAACCTATGAACTCTTCCCAGGCTACTCAGGTCAAAGGTCCCCCATAGCTCCCTGCCACCCAAGATGAGTATTGTTTGGATCATGGAGGAGGAGAATTCTGTAAGTAGCAATAACTAGGACTTGTCTGTCCAATTAATTATCAGGGAAAAATACAAATATGAAGGGGAACTGGTTGTGAGTGTACTACTAAAGCATTAAATATTTTGCAGCAGAAGAGACTAAGTCAGACTTCACTAAAGCATTTGGAATTAGGACCTCTTTAAAAAAATACATCAGTTGGAAGGAGAAAAAAAAGCTTCAAAGCTGCTTTTTCTCTCCCTTGGAAACCTGCTGGTGTTAGGATAAAATGAATAGAGAAAAGAGAAAGGTTTGGCTTCTAATAAAGCATCTGTTGCCCACTTTGAACATTTCTTACTTCTTTGTGAGTGTGTCTCTTCAGTTATGGCGACTACTGACAATGAAGAACAGAGGCATAGAAAAAGACAATACCTGTTATATAGCCAATATTTCTGATTTCATGTCACTTTGAACAGAATCTTCATTTGACCACATGCTGTGTCCAAAAGGAATTTCTTTGTTGGCTGATCCAAAGATGCTGTAAGATGCTCAAAAAAGTAAACTGCAGGAATCTGTTCAATAAGAAAGATAAAAACAAATCCTACAATTCATTCAGTGCACTGCTATCACTTTTAACTTCAGCCTGTTTTGTCATGCTGCATAAAAAACTGAATTCAAATTACTTGTGCTTTTTTCCTCTGTCTTTTAATGTTGTTAATTCTGGTCATGGATTATAGATTTCTGTCATCTTTGAAATAAAAGGTAATAAACACCTTCACACAGATTCGAAATGCAAGAAGGAATAAGAAGGTGCACATACATAACTGGATTGTTTATAACCCTGTGGACAGTTGCAACTGAATATTAGCTTTGAGAGGGTTACCTCCACAAGACATTTGCAGCCTTTCACAGCAGGAGGTTCTCAGATTTGCTTGTGGTACTCACCTGAGTGATTCAGCAAAGTTTTGGCCAGACCTCAGACATTTTATTTTTCTCACTTTTGTGAATGCGTTAAGTACATAGTACTACAGTGAGAGTCTTTAGCACATGGGTGTAATTATTACAGTTGAATGTTGTTGTCACAGTCCAGTATAATTAGACACATGAACTACTATAGTGGGTTCAAATATTCAGGCTAGTTTTGATTTGTCACTTGCAATGTCTTCAACGTACAAGATGTAGCATGCTCCTGGAGGGGGTCAAGCAGCTTATATACTCAGACACTTTATGGTAATTGTGGGAATCCTTGTGATAAAAACTGTACTCACTTGCATCTTGCAATTGCTATAAACTATCAGTGTCACAGACCCAAACTGAGGTTGGTATCAATGGCAGGGTGGTTCATACCAACATTCCAATACAAAATTATTCATAGAAAATCAAACAGGCCATCCATCAAGTTTAGTGCCAGAGACACAGGATTTTGTGAGAATCACCTTGTGACATGATCCTGCTCCCTGAGCTCAGTGGGAAGGCTCATTGATGTTAGTGGAACAGAGCTGAGTCCTTGCAGAATAACCTGTTACTACAGAGGAAGGTGTTTCTGTACCCCCTTTTTTTTTTTTGCAATACTTGGCTTATAAACACACTGATGAGAACTTGGATCCCTTCAAATAATAACATAACCTAGTTATTTTATAATTATTTAAATATATTTTTGTAAATATCTGTCTTGCAGTGCCTTCCATTGATTTAATAACTTTTTCTTTCAAATATTTCCTGTCATTGTTTTTATATTTGTGCTTTTCATTTTTAATACACTTTACCTTTATTACCTGTATTTTAAGGGAAAGCAAACAAGAAAATTCAATCTACTCTCCATATCTTTTATTAGTGCCTATAAATACCTTTTTAAGTCACCTCTCTCATTTCCTCCACAGAGGAGGAGTATTTCCCAGAGTACTAACTAAATTTACCTGAGAAAAAAACAAACAAAACTGTCCACTTGCAAAAATTTAGGATAGATCAAAAGAATAATCTGGAAATAGAGTTTCTATAATATTTTTTATCAGTCTCTAATATTCTTAAATCTATTCTTTTTTTCCCCGACTGAAAAGTTAAAATATAATTATGCAAGCCTTGGAGTCATGAAGAGTGATGCATCCACTCCGTGTAGGTCTTTGAGAAAAGTCTAGAAGATCCTGGCCTTTGAGAAAAGATGACACAAGCTTTGGAAACAGAAGTTAGTTCATGGCATACAAGATTTCCAAATGAACCCTGCCCTTGTTTGCAGTTCTCTGGACCCATAGTTCCTTAGGCTGGTATAGGAAGAAGCATTCAAGTTCTGCTGTGAAACTTGACCAGGCTTGCTCTAGGAAAGGGAAGAGTTAGTTGTGCAGATACACCATATTGCTAACTGGGGTTGAATGAGTGCCTTCCTCTCACTGCAGATGCTGCCATTTAAGCAGTAGCCACTTACCTCTAGGTTGACCACCCTCTATCACATTGGAATTCCTTGGTCCATAGCCTCTGCCAGCTTTCCCAAGGGGTTCACTCCTTGAATTATGCATTCCTCCTCTCAAGCCATCGGTCTTACTCGGAGCAGATGTATGTTCTGTAATTGATTAGTTATCTCTTCATGGCAAATAGTAGTTTGTGATCAAGTAAGCAGGTTCGTAGATTCTCTTGATCAAAGCATCAGAATCTGATTATGCCTCCTATAAAGAACATCCTTTGAAGTGGATCAGCACTCAGGTAATTCAATTATCTTCTTTCTGGAAAATTCATCTTGAAAGGAGGTCATTTGCTCAGGTACAAAGAGGTGGAAGATACTGTTTCCATTATGACCCATATGGTGACTTTATGTCAGCCTCAGAAAAAAAGGAGTATGAGAAAATTATTTACTGTATCTGAGAGGTAATGTGACCTATTTTTAATATATATATTCTTTAGGTTAAATAGATGTGATAATTTCTCTAAAACGGACTCTGCATTATATTTATCTGTGTCAGATCCTAATTATACTTCTAGAGAAGATGAACAATTCAAACTTAAACTGTCATAGGACTTTTCAGAATTATATGCAAACTAAAATTGTAACCTAAAATTTCTTATCAGCCAACTTACTACCTCTTACCCTTCTCCTAACCCTGGATGGAAGACCATTTTTCAAACCAGACATCCCTTTTCTATTTTCTCTCCTTTTACACAGGGCTGAAATTTTCCAAGGGATATCTAGTAATCCAGGAATTATTTTCCCACGCTTTTTCTTTCCCAAGAGTACATCAACATCTGTGATTTAATTATTAAAGTAGATCAGTAATGCCCATTGGGTACCAAAGGACTTTAATAAAAAGAAATAAAAGTATTGCCAAATACTACTTTAAAGCTGAGAACTCCCAAGAAGAGGAGTGGAAAAAGAGAAAGACAGTTTTAATTCATGCACTTTTAAAGATGAGAATTTACATTTTTTATTTCCTTCTTAAATATGGACTTCTAATGTCATTTATACTGTAGATATATACAAAGTTTGCAGCACAGTTCCCCAATGCAGAGGCACTTGAGACAAGGCCTGTAGAAGATCCTGTACTGAAATCTTTCCTCTCTTCTTAGTTAAGGAGATAGGAGATTGAAGTGGTGCATAATTGCTCTGTAGCATAATACATTTAATGCTGAGAGTATCAGGAAGATTCATATGGATGGAAGAATTTTTTCCTCAAATATGGTGACAGTATAAAAATGCGTGAAAACAAAATCATTTGTTCTTTCATCTTCTACTTCAAAATACTCTATTACCTTTCCTTCTCAATAGATAGATCAGATACAAGAAGGACTTTTTTTTTCCTCTTTAACATGGGTCTGGTGGTGTAGAATTGAACAAACCTTTCAGGGTTAAAAGCTAACCTGAAGGCTGAATGAGTGGAAAGAAGTCAGATTAAGAAAATGGAAAAGTCAGTCTTTTCAAAGTAATATCAAAGTAACAGCCTCTTTCTGTGGCATGTGGAATGTTTGAGGGGGTGGGGGAGTGGGAGGAGAGCCCTATATAATACTGTATTTTTTCTTTCTTTTTTATCTAACTTTATGGATTTGCTTGGGTGAATTCCATGGCCAGAATGATGCCCCAGTTCCTACTATCTCCATACCAAAGGGCTGCACAACCTGACAGGATCTAAGAAGGGAGCTTCCAGCTAGAAGTCTCCACCTCAATGTTTTATTTCCTGACTTTTAAAAAAAAATATTTTATTTTTATTTTTTTGCCTTCAATATCATGTCCCTCTAGGGCAGAAAAAGGAAAGATGTGAAAGTATCATAACATTTATAATAAGTTCTATTACACACTCTTTGTTATCACTGGACATCAGGAATGTATGACAACAATACTTCCTGATGTGGTGGTATACATGGTATATTTTGTAGTTTTCTGGAATTATGTACGGTTTCACATTAGATCTCATACCATCCTATGCTCATGGATGTTCAGTGACCCTTGGTCAATCTGTCTATAGTAGAGGACAAGGTGGTCCCCAGATTCTTTGTCTGTAAAAATGATAAATCTTGGCACATACATGTTTCTAGACAGAAAGCAGAATGATAAAAATAGAAATAGCGGAAGGAAAATGAAAAATATCTGACCTTTGAGAGTTTTAAAGGGACCAGTTTCCTTAGGACCACATAGTATTTCTGAAAGAATTCTTTAAACTTCTTGCTGTGAATAAATGTCTTTTTTGTGAAAAGGAAGGCAGGCCCACAAAAGTATATTGAGAATTTAATATCTGTTCTTTCTACTCTCTTCAGTTGGTGTCGTGTCTCCTCCTTGCTCTTTAGGCTCCTCCATGTTTGCCTACCTGTGACCCCTTTGAGATACTTTCTGAAATGTTTCTCTGTACACTTCTGATGGGAACTTTCAAATGGAGACAAAGGCTTCAGGCTCCTTGCTCTGGCTGCTTCATTGTATATCGGTTTTGTCTCTTCTCGGTGACCTATGAAACTAGCACAAGTTAATTAAGACTTCCTCAGCCACCCGTGGTTTCATAATCTTCCATGCACACATATATACATGCTTTTGGTGTTTAAAATGTTACTGAAATTGCATAAGTCAGGAATTCAATACGCAAACTTATTTTGATTCTTCTGTACATCCCCTGTTCTACACCTCTTCTACATTTCTGATCTCTTGGGGCTGTATTTCTAAGTGTGTCAAAGTATGTATGTGAACATTTAATTTTTTCCATATCCTTTTTTTTATTGGCTACAACTATATGCATAACAACAATTCAACTGTAATATGCTATTCCTTTAAAGAAGTGTAGTGTCTTTACTTATTCTGAATCTTATTGAGCAAAGCTGTACTTTGTACGAAGCACAGGAAGTGGTCTGAAAGCAGACTTCTTTCCAGTCCTAGTGGTCAGAAAGATACTTTGGCCCAAAAGAAGAGTCCGTGCATGCTTTAACAAAATAAACAATTTAAATCCACTTCCCTA
Organism: Heliornis fulica; assembly: GCA_013399135.1. Lineage (NCBI taxonomy): Eukaryota > Metazoa > Chordata > Aves > Gruiformes > Heliornithidae > Heliornis > Heliornis fulica. The sequence continues at coordinate 741,864 of VXBZ01003171.1, forward strand.
CTGCAGGGGTTGCTGTAAGCTGTCTTTCCTCATAGCAAAGGAAGTAAAATTTATGTTTAACTACTTTAAAATGTGTGAGCGAGCAATTAACTCCATCATTAAAATCCTTGAAGTGACTTCTTCAGCTTGAGGCCTGAGGTTGTTTATTCCCAAGAGTGGTTACAAGTATTTAGAGAAAAGGTTTTGGGCCTGTTCCATTGTGGTGGCACCTTTGCCTGCCTCAGCTCTGTGCCTCGAATATGGGAGTGAACCTGGGCAGGAGGATCTAATTCAGTTTGCCTAATCTGTAAACTGAGCAAGACAAGTCAGGGCTGCATGTTCCAAGTTGTCTCTAAAGCATCTACTGCAATAGGATCCTAATCTTGGTTAACTCCCCTAGATGCTAATTTACCATTATTAATTGTAACAATGAATCTAAGAATTGTAATAATGAATATAAAACAGTAAGCAGTGGTTCTCCTTTTACCGATACAGATGGATAGAGTGCTATTCTCTAGGAAGTAGATCATTTGGGAACTGCAGAATGAGACTTCATTTTGGTTCTGTGCAGTGCAGGCTACATGTAGGTCAAGCTCTGTTAAGCCTGTTGAGCCAATACCTCATCCTCCACTAAAACAGCTTCTATGAAGTAATAATATGTTGCTTTTACACAGTTGGCCTAATTTAATTATGACTGTTCTACTTGGCTGAATTTTGTGATAGTATTTTTCTCAAAATGCCCATACTGTGAGAGCAGCTAAAGCAAAGTTAATGGTTAACTTGGTTGTTTTATTTTTAAGTTCATGGCTATATGCCATATGAATCTATGTAAAGTATTTTTTACTTTACATAGTATTCCACTATGTAAAGTGGAAAAGTATAATCAAAAAGAAAAGAAAAAAGAAATTGGTTAAATGTTTCTTTACTTCTACCTCTGCTGAAGGACTTAGGTCCATTTACGGTATGAAGGTGGTAGTTGTGTTATAGTATGTGTGACCATGGAGACATTCCATGGAAAGCCTGATAAACACTGATAAAATGTAGACATGTGAATGCTGGTGTGGTAGCCAAGCAGTGAATGAAAATGGAAATCATTAAATGTGTCAGGATTTTGACATGCGACTTTGACTTTAGGCAGTTTTGCAACTGATACTGAAGAGAGGAAAAACCCCCACCCCATTAAAAGAAAAAAGTTTTCAAACTTTGCAGACCAAAACCATAAACCGTTCGAACAAATCCCCGAGAGCACCCCCGCGGGTTCCATCCCTTGTGCCTTTGAACAGATGGGGTTGGTGGTGTTATCAGTGGAACGGGAACGGAGCACCTGGACTGACCGGCTGGGGGTACCTGGAGTCCAGCCGGAGCAGTGCTGCTCCCTGCCTTGTCGGCAGGGCCTGTGCCTGTGAGCTCAGGAGCCCTGACTAATGGGCGACTGAAATGGATGCTTAATTCCCTCCTCTTCTATCCTCTCTTCTCTGTGTTTGCCTCTCTCTGTATCTTACACAAACTTTGAGTCATTAGTGGACTGCCTGCTGTAGAGATCTCTGGGCTTTACACAGTCTGCCAGTCTCTCTGTCACTGGAAAGGAGATCTAAATCAAATCACATCAGAGAAGAAGAAAAATTTCTTTTATGAGAGCTGTCACCTTGCTTTTAAAGATGGCTAGGATTTGAAGTGGAAAAAAGTATTCAGAAAAAATGTATTTCCATATCCAGCAAACTTTTTCTAGCTTGAAATATTTTATGACTGTAAAACTGAGAGTTTTCTTTTGTGTCCTTGGTCTCTGTGACCTCATATGTGACTTTGCACACCGTGAGGTAGGGGCCACAGTAATTTTATCCTATCCCATCCATAGCAGACAACAGCCCCTGACTGTGATAACTCCTATAAAACAACTTCTAGAGTGAAATAGCATTATGTTGATATCAATTATAAATGTTATAAACATACATTGACTACCAGTTAAGTACAGAGCCTTGGGTTTTTCTAGAATAAATGGAGGTATGGATCTGATGGGAACAGAGCTGTGGTCTGTCTCTGTTCTGTATTCTGTTTTAAAATAAGTGTAATAAAGAACTCCTAATTATCTTGAACTCAGCACAGCAGCTGGACTACAGTAAAGGTCTGAATTACCTTTCCACTGTGATGAAATGTGTTTGATTCTGTGTAAGAAATGTTGCCAGTATTATGTCTACACCTGTTCATTGTGAATGTACAAGTCTTCCTGTGACTTCATTTCATCACACTGAAATTGCTGTTAGTTTCTTTTCCCCTTTGTCTCTCTTTATGTGAAGTTAAAAAAAGAGACAAACAAACCCTCGAGGCTCTGGTACCAGGTTATACTGCTAAAAGCCCCCTGGCATCACACAGGTGAGTACCTGACTCAGTTTCTTGCACTTCAGACCAGCATTAAGTTCAGCATATTTTTCTAGATATGGAAATGCTTTTAGCAGTTTGGTTAGGACTGTCTTCCACAGTCCTGTGTTCACATCACTGTCAAGGGGCATCTGAAATAAGTTCATGATCTCTTCTTCCTCTCCTGAATATTCTTTATGTAATATGTGCTTTGACTTTTACAAGCTTCGGTTGCTTTCTAGGATTACAAATTACAGGACAGTTCCAATCCAGAATGCTTCATTTCAAAATGGTCTGCTAATTGAAAAAGGATCCCTTTTGTCCTTCTGAAAAAAAAGTTGGTCTCTAAAAGCTGGAGGAAATGAAAGCTCCAGTATGACAGCTATTCCACCCAAGCCGTATGATTAACGTGCTGGGATGGATTCTCAGCTGTGCTAAGTTTGGCCTTCATGAAGCTGTGCAGAGCCAGAGCAAGTGGTGGCACTGAGCCACCTTTCCAGTCCTTTGATCCTGGGCCAGCCAGGGACAGAACTGGCTGTCTGATACTTTAAAGCAACCAAAGAGGTGTTTTAAACTGTGCCATTATGACGATGAGGTAGGGGCTGCTAGCCCAGACTGCTACCCCAGCCTCACTTCAGTGCTGTCCTGGGCATTGCACTCCTTGGTCCCCAGCCTAGTCTGTGATCCTATCACTTGTCACCAGGAATCCTAACTACATCTTTGCAGTTACTGCTTTTAGAAGTTAAAAAGCAGCCAAAGTTAGAGACAAAAATATTGCCTTTTTCATGTACATATAGAAGGAAATACCTCTTTCACCAGTATATTAATCTTATTTTGGAGCAAACCCATTTTTAATTATTCATCTTGATTTCAATGTCTAAATCCAATCAGTTAAGTGCTACTATTAATCTGGCATGAATATTTTATTTCTAAAAAAGTCTATTTACCATTAAGTGTTTATCATTGTGGGTCTTTGAGGAAATGACATTTATATTTTTTTGAAAACTTTTGCATGTTGCAAATATTTCCTGATGTTAGGGTGTTTCCTGACTTAGGGTGAAATATATTTTGGAGTGCAAATGTATTATTTGTTTCTTAAATCTATAAAATATTGCTTGCCCTCCAGGATTTTATTTTGTAGTCATTTTGTAGTGATCTTAATTCTGAGAAAATATTCTTTCTTCACAACTGTGTTCATAGATTACATACTTGTGAACTGTTAGAGATGAATATGTTCACGACAAAAATACCCCTTAGACCCTTGTACTTCTGCAAGGCAATTTTCTATATTTGAAATTTTCCAACTAGTCCATTAATTTTTTTCGTTTTCAAAGGTAAGAGCTGTTTAAAATGGAAGGTTTTGCTACTTGCTGCTTCTGGAGTGCTCTTTCAACTAGGTTGTCTAGATTTTTCCCTTTGGATGAGACCTTTATGGAAGAAGGGACAGATGATCCTGTGTATCTGCCCAGTGTGTGGTTTCTGAAACATCTGATGCTGCCTCTGTTGTTGACACAGGAGTGGGGGGACAGGAAAAAGGGGAAGGAACATTTTGGAAAACCTACTTTTTCTCTTTTGTTTATTTTAAAATCTTATTCTGAATATTTTCAGATTGCTCTAGTTCTGAAATTTCTGTCTCATTCTCCAGATGATATTAGTGAGTTCTTCTGTCCTCATGACATGAGTGTAAAAAAAATAAAGAAGAATGATAGCTCTATGGTGTGCTGCTCCTGAGATGAGCTGTTCAGTGATTAAACTCACAAATTCTGCATCTTAGCACCAGTCTGTACATAACTTTCATATTTGTAAACTGTGGCTGCATTACCTTGTAGCATTAATGTTCCATTATTCTGTTTATTTTTTGGAGTTTGCTGAAGGAAAATTAAATCTCAGCTTTGAGAATCAAAGCAACTATTTATTTATTTATTTTTCAGTATATGGGATTGGATTTAAACTTTTATCTTAAATACTTTTTCAGCTTTAATATTTTGCTAACTATTTCAAAGTTGGGTTTTCTTTGTTGTTGTTTTAAAAAAACTAAGTTGATTTTGTAAAGTGCCTTTATTTCAGTGGATGCCATCAGATAACCTCTACAAGTCTGTGATTTAAAATGCCTCCTGTGTCCCTGCTGCAAGACCCGTTCTGTTCACCCACACCTCATGAAGCGTGAATGGCTGATGCCTGACTGTCTGTCTGTGCATGAATGAACCTTCTGCACAATATGCTGCTGCCCTTAACAGTGGAGGAAGTACTACTCCCACTGCAGGCTCTTCTGGATGGCATCATGGCCCAGCCTTCCTTTCTGTTGTCTTACACCACTGGGAAACGCTGGTCGTACTTCAGATGCTTGAAATCTTTGTGTCTGTCTTCATCTGGAATAAGAAATGCATTTCCCTAATCCTTTTTCAATCTTTAGGCCTCAAAGGAAAAATTCCATGAAATATAGGTTAAAAAAAAAGTGTTTCCAAATCTATGAGAAGGTCTTTGATGGAGAAGTGTTAGTGCTTTGTTGCTTCGGAGCAAGGACATCGAATTTGGCAGGAACAAAGATGCCTTCAGATAGACCTTTTTCTGTTCTGATGAAAAGCTTCAAGTTATTAAGTGAAAAAATGTTTATAAATTAAATTGTTGTCTGTTCTTTCCTGAATAGCCCCTTTTTAGGAGACAGAGTTTTGAAAACAGGTTTAGAGGTTTGGAAAGGAAAGACATCACTGCTATAGGGATGCATGGATGAAAACAAGAAGCTGATTGGGAGGCAGAACTTCATAGCAGACTGAGAGCCAGAGAGCAGCATTTTAGTGGGACGAGATTGAGTATAAAGGGAGAACTTAGGTTGGAGACAGGCAAGAGAGACTTCTAACTTGGCTATAACTCCTCTAGTCATTGGAGCAGAAGCTTGGCATGGACCAGTCCTGACCAAGCTTTAGCTTGAGCCCTGTCCTGTACCCTCTGCCTTAGAGAAAATAGCTTTTCTTAATTGTCAACACAAATCATCATAGTGTGCTCAGAAGGGAACAGCCTCTGTTGTCTGAGTTGAAGCCCTTTCACGCTTTTTCTGTATTTTCATCACTTTTCTAGGAATCTGTTCTCCTTCATGACTCTAGAATCCCTATTGACGGCACTGAACCAGAATTTTTCCTCTTTTTTTTTTTTTTTTTAAATTAGATTCCTGTGGAATACCATAAAAAGCTTAGTTCTTAGTTCTACCATCAGGATTTGAGGATGTTTGTACTTGAAAGAATGAAGACCTTAGAAAAACCTTGCAGTAGTGGTAAATTTGACCGATAATATTTCCAAAAGAAAGTCTTTTCTGTGTGATACTAACAAGATCTGTTAAACTCATGTGTCACAATTTGAAAGCTGGAGAGTTTAGAAGTGGGAAGCTCTCTAAATTCATGAGAAATATGAAAAAAGAAAGAAACAGAGGAACAAGAGAGAATGACAGCATAAAACAGTTTTTCCTAACCCTCTCTGACCAAGGCAGGCTTAGAAAGTTACAGCCTGTCAGATTGATAGAAACAGTTGACAGTTACTATACTCAAGTAAGATTTTTAAACTAGGAAAAATAATGAGGAGCTGTACATTAAAGTTTTCCAAAGCTTTCCCAGAGCTCCTCTCCTACCAGTTACCTTCCTGTACATAAACCAAAATGGCCTATGGTCTCCTGCAAGATTTCTCTAACACGTCTTTCTAGAAATCTTTTACTTCAAAGTGTAAATCTGTAGGTATCTTGGCAATGTAAAGTTGATTAAAGAGTAAATAGCTGTGTACTACTTGGATCTTTTCATGTGTTCTAGAAAAGTAATTAATGTATTTTTGTGCAAATTCTAGAAACATGTGAGTTTTGGACAGCAGAATGAATGTTGCTTGTATATACACCAGGTGTCTTGGATGGGTATTTATTTGTTTTTATTATGTATGTAAACTTTTGGATGAGTGCTTTACAGAACAGGAGCAGTGGGAAATGACTGTGTGGAGTCTGTAAAGAAATACAGACTTGTCGAGTCATACGTGGTCGTGTGAGACATGGTACTGCTGTTTCCTGCTCCAGCCCTTCTGGGGCACAGCAGGCCAGCACACAACTGTACAGACCAGGAGAGATGCAGCAAAGACATGCTGTTGTGTATGTTGTGTATATACATCAGCAGTGTCTTGCCCAGAACACCTTCCCTAGCACAGGAAAATGGTCCTTCCACAACCAAACACCCACCGTCTGTCCGGTGTGTGAGTCAATGCAGCAGGGTCACGCTGAGATGAGAGGATCAGCCACACAGCATTGGCATCCCTAAGTGCTGAAAATGAATGTTATTTTAAATAAAACTATAACTTTATTTTTTTTCTTGTTTGTCCGTTTATAGGGTGTGTTTGAGTGACTTTTCTCAGAAACTGCAATGGCTAGATAGTTTCTTTCTTGTGTTGTTTTTGTGATATTAACTGGCTCCAGATGTAACTGTAAAAAAGTAAGTACAGGGAGTGTTGTAACTACATCGTTCATGTAGCAACAGTGGGAAGAGCAATCTGAAGAGGCTAACAGTAGTTCCTTCTCCTAGAGGCATCACTGAAGGCAATTAGGTGTAGTTGAGAGAAGTACAATGTGGCCATTGAGGATAATGAAAGATGGTTTGGGGTTTCAGTGGGACCACCAGCTACAGAAGGGTCATGAGATTAAACAGGAGTAAAAGTAAAGTAGGTATCTCACTTATCTTCTGCTTCAACACCATGTACAGAGGTGGGACCATGTACAGAGTGTATCTTTAACAGACCAAAGTGCGCTGTGAAAAGGAGAAAATAATCTTTAGAATAATTTGCAGGTACATAAAATAGATTCAAACTCTGCTTGTTCTTGATGTGAGATCTGAGGTGTCTTAGCTCTATGAAACAGCATATTGGTAGTTTGCACTGATGAATATGGGCTCTACTAATGAATGCAAACAGACATGCTTATAGTGAAATGTTTAAAGCATAGAGTTTTAAAAAAGATGTCACTGGAGTGATGGATTCCCCAGAAAACATTCCCTTTAGGAAAATATGTCATAGTATATATTCTTCTCTGCAAATTGTGCTGGCTTGTGGTTTAGACTTCAGGGAAATTGGATATTAGAATTGGGTTTACTTCCTTTACTGTGAGAAATCCTGGCTTAATAGCAAGATTCAAGACAGTATGTGAAAAGTGTGAGAAAATCAACATACCGTGCCACAGCAGACACACCGTACTTATCCATTTAATGCTTCCTTGTGGACTATCTTATGAGTATGGCTTGGCTTTATCTGATTACCACACCAGTGTTAGAAAACATGCACAGACTGACATACATCAAACTCTTGTTTTGTTAAAGCCTTTTGAAAAATAGCAGGGTATCAATTAATTACATGCAAGTGGTTGAAGTAAACTGCACTTCAAATGCAAATCCTGAACTGCTGAAGTAAAGTGTACTCCAGACACAAACCCTTCCCAGTGCGTAGGGCAACAGTTGCGTTCGCTAACATGCAGGTGTAGCTGTACTGGAAGATGTTACAAGACCCAGCAGAGCTATAGTGAGTTAAAACATAGTTGCCAGAGTGGAGTGGAGCTTAAATTATTTTTTAATTTGTATTGTGAGGAGAGCAGATTTATTTTCAGGCAGTTTAAAAATTCCCCCAAGAGGCCTGGCTCAGATTGCCAAACACTATCACCTTTGCATGCAGGTAGAAGGGGTGAGGCAGCGTGGCAGGAGCTGTGTGGGAGTACTGGGCTGTGTGGAACAGCCACAGAAGTACCTGTGCTCTCGCTGCCGGCCCCTGCTGTGGCTGCCTCTGGTCAGCGTGCATGCTGCCAGCGACAATGCCTGCCCTGGGAGTTAGACACTGTTTATACACTATGAAAACCAACTTCCAGTTAAGACTGTGCTTACACCACCTAAGTCGTGCTCACAGAATCTGGGGCACATTATGTGCAGGTCTCTGAGATGAAAGGCCAGCCAAGAACTAGCCACTCTGCCATCAAATCCTTTCAGTCAGTCAATCTCTAATAAGAAACAATAAGAAACATGTTTCCAGCTCTTCTCTCTGTTTGGGCAACTTCTAAAACAAGGATAATTGTCTACATGTGTGTTGTTCAGTTGAAACTCTGTCAGGAAATCAGTCTGCTGGCTGGGTTTGAAAGTTAGCTCTGATCCCATTGACCATGTTACTCCAGTTTAAGTGGAGGTTAAGTTCCACTGATATGGTGGTAGGTGCATGTTCTACTGCAATGCACAAAGAACAGCTACGATGTTTCATTCAATCCAAGACTTGCAAACACGTGGGCAGAGTTGACAATCACTAGTTATGTAGATAAAATGATATCTGTGTCTTTGATTAAAGAATCTTCTGATATGTTCTTTATTAGATTTGAAAGAGTAAATCTATGCTTTGTTAACAGCAGTTTTTAAACCTTCCACACCATTAGGAAAAAGTCTTATTTTTAATAAGCATTATGTCATATTAAAAGTCAATTTTCCTTTAGCAACAAGAAGGAAGTTTTTAAAATGAATTCAGGTTCACTTTATTCATTGTCACAAATTAAAATCATGACTACATTAGCATCTGTTTGTTAATGTATTTCTAATGATAAGCTTTAACTTAAAAATCAATTTTGGGAGCTTTTTTCTTTTGATCATTTACTTTACACTGTCCACAGTGGATTTATAATTCAAATTGGATGAGAGCCAATCTGGTGTTTTTTTGATAGCTTAAGTACATCTTTTGTGCTTTCTCGTTGCCTGTATTTTTCACATGCACTAAAGCTGTTTTTGTCTACTGGGACCAAAGTTTTGGAGAAGAATGAAGCAGTCTTTTCCTTGCTATTTACTTTTAAAAAAAGCTACACTGAGGCTCTGATATTTTTGGTAGGCACATGTGGAACAAACATGTGTAATTGTGTGACTGATCCAGCAGCGTGTTTAGCTGCAGCGAATGTGGTACGCCTTCAGGGAACAATCTGAAGTATGAAACAAACTCAAGTATGTGTGAAAGTCCTGAGAAGCAGAAGCAGCTTTATGGATGAAAATGCTCTGCTAACATACCCTTGTGTAATTATGCAGACTATTGCATGTATCTCTATAATGCACACATTTTACTTTGAATCTAGTCCAGTCTGCTATATCCATGAGAACATGCAGACAGAAAATATACTCGTCATTTGCCAGATGTCTTAAGAAGATGAAGTGGCTAACACAGTATCCAAGTAAATGGAACATCACAACTGGGCTGCATAGGGCTGTAGCAATGTGATGAGTTGTGTGCCTAGTGGCTCTCAGTTACTCTTGCTTTCATTATAAACTGGAATTTCTTAGGATAAATTAAATACCCGATAGACGTTTGGAATGCAGTATTTTAACTTTGTTTTTATCTTTTGAATGTAACTTCATTGAACAGTCCCATAAGGTAAAACTACTTGTTGAAAATGCTGCAAGAAGGTGACTTGTACTTGTGTAACCAGTTCTGTTTGTTTATTTTTCAGATGGTGCATCAGAACTTAAGGCCGCATCTTCATGCTTCAGAGTACCTCAAACCTCAGTGCACCTTAAAGCAGCTTTTTAGCATGGTGACACAGAGCTTCCTGGGCCACCTGCAAACAGAACATCACAAAGCTGCAGCCACCACCTGTTATGATTCTGACATCAGTGAACTGCAATAAGAAAAGGTAAGAAATGAAATTGAGACAGAGAGCCTAAGAAGGAAGCTCCTTGACTTGTTTCTGTGCTATGTGAATGTACAGAAAGTGCAGCAGATGCACTCTGTATCTGCTGTGATATATTAACAACTATAAAGGAGGCATTAATGCTATGAAGTAATGTTGGTGAGTTAACCCTTGAAGTGTCGTAAATACTCAAAGTATTATGTTCACTGTGGAGGTTAGATAGATACTGCTGTGTGTAGAGCAAAGTAACTCTACAGTTACTTCTGTGGAGTAACTACTGCAGCAAACTTTTTAAGGAGTTATTTACTAGTGTCACGTAATCTGAGATGCTTTTACATACAAGTTCTCTGTTGACTCTCCTTTCTCCTGAAAAATTCCATAATAGTTCTGTGCAGTACTATGATATCCATTAATACTAGAAAATTTGTGATCATCAACACTGGGGAAGACTTCTGCTCTACAAAGGCAGCAGCTGAAGCCCAGATCAAATCTTGCTTGAAATAATTTAGTGGCAATGCTAGGAAGAGGAATGATGAGCTTTGACTGTGTTTGTTTCAACATATTTCAAAAGTTGCTACTGTGTATCCCTTTTCCTTATACACTTAACTATTACATAGAGGTTGCTGTAAAGATTTGCCTAATCTATGGAGATTTAAGACAATTTGAGACTCTAATTAGTTAGTCAAGGAAATGAATTAATAGCTTCTTACAATGATCGAATGAGACATATTAATAGAGTTGAAAATGTTCTCACATTTTAAGGATTATCTATACAGTTCTTAATATTATCTAATATAGAAGAGGGCAAAGAAGCAGATCTATATGTTTATAGAATGTAATGTATTTAAATTTGCTATTCATGTAATTTGTATGTTATCAATTGCAAAAAAAAAAAAGTTAATATATATCTGGAAAATAAAACTACTTGAAACCATTCAACAAGCTAATGCTCATTTGCTTAAGTCTTGAGAGCCTGATTCTGCAAAGCCCAGCCCTTCTCAAAAGGGCTCTCATCTTTTCTGGCTGTTAAGGAAGTTGAATGTGCTCAGCAGCACTTCTCTGAATTGAAATTCAGGCCACCAAAAGTTATCCAGTAGATTACAGTATCCAAGAAATTGAAATGAAAGAGCAGATCTTAGATAAAGTATGTAGACAGTATGGGGAAATTCTGTTATAGTTTTAATCTGATGATATATTCAATTTGGCTGTTGTTGCATTCTGACCATATTGTGATGAAATGTTTGAACTAGCTTGGAAGTTTTACTCCCTAAATAATGATTTAAAGAAATGTTCTGATTTAGCATTGGAAAAAAAAAAAAAAAAGAGCAGCAACACTTTAATGCATTGTTTCAAGTATTTTGTGGATTGATAGAAATTGTGAAGGTAGGTCATATGTTAAATACTGAGCATGTCTACAAGCGTACAAATTGTTTTTCCTTCTATTAGGCTAGTATGAGGGCCCCAGGGGTGTGGAATAGATAAGTGATAAATATTTGGAGTATTTACTCAGTGCTTTAAGAACAAAAAGATGGGTCAGTTTCAGTGTAAAATCGTCCTTTTTAGAGGTAAAATCCTGCTTTTTTGGGTTTTGGTTAGTTTTTTTGTTTTCTTTGGTTGGGTGGTTGGTTTGGTTTTTTTTTGTGGAAAAGGTTCATTTTCAAGAGATAGCAGCTTAACTAAACTAAAATCATCTCCTAAGGGAAGGCAGGAAATAGTTGCACTTAAGTGCCCATTTACAAAATCTTATGAATTCTTCCCTTTGAAAATGATTTCTCAAGTTCAAAAGAAGAAGTTCCCAATTTTTGGGTAAGTGTATATTGCTGCCATTGGCATTGCTCCTAATCAGGAAGAGTGGGAAGAAACATGAATACAAATGTATTTGCATTATTAAACGTAAAGCTATCTGCTTTTTGCTGTAATTTGAGAGATGTGCAACTAGAGCAAATAGAAACACCAGCATCACTACTCTAACAAAGGTCTGTGATTTGCAAAGGTATTGATTTCTTTTTAACACTTCAAAGAAACCAGCCAGTCTTCTCTGTCCAACTTTAGGCTTGAGACTTCTGAGCTTTTCTTTTAAGGCCAAATTATGAACTACTGAAACGTAAGGGTTTACCATGGAACCCCCGGTGCAAGCTGAGCTCTGTCCCTAGTACAATTTAAATTATTTATGCACAGCGCTGTGTTCAGACCATGTGCACATTTGTCCTTGTCAGTCAACAAGTGTTCTATTAATCAAACAGGAACCCTGGTGCGTTCATTACAAAAGTAAGAACACTGAATTTGGGATGGTATTTTTAGTGCTTTTGACAGACAGGGATTATTAAGCTGTCAGTCCCTCTTTTCTGCCAACTCCCCTATCTTCCTCCCGTTCTGCAGTGCATTGTCATTTTATTATTAAGAGCACACAACTCTTAAACGACAGGAACCCTAAACCCTGACTAGTTCACTGACATGACAGGTTATTTTTTCCCTCTATTCCCTGTCCAAGAACCCCTGCTGGTCTTCCCAGCATGCAGTGCTGTGTGACCCTTAACATCTGGCAGTGATTAATTGTCTTAGTGTCATAGCGATCGCCTTCCTCCCTCTGATCCTCACTTACTTTGTTCTCCCTTTTAAAGCCAGTGTGCTGGAACCTTTTCTTCCCACTTTTAAATCTGTCCAGTATCCAGGATACTGTGTGTGTCTACTGCGATACAACTTGAAAGAAACCGAAACAGTCAGTTATCTGGCCCTGAAAGTCTGGTCATGGATTCAGAGGGCTTTCTGTTCACTGAAGGGGTGCGCTTGAAAACCAGCACTAGCTAGAGTGACACAGATCTTGTTGAACTTGATCCGGATCTCAGGTCCTTCTAAGCAAACAATGCAATTACGGGAAACACCATTTTTAGCAGACATATGTGGTATTGTGTGGAAGGCTGTTGTCTGAAGCTTACACCACGTTACATAGATTAAGGGCCTGACATCTCCTGACTGCAGTTGTCCCTTTGTGCTCAGCTCACCCTGCTGTACCATGCTGCAAAGAGGTCTGAGCCCTGTCTGGGCCCAAGCTTCTCTTGCTCAACTCCCACTGAGTTAGGCAGGGTTCTTGCACATGTACTGAGAACTGAGGGGTAGGCTTCAGTGCTCTTCACCCTGGCTGAGAGCTGAAATAGAGGTGCTGTTTGCAAGTGTGTTTTATTGGCTGAGAGGTAGTGGAGGAATACTCATACCTGCTCTAGATGCTTGTATATAATAAGAATGCTGGTGGAAGAGGAGAAGACTGTACCATAAATGTGAGATGTCCTTGTTCTGCTTTCAAACCTCAGTAGACTTCCCATGTGGTTTTTGAGAATCACTTTAATCTCTGCCTCAGTTTCTCATATTCGAAAATAAAGACAGTAACTGCTTTGAGGTGTGAGAGATTTAATTAAGAATTTTCAGAGGCCTTTACTTTTCCTGTATGAATATGAAATACTGCCAGGCAATTATTTATATATGCTTGTTAAAGACCAGCTGCCAGGCATGGGGGGAGCTGTGTAAGAGGGAGAAAGGAGGCCATGTCAAGCAGAAGATTTTTAGCTTGCTTAGATTCAGGTTGCCTGCGATGTGTACACAGTTTGGCAACCTGCATGGATAAATTACCAAGTGCTTTAAACTTCCATTTCCTTGCATGCAAATGGAGGATGAGCTAACAGTTGGCTTTGCAAAAAAAAAAAAAACCCTAACCCTTGACATTTGAAGATGAAAGGTAGAAATAAACAATTGTTTTAAATCTGGCTTGAATAGCAGAATACATGCACTGAACTTAAACTACTGTTACATTTACATTTTAAGGCAAAATATCTGAAAGGCAGTTTCTCCTTCACTTACCTATTGAACGCTGAGTTCAGAGTCTTTCTCTCCCATGACGCACTCTCCTTACAAATGGGTTTCTCCAGAGCAGCATTATGTTCTAGCTCTCCATGTATTTTAAATAACTATAAGGCCATTTATTTTCTATTTCAAACTAAAATAGTAAAATGGAGTTCATGGCCTTTTCTGGTTGCTAAGCAACACTTTGTAACGTGCATCCTGCATTTTGCTGTGCCATTTGGCAATTCACACAAGATCTTGTTTGTTCATTTCCAGTCTAGTAACATTGGTTGCTATATTTCAAGTGCCAGTGTAGATCAAAGTATTTCCTAGAAGGATAAACATGTTAACTGGCAGAGTGTGATTGATTAACATCAAGCACAAGCCTTTTAGTATAAAGGACTTGGCATGTCATCCATTGGCAAAGCTATTCAAATGAATGCCATCTATACCTAACAGATGTGCCACTAAGGAGTTATCCTCTTCTTTCCAAAGTACTGCTTGCTGTGCTGGTGTGACTGAATTAGGATGATAGCTGCTGCTGAGCTTTGTAAGCAACCGAGCCAAATGCTGTTGTCAGCCATGGTAGTGTATCTGGAGATCTCTGCTGACTTTGCTTGAGCTACTCAAGTCTGCCTCCGTGTAACTAATGGTAGAATTATAGTAAACTGCTATTTTCTCTTCCTCTGCCCTTTACGAACACTTACAAACAAATTGGAGCCTAATGTTTGAGTATTTAATATTACTCATCTGCGATAAACTCCAAGTGCATGCCTAATGAGAGCTGGCTCTAAGTGGGGAACACTCATCCCTCATAACAAGGCAGGACATAGCTGTTTTTGTGTGATTCTCTGCATTTCCAAGCTTCTGATTAAAAACTGCAGATGAGCTAAATCCCTTTGTTAGCATGAATTGTGGAGGAGAGGGTTGAAAGTGAGTTGTTTGTGCAATGCTTTTAAAAAATCTGTAAGACAGACAATTTTTGAAAGCTGCATATAGCACGTATTTCCCCCCTTGTCTCTGTTTTGTCATTGTTTGCTACTTGTGCATTTGTGTGGCTTCTTTCATGTCCAACACGTGAGAATCTCGGTGATATTGTATACACTGGGCCAAATGCCAGATACTGACAAAAAATTTAATTAAAATTATCGCTAAGTGAGGAATGCTGTGGTGTGATGTTAAACCTGACATGGTGGGCAACAATTTTGAATCAGTTATAATATTTCAAACCCTATGGAAAAGATGAGAGAAATTAAAAATTCCCTATAGTAGTAGAATGAAGAGGGTAGTTCCAAAAAGTAAACATTTCCCATTACATCCACTAAAATTAGCATATTATCTGAATAATTCTTGTAAAACTTTGGCTTAGTTGTGTGTCATTGTCAATATATATTATAGAGTTTCTTCAGATGAACATTTACCTGCCAGCAGTACTGGTGGAATTGTAAAAGTTAGGAGTCATTTATTAATTGAAGAATCAAGCATGGTGCTCTTCTGTTCACAGTCATGTATATATAAATGAATTTGATGGCATGTCTGAGGTCAGCCAGGGAATAAATCTGCTTGTACCTTTTTTCCTAGTTCATGTGCCCTATCTCGACATGGTTGTGAGGAATAGGATGGAGAGAAAGGTAAGGCAGATTTGCCTTGCATGATCAGAGAGCAAAGGGAAGAGGCAGATTCTTTACACTGCCAAGAGTGTGTACAGCTGGGGAGAATCAGCCCTCTCATTTCATGGCAAATAATCAGTTTCATATTTCTTGTGGCAGCCATTAATATACCACAGCCTTAGCTCTAGGCCTGTAGGTAAAGCTATTGGCCGTGACTGCTTTTCTCTTTGTCCCCAGAGAACTGAGCGTTCTCCAGCAAGTCCATGGTGGAGATGTGATGTGCTGTGCTGTCCTGTCTGTGATACAGCAAACGGTGCAGACTCAGGCTCATTATTCTGTGGCTGTATTAGTAGATACTTCTAACTGATCTAGAAATACATTAAAGAAGCTCTTTCTCACACATTCACAGCAGGGATGCACATAAATCAAAAGATGGTATTTTAAAATCAATATGTACCGTCTCTAAATCATATTCCCTGTTGTTCATTTTGGGTTTTTTTTGTAATATTGGGATCATTATACTGATTTCTACTGATCTTACAAGATCCTTTAGCCAAGCCATGATACTGAAGTAGTATGAAATGAAAGAGCACCTCAACAATATTCTAAATGTCAAGTTTCTTAAATAAGTTTTAGTTTCTGAACTGCTTAAATGTATAATCCAGAGGTCACCATTTGCTTCTCTGAGTGGAGTATAGCTTTTTTAGAGTATGGCTACAGCAAGTGTGGTTAAATACACAATTAAATGGAATGGCAAAAATATTATTAAGAGATTTAAAGTGTTTGTTATGGTGCAAAGAAAACTAATTTGTGTACTGTTGGACCAGACTTATGCCACTAATATTGATTATAAGCTTAAAAGCCCATAAATTAATGTCAGCTTTTCAGTCCAGCATTTGTTTTTGAGCATATGTAGCACTCCAGTATAAACACTGGTTTAACAGACTGGGAAGCAGGACCCATACCACTCCTTTGTTATGTTATGCTGCTTTGGGCCTCTAGTTTAAGTGCTCTGAATTGCCTTTCTGTGTACACACCTCTATCTTCTCTAAGTAAATTGCATGTTTATGCTCCTAATGTTTGTCACCGTGATATGCACCTAGATATATGCCTAATCCATCTTTAAGCAGATGATGGGATGACAAGATCACATCTTTTTAGTGTCAAATGATGGCTTCCCATGGCAGATACCCACCAGTGAAAAAGCAGCAAGCTATTTGTGGGAGCAGTCACACAGGCCCCTGCATAGCTGGTCTCAGGGGATGTAAGTGGAGGGGTGGCAGGGTCCTTGTAGAACAGGTCCCTGGACCGATGGGGGACACCTTACTATGTGCAGACACACAGTGCTCAGGAGTGTCCCCAAGGCAGTCTGCAAATGGGATTGGAACAGCTCAGTGTGTGTACGCCCCTGCAGAAGGCTTACAGAAGCAGCTGCTGCCCCGATGGCACCTGAGCAAAGCAAATCAGGGAGATTTTCCTGCAGAGACCAAGGCCAAGAAAACATAATGTCAGAGACACATGTATCTCTGCCTCACCCAGGCACTCGGCGAGCACGTCCGCCCCATCGCCAGAGCAGTGCTGAGTGCGGTGCACCAGCCATGTCTGCCTGCCCTGTGTGGGTGTCACTTTGGCAGGCAGGAGGTAACTTATGTTTGGAGCAGCAGCTGCCCGTGTCTGCCGCCGTGGGTGTGACGGCAAAGGCACTTGGGCATAGCTGGTCTTGCAGGGCAGGGCTCAGGACAGCATCAGCTGCAGGGCTGCAGGCAATCACACTAAGCTCTGGTTGTCATTTGAGCTGAGCATTATGTTAATCAAATAGAGTAGCTGTTCAATTAAAGCGTAAGAAGGTAATGCCTTTAGGTAGTACCTGCTGCAGCCAAGGCACTGGATTTTAAAGAAATGTGGAATTTGTTATTTCCTTATTTCTTTCCACAGGGGATGGAAGTACAGAAAAAAAACCTAGTTGTTGACTTTCCCAAGGAAACACTCAGACTGCTCCCCACACAGGGAGTTTAACAGTGTTGGGGAATGCCAGTGTGGCCACAGAGCTGAACAGGTTATTGCACAGATCCTTTCTGAGGAAAAACTAGACCCATTTTTACATCCCATATGAAATAAGTGACCTTTACAACAGGCCTTTTAATAACAATAACTCCTCAGAATGGAAAATTTAAAAAATCTTCTAGCCTCGGAAATCTCCTTATGAAATATCTTGGATATTCAATCAAATACCAATACTGATACTTCATAATAAAATCTCACTGGTAATGAACCATGTAAATTTAAAAATACTTCATTTTATTGATTTAGTGTTTATATTTAGCTTTGAATATTATTTCAGAAAATCTTATTTCAAAAAATCAAAATGCTTTGCTATAGTTAATCCGTTTGTTGCTTACTGTTAACTATTGCAATTAATAAAAGTTTTTTTAGGCAATAAAAAAATCAAAGTTCTAATTAGGACTGCATATTAGTGATATATTCAATTAAAAGGTTTTAAATTAATATGCAAGTCTAGGTTTGGGAAAAAAAAAATTAAAATATTTTGTCACTTAAAATTATAATGTTTTCTTTGAAAAGGAAATCTACCATTCTATCAAAATGCTACAACTATTGTTCAGGTATTGAGAAAACACTTCAGGCACAGACCAATGATGGTGCTGTAATGCAAGGTGACATTGATACTCTGAACAGTTAGATCAGTGTATTGCTGGACACACTGTGATTGTCCTAACTCTTCAGAATTTTCAAGATTTAATAATTTTCCTCGAGCTCAGATGAAAAGCCAAGCTAAATATTACTCAAATGTAAAATCTCCTGGAAATTTGGACAGTCTATTGAGACATTCAATTTTAATTTAAAAAACTTTCAATGTTATAAATTCAATTTAATCTACTTTTTGAAAATCAGAATGAAAAAGGAAACTGTCTCACTTGAAGATATATTCTTTTAATTTCAATACCTCTCTTCCGTTTTCACCCAAGGAGGGAATAGATTTATTTTTTTTAGGTTTTGAATTTTTAATGAATCTGCAATTTGAAAATGAAAATGCTTTGTGACAATATTCCTGGCTGTGTCTGTTTGAACTCTGTATAATTTGCAATACAATTAGAAGTACCTTGGGTGCATTTGCAATTAGATCTCAAACTCATGTAGAAATCAAAACAGAATTTATAAACACCTTTTTGTCTGTCCCATAATTAAAATAACACTATTTTAATCATAAATAGTAAAAAATATGTTTTTTATATAGGTATCAGACTGAAAAGATGAATTCACAGTGGAGGAAAATAATTGAGATAGAGATCTGTGTCTTTTCTGCAGATTTTTACCATTGGCTGCTTTCTGTGTTTGCATTAATGCCTGGAAAGTAGCATATGACCAGGTAATTCACAGAGTAGACAGTCACTGACTGAAATAATTATGCTTCTAGAAGATTTGATGCTTTCTGAAGACTGAATTTAGTTTTTATTTCTCTGCATTGCAAATTGGCAAGTAACTTCCTAAAGTGAGTTTCTGATCTCGTTTGCACAGAGTATTTACAGATGCATTTGCTCTGGAGAAGCTACTCCAGATCTACATTTGCTTGATTAATAACAGAATCTAATACTTTCTTATCCTCATTTGTGTATATCTTAGTATACAGTGAGCAGTCAGTGGGGTGGTAGTTATGTTGAAGATAACTGAGCTGGATTTGCAATGAATTTTCCTATTCCCTTGCATTTGATAAATCCTTCTCCTCCTTAACCAGGTGTGGGGGTTCTCTTGGGTGCTGGCAGCAGGGTAACAGGTCTGCTTCAGGCACGGATTACTCACAAGAAATGCCATCAACTGCCATAGGAAGCTGGGCCAAGACAGCACCCACAGATTAAATTCACAGTTTGGACTTGACAAGTGACTACAGCATACCCCTTAACATCTTCTAGATATCTGGGCCATCTTAGATCCCTGTGACATGCTGCATGGGAAGCTGGACTGCACTGACACAGTGGGTAGTATTTCAACCTGTACCCAGCACACGAACTTCTACAGAGATGAGTGTGGTAAGGGCATGTGATCTTGGTAGCCTGAGTGAGAAAAGCTGTGATGTGGGCCCCCTTGATATTCTTAGGAATCATAATGATTCATGTACAAACATACAGTTTATATTCCCTTCATAACCTTACCAGCAAGAGAAGGAAAACTTCTATCCCTTGGCAAGAGTCCCCAGTGTACTCAGAGCTGTTGGCTGCATTTGTGTGTTTATGAATTCTAACAACTCCATCACGAATGTTGTCACCAGATACCTGGGCTCTAGCCACAATAACTGCATTTCCAAATGTTTAAGCATGGTTTGCTCTTAGGAACGTGCTTTCAACTGTATTATATAGTTACTATAAACAGTAAGATAACATGCGATTTTTTTTTTTTTTTAAATTTACTCCCTAACCTTTCTAATAAGGATGAAATATGCATGGCATTACTTCCAGACTTCTTGTGCTTTCTGTGTTTTGGTGCTACAGAGCATTCTTTTCTTTGTTTTGTTTTTTTCTTTCCTTCCCTAAGATCTCATATCCTGAGATACAGAGAAGAGAGGGACACAGTCAAGAGACCACCACCACTGGAGTAAGTACAGAATGTGCATCTGGCATTTCAAAAACGTTGTTTGGCCTCCTAGAGAGAACCAGTATAATTTTTCATCTGGAAAGTATTCAAAGGGTATTTGCTGGGAAGGAAAGTTGTAGCTGTGTGATACAATTATGCAGACAAAGGTTGCAGAGACACTAGCCAAACAAAGTGGGGTTACGGTATGTGAGGGGAAAGCAGGGTGAGAAAAAACAGTGATTAACTGTTTTGTTGCAAAGGAAACAAAATGTTTCTTCAATTGTTTTGGATCAATAACAGTTTTCTAAAAGATGTGAGTCTGAAGGGAAAAATAACCGTCTCTATGTGTATAGAAAGAAGAAACGCTATATTTCTGTGTGCTGTTGGGAGGAGCACAAAGTGCCCATCAGACTGACTAAGTCCATGAAAACTCCTTTCAATTTCTACAGATGCTGGCTTAACCCAAATCTGCATAAATTGTTCTGAGAGGGCCAAAGGGATAAATGGTATCTTCTCTCCCACCAAAGAAAAGCAGCAGAGTAGTAAGAGCAGAACATCCCAAAGTGGCAACAGGGGAAAACGTACTTTCACTAGACTACATGGAAGTTTCCCATACAATGTAGGTTATTAGGATTTTAGGGATGAGACCAATTTTGGCCTAAGGGATTCTTTTAGAAGTATATATAAAAGAAACAAAAGCAACTTGAATTTCAAGTAGATGTGTAAAAAAAAGATTTTGAGTAAGTACTGTGAAGCAGAAAAGAGTAAAAGGGTGGATGATTAGAGTATTTTATTTGATTTTGCAACTCACTGAGAAATATTTCACAAGTCATGTTTTCTTTAACTATAGAAAAAGCTCTGATTATTCACCTTGGAGTAAGAAGCAAAATTTCTGTCTATCTGTATTGACTAATCTGTATTACCATAACAGCTTGGCTTCAGTGTGTCATTTTGGGAAGATAATATGTAGGAAGGAAGAGTCACCAAGAACCAGCCTAAAGACCCTCAGGCAAGCAACCTTTTGCAGAGCAGTTGATCAGTTTGCCTAGTGATAGACTGTCCTGGCACCCATCTAAAACTTTGCCTGTTCTGCAAACAGGCCTAAACACTGTATTTCTGTGTTAGTTTTCCCTGCCCACTTTCAGGTAACTCACCTCTTCTTGCATATTGCAGGGTGTTCCTTCATTTTCCATAAAGAATGACTTCTAAGTTGCTAAATGCAGGAAAGGGACCTCAATTCCCTTCGCATAAGATCAGATTCTTGGCAGCCATACAGCTTTCAGGAGGAAAACGGGAGAAAGAAAGGAAAAGCCCATTAGGAATAAGAAGATGTCAGACTGTTTTAAGTGCAGGAGTTGTTCAAACAGCAGGTCCTTGTTAGAAGTGTGTAATTTTTGGACATGTCCCTAGCCTAGACTAAGTGCAGCACAGTAGCATTTCCAAAAAAGGGGGGGTGGGGTGGGATTTATTGTTAAATTACAAAACATAATACAAAATTTGGTGTGTTTTTGGTTTTTTCCCAGCCTCCCCCCACCGCCAAATCTTTGAATGCATAAAAGGTGTTATTTCTCTGGGATTTCCTTTTTTTCTTTATTATAAGAAATCACCAGATTTGGGCTTTTTTTTTCTTCTATTTTGGAGGGAATAGAGTTGCTTCCAGTGCGAGATTTGGCATGCCAAGTCTCTGGCCAGAGCAAATTTTTAAAGCTGTATCATAAACCTCTGAAAATAGGAATTCATAATAGAAATGTAGACACACAGTTAATTATATCGTCATGAATGGCGCCACCATAATTAGCTAACTTCTATATGGTGCCAAGTTTTAAAGTATTTTACTTTTATGGTACTGAATGTCAGAAGCTATTTATGTTAGTTTCTTTCATTTTTTCTTTTATTGTCTTACTGACCTGGCTCACCAGGTTAGGAAAATGGCTTGCAGATTTTTCTTCAGCTGTGAAGAACCCTTGCAGCCTCAATGGTTAGCAGATTCCTAGGCCTGGGGTGTCAAAGAGAGTGGATTCCCTCCAAAGGCAGGCAGGAAGATATCAGCAGATGAAGGCTTCTCTGAATAACCTGACTTGTGGTTCCCATTGAAGGGCTTATTCTGAGATCACTGACAATCTCAGCTGGATAGAAATCTGCTAATATTTGGTTATTATATATATTTTTAAAGTGACAGTTTTAAAGAAAGATAAAAAACAACAAAGAAAAGGAATATAATCTGTTTTATAAATACAATATTTCCTACAGGTTCAAAACCAGAGAAAGGTGCTAACAACAGAGCCAAGGAGATTATGGAATGAGCAAAGCTCTTTCCTTAAGTTCCTCTTTCCAAGTAACTGTAGCACTTTTGCAGCTCATTGCTCTTTAGATGCTTTATAGTGCACACAGGGATCAGTGTTTCAGCCATTGCTGAACCAGTTTCCTCTGGAGTTGAATACAAAAAACATTAAAAAAATGTGACCAAGGTTATTATTTAGGCTGCAAAGTAAAAATGAATATATCATTTAGCTAGAGAACCAGCAGATTCTATGAATTAACCACACTTGCTCAAATATAATTTGTATCAATGGTTACAGCTTAAAAAACTTAAATGTAGAATACAGTCATTACCATTTCAATGCCCAGACAAAGTCTGTGCCTGTTTTAAGATAAGTTGAATTTTCGGAACTTTTTCAAAGTGAATTAAAATTTTTCTTTTATCAAAGAATATCCATATGCATATATTAGCATCTTTAAGTTACTAATTGTCATTATTTAACATGTCAGTGTTTGTATTTGTATATAAAGGCATTATTGTTATCCACGTTTGATATCAGTTTTTGCAGTTATAACTGATAAGGATCCGAAGGTGAAGCTTCAGTTCAAATACACTGCACCCTGTAGATTGTTCCTCTTTGGGCCTGTGCTGCCCTGGATAGATTTTTCTCTATGGTTTGGTTTTTTGTTTTTTTTTTTTTTTATGAGACTATGTGAACTAGTGGTGATCTAGGAGTGAATGGCAAGTGGACATTAATGATCTCCATAGTCTGATATTCCTGATTTTTTAAGTACAGTCATCTGTTTCCTGTTGATCTGCTGTTCTTCAGATCTGTCATCTTATTCCATCTCTACCAATGAAGCTTCCGATGGTGATTTTCAAAATATTTTGTTACATGGCAATCAATGACACAGTAGGAGCTAACAGGGATTGGGCTGTACTTTTTGAGTACAACAAGTACCAAGTAATCTTTCATTCTTCTGGCTGTGCTTGTCACCTTTCCATGATAGCTCTTCTTTTTATGATCGCGTTGGTTATGTGCTGTTTACTGGCTACAGAGTTCTGCATACGCCGTTTGCCTGCGCAGAGCTGAGTGTGCCAGCTAAGGGCGTGAGCTCAGTTACCACATGTGCCCTTTTTCATGTTGGCTTACTAAAGGGTGCTCAGGTGGATCCTTCCAGCCCCAACAGATATGATGAATCCTGCTGCTGCAGCAGAACTTCCCAAGTGAGTAAGGAATGAGAGACTGACCAAGTGAAGAACAGTCATTTGTGCTCAGATGGGGCATGTCAAATCAGTGGCCACCAGCCAGTGTGGTGGAATTAATGAAGGGAAACAGTAGCCAGCACTGACAAGTTGGAATAAACTCACAGAGTTGCAGTGCCACATCCAATTACTATATTTCTTTGTTGTTCCCTGGAGACAGGGACCCTCTGACAACCTCCATGAAAGCTGAACTGGAAATCCTGGGAATTGAAAAACCAAGTATGAGTAAAGCTCATGCTGATCTCCTTTAAAAAAAACACCCTAGCTCTGAAAAAGCAGTGCCTTTCTTTTCTGTCCCTGACTTCGCTACAAAGTCTACACTTTGCTGTTGGCAGGAAGTGTTAAAATAAATTGCTTTCAAATGAAAAGAGAAGTAAAATTTAGGAAAATGGGCTGGATTTTTTTTTTTGTCTGTGCTTAATTTTGTTGTTCTGCTGGAAGTGACACTTTTATGTTTTGACGCAAAGCGTATTTTGATCTAAACTTCTTGTATAAACCAAATTGGACTATCAAGGTTCCTGGGACCACTTTAAAAAAATAAAACCTAAGGCATCTTTTTCCATTCCAAATAAGGGCATTTACTAGTAAAGGAACCAGAGAATTAGTCTGAAGAGTGAAAAAACATGTTGATGCCAATGGTATTTTACTCCATAGAGTACTTCACTCAACCATAGATTCCAACACACATGAGCAAAATAACAGCCTGGAGGAATGATTCATGTGGAATTATTTAATGCTGCTCAGCAGAGTGCTACTTTTAGCTGCGAAAAATGTTCTCATAGACTGGTAGGCAACAGAATATCCAGTACAAAGCCAAATGACATCACCAGCTTCTCTGCGCAACAAAAGGCCAATGGCATCCCCCCTTGCTGAGTGAAAATTAGCAGCAGGTCTTTGCACCGTGCACATACTTTGAGAGGAGGGAATTGTGTCATTGTTATTTGCTATTTCCGAAAGCTGACACTTATCTTGTAAGCACATCCACTGTTTGCTTTAGCTCCACAAGCGATTTCCTACACATTCTACCAGTCAGTCATGCGGTTCTGCACTGTGTGCAAAAGAGCTTAAATTTCACATGTAGAAGAATCAACGATGAGCAAGACTATCTAAATAATTGTTTTAGACTGGGAACAACTATTCATCTCTTTTAAAAGTGACTATGTGGATAAACTGTTTCCGGCCTTTGCTTCTACTGCATTTGAAACCAGATCAGCACATCAAACTCTCAAACACACTGAAGTCAATTAGATCAACTCAAATTCTGCCAAATGACTTAATTGGAATCATAACGTTTTCTTATTTCTACATCCCCTGTAGCACACAGAGTTACCAAGAGGAAAAACAGAGTTGACTACAGTTGCAGACAGTGGAAGATACGAGTTTCTTTCATGTATTTTTCCATATGTTAAAACATACATTTTTGTAATCATTGCATTTTTACAGACATTGCTTACTTTTCTTAGTGAATGTTTCTCTGCTCTATGGTTGTTGGGGAATTGTATCCTTGCTAGGGAATTGTATGTGATATAGTAGGGTTTTTTCCAGCTCTAATATCATTGGAGCTTTGGATTTGGTTCTTTCTTTCTGTAGTAATGTTTGCTTACTGTTTGGTTTTGTTTAATTAGAACTATGCTGTCATGCAGCGCTGCACTGTACATCTGAGAATATACCAAATAGAATTGTGACTCCTCAAGCACAAGGGCAAAGTAAGAGGAGAAAAAAAATCAAGGACTATAAGAGAATAAAACATTCTCTGGCAAATAATAATGAATATTTCATTCAGCTTGGTTTGAAACATAGCATTGTGAGATTCTTTTAGGGAGCTAGAATATAGGCTTCTTTCAGTCTCTTGGCTGCATGGGATCCTGAAAAATGAATTTCCTTAATCTGTGGTTGAATACAAACCAGTTAAGATTTTCACAGTCTCTAGATTTCTGCAATACAGAGAGTTCATGTACTCAAGCAATACAGTTCACATTTTTTTCTTGTTCTCACTATCTCATTTCTGTGTAATTGTATTAACACCACTGCTCTTTATCTCCTCTTTATTTTTAAATATCCCAGGACAATATTTTAAAATCCTTGTGGAGAGAAATGTAAAAAGTTATGCCTTCAATTCACCAAACACTTAAGCAAGTACTTAATTTGAAGCACGTGGATAATCCAAATTTGCCTCAGTCATTGGCTTCTGGACCAGAGCCAACACATTTGGAATGCATCCTGAATATTTATTCTACTATATACATGATTCTATCTCATGTGTGCAAAGTTGTTTGTGATTAGATTTGTCAATTACAGTAACTGGATTGAAATTAAACCTGAGAAAAATTTACAGTGGGTGGATACTCTTGCAATAAAGGTAACAAATGAAGTCAGAAACATCTTTCATACTCCAAAACAACCCTAGCATTTAAGGCAAAATATCTATGTACATTTTTTTTCTCCTTTCTTGAAAAGTAGGAAAAAAATGAAATCAGTTTGATTTTTAAAATCAGACAAAATTATCAGATCTGTCAGCTTTTACATTTTCCAGGTATTTCTTCTGATTCTTAAGTGCTATCTGGAGAAACTGCAGGCAGTTTTTTCATCAGATTTCTCAATAATTTTCTGTTTGATTCTTCAGATATTGCCTGGAATAGATTCTGTGGTACAAGCTTCAATATTAGCAGTTCACCTGAAAAATATTTGTTCTTTTGAGGTTTGATATTTGTTTACAGTTTTAAAATCAAGTGCTTATGTTCCAGAGTCTGTACTTTGCACCTGTCCTCCCTGTTGGATGTTCACTGAAAAATTTAAGGGATGGCAGCTAAATGTCTCCTAGAGAACATACATATATGCTCTGCATGTATATCTGTAAGTGTGTGCACGTATATAATATGACAGTGAGAGAGAAAGAAAATTCTTAATACATTGGTAACAACTGTCTGGCAGTAAAGAGCAAGTGAAATGCTTTAAAAAGAAAGATGATGATGTTCCTAGATGATCTGGCTGGACTCTTACATTATGTACTTTCATTCTTAAAGAAGCTGTAATCTCTATTAATTGCTGTTCTGTGATGTCATTTTATACTTTATTATATAGAACAAGCAAAAGAATATATTATTCTTTTACAGAAAATTTATGTGAACCTAACTGATAAAGTCCATCCTTTGTCATCAAGAGGAAGGGCTGGTGTGTTAGTATTCATATTATTCCTTTCAGAAATGTTGTTGTGGGTGAGGGGCTTCCAGGATGACTAGAGTAACCCTATGAAATGTTTGATGTGATACTCCAGGAAGCAGAAATTTCCTTTGGCTTCTTCGGGTGGAAACTTAGAGTCTTTGTTCCCTAGTTCTCTGATTCCTGGACTACTCTCTTCAAAAGAAATTTCAGCTTTTTGTGTTATTTTTAAAGCAGGAAGAAAGAAACAGTTTTTCTTTGTTTTTAAGTTTATCGATGAAGGCCAAACTTGAAAGAACTTTTTAATATAAGTATAAAACCATGAGCATCTGTTTTCCTATCAGTGGTGAGTAGCTAAATGTCTCAAAGGAAGCTCCATTCCAGCATGACTTGCTGCCATCCATACCTGAGCTCCCAGTATGTGCTGTAGCCAGCAGTGGCATTGGGGTTGCTCAGTGTCTGTCTTGTAGCGAGGGGTCCAAAACTGAACACAGTATTCAAAGTATGAAATTATTAGTGGAAGAATCAAGGCTCCTGAGCAACTTACTGCTGTTCTGCTTCTTTTTAATCACCCAGCTTCTCTTTTCCTTTTTTTGTCTCAATGTTATTATTTACATAAGAATTTTAAGAGCCATAGATGATCTCTTTATTTACTCACTAATCACTGAGTAAGAGTTAACTCAGATCCTGCTCAGTAAGTCAAAATCTGAAATCTCAGCACTAATCACAACTTCTCATTTGATGATTATGAACACTTAACCTTGTCAGCTCAGATTTGAGTGCTTCATTCTGAAGTCTGTAAGTCAAGACTCCTGTATTCAGGTTTTTTAAAGGAAGAACCACTAGTTTTCCCAATGTAGTGACAGGTAATCATTACACATGCATTTCAATGGAACAACAATATCCACTCTTGTGTATCTGTGCAACCAATGTACAGGTATAGGATAGAAGGATATAAAACTATAAATATTTTGTTAACCCAGTAATTATATTTTTTTTCTTGTGGTTAGACCCAAAGGTAATGATGACTTCAATTAGCGTGAACCAGTGTAGTGTTAAATGAATGACTGGAGAGCAGAGGAAGGGGGGTAGTAGAACTATCAAGTGGGACACTAAACCTTGAGTGAAGATTTGGTTTTGTGAAATTTCACCTAACCAAGCTCATTTTTTATCTGTCTCTCACATTCCACTTATGTATTACAGCAACCTTTGTTCCCTTAGGCTAATTTGCTATCTGGAAGTAAACACTGAATTACCACTAATGTAAACTTAATACTCATCCACTTGCAAACTGCAGCGTTTCTGACATTAGAGGTGCCATAAAGTATCCCCCACTTGAAAGGATAGTATGTGGCTAATTTATTGACATGCATTCCAGATTTAACTGCTGAAGAATGATGATTCTCTAGGCATTCAGTTCTGTGGGTGACTTTCAAATAGCTTTTGAACTGAGTTAATGCATGCCTTTGGCTAGGAAAACACTGGTTGCTCTGAAGTAAAGAAGGTGACTTTAATGGCCACCAAGTATTCTTGTGTAACACCAGAGCATTTTCCTTCTAAAGCGTGTCAGCAGTGGTGCAGGCATGTACCAGCTTCGTGCTGACAAGACAACTTACAGAAACCCAGATGTTGACAGGCTACAACTGCACACAGAGAGAGGAATGGGTAGGCAAAACAAGTGTTTATGTGAAGTGTTTCATACACAGAAATATAGGATGCAACCTTTGTTCTTTTAGGAGACATTGTTTTGCTAGAGATAAGATACTGAATTTCAAAGACCTAAAGCACTTACAAACCCATGGTGTAACTAGTTTGTATACTCACACTTGGTGGGAAAGCCTGACTGTGGTGGGGAATGTGTGTTTTATTAGCCTGAGATTGGTATGACTGTGTTAGTTGTGTGGCTGTAAAACTGTAATGAATTTTCATTCACATTCCCTTAAAACTCTGTCTTAAAGCTTTCGAAAAATTACCTTCATTAATTGAGTTATGTTTTCTAGAAGTAAATATATTACTTTTTTTTGGTTTTTTTTTTTTTTTGTAATAGATTTTGGAAAGATATTTCTTCCAAGGCAGTTTTCTTATGGGCAAAAGTCTAACACTCCAGGCCTAGAAAATAGAAAACAGAAAACAGTACTGCTTGAAGTTACACTAAAATCACTTTATCTACCTACCCATCTGTCCACAGTAGCTACCTGGGTCACGTGCCTTGATAACTAGGCATTATACCATGACAATGTGTTGGGGTTTTTGGTTGGTTTGTTTTGTTTGTTTGTTTTGTTTGGTTTTTTTTTCAAATAATTAACAGTTTTAGAGTAGCATAGGTGAGAATAAGTGCAGTGTTTATTTCTGGAAGCATCAGACCTATGTGGCCAACAGGCAAAAAAGAGTTTCTGGTTTTCTTTCACTTTACGCAGAGAAGCAGAGATGAAGTCTGAGACAGTATAATTAACAGAAAACTGCAGATATACTGTGTAGAAATTAAACAAACTGAGATTAAAGGCAGTTTATACCAAGTACTTTGAATTAAAATATTTTTAATCATTTGTGCACTTACCTCTTTTTGTTTGGTTGGGTTTTTTGTTTGTTTTTATCTATCCAAGGCAGACATATAAAGGTTTTATACCTGCTTTTGTACTGAGGAGAGGCTGTGGATCTGCCAGTGCTAGTTTGGGAAATGATGAGGGAGCGAGGGTCAAGAAAACATCT
Source organism: Heliornis fulica (assembly GCA_013399135.1). Classification (NCBI taxonomy): domain Eukaryota; kingdom Metazoa; phylum Chordata; class Aves; order Gruiformes; family Heliornithidae; genus Heliornis; species Heliornis fulica. Next base: position 771,277 of record VXBZ01003171.1, read on the forward strand.
GACAAAGTTTCATCAGCGTATAAAGGAGATAACAGCTTGTCAGTGACCTTGCTGACTGATTACATTCTTACATGCTTTCTATGAAAAATACTGCTTTCTGGAGAGGAGCTTCCTAGAGCAATGTCCCAGCCTGCTGACAAAACCATGTTACAGCACAAAAGTAGCAATACCAGAATGTTGTCACAGGACTCCTAACAACGCTCTGGACCTAAAGCCTTGAAACACTATAGGTAAATTGCAGACTTGACTAAGAAGAAATTAGGGAGTGGGGGGAAGAACCTTTCAAATCTACCCAAGATGTTAATTAATAGTGGGGAAAAAGCAGTTAGGCTTGGAGATGATTTTTAAAAATAATTTTCAGGTTAACTGGATTACATCAGCTGTGCAAAGAGGGAAATACTTAAATATATTGGGCCACAGCCTGTTTTGGCTTACAGACTTGCTGTAGCTACTCCACTGAAGTCAGTGTAGAGGATGTTAGTATCCACATTTTGGAGTTAGATGCTAACAGCTGCCCAGATCTGTGATCTTTTACCTCTTGATCTTTTCTTAATCCTCCAAGTGTATGCTTAGAAGCAACAGCTTTCTATGCCAAAGTGTAACTGCTGATATTTTCCAAGCCTGATTTTTCAGCTCGAATAGTTCTGGTTCAGTTAAGCTATATGTTTGACAACATATGACTTTATCATCTGTGAAGGAGCATTACACTTGGAATCGGGAGGAACAAAGTAGAATGCAGTACTTTCTAAAGGAAAGTTGAGAGTTTGCTATAAATTTAAAGGAGAATTTTTTTGTAATAAATTCCCTCAATGGTCTTAAAGATCATTTTAATCATATGTTATACTCTAACAAATTTACAAGCAACAATTATGCAGCAATGTCACCTCTTCAGAGATGTGGTCTATACTTACAAATCTCTTTAACTGTTATGGGTAATTTCTATTTCCTGGAGCATTTTATTTGTACTGTTTACTTGTTACAGTCTGTCATCGATTAAACAAATCTTAGGGGATTTTCTGAAAACTTCCTAGAGTACAACCTCTCCATGCACCCTTGTTCTGTTTTTCTAAAACCACACCAAAGTTGGAACCAAAGTATGTGTGTGGGAAGGACATATGGCTAGGCAGAAGACAACATATGTCTTTAGTATGCATTTTCCATGCAGTTAGCTTAGACAGCATATGTTGTTTGTTTAAACAGGCTTTTTTTTTTTTTTTGACAGGGGGAGGGGTGCAATCTGTTTAAAGAGGACCTGCAGAGAGAGACAGGGGAAGGGTTTATGCCTGTTTTTTTTTTTTCCCTTTCTGTTTAAGGAAGAATTGTTTTGGCTTGCCTTTTGCCTTAGAAATAGCATGACACTGAAGCATTATCTTTCACATTTATGTTGCAGGCATTTTTGGATAGCCACTGCTCTAGGAATTTTTGTCAGCTGTAAATGGAGGGGAAAATAAGTATCGATTCCTAACAAGGAGCATTTATTTGGGCTGTCCCAGTGAAATGGCTTTATATTTTTGTTAGCATTAGAGCACTTAGCCACCTTATGTATAGCTAGGACCCTGCAAGGCTGTTTGGTGTCATGCATCTTATTTAACATCTGCATTTGGCATATATTGTGGTGATCTGTTATTGCAGTTCAGGATGCAATTTTTTATTTGGTGGGAGCAGATGTTCCTCCTCTTGCCCCTGGGAGCCCTTGTTCAGCAGGCTGCTGCTGCTGTACCCAGGTGCTAAAGAAGCAGGAGAGCTGCAAGAAGAGAGGTTCATCATGGCCCCAGATTTATTCCAAATGTTGGACCGAGAGAGCTACCACAAGCTCTCCAGAGCTGCACCCTTCACTGAGTGAGCACCTTCCTGAATCCATGAGCCTCAGTTGTCTTGAATTAGCCACTGAGACTTCCCACCCCAAAAACCCTGACATACTGGTCTGACTCTAAGCGGTTTCATGACCTCCTTCCCCTGCATCATGTTTGAATAGTCATGAGCCTGCAACCAAAATTAGCTATTAAAGAATTTACATAAAGTCTCACACGTGGAGTAGGCCAGAACTTGGCAACTGCAGCACTGTTTTGCTAAGCAAGTACAAATATAGAGGCAGGCTCAGTTTTGGCAGGAAAGAATTCCCAACTCAGTTAGTGGGCCTTTAAAATGTGCGATCTCTCAGATGTCTCAAATCAGCTGGTTTGCCACTTGTCTTCTAATTTCTAAGGAAAAGCGGAGCTGGCAGACCTGGATTGCTATGGTCCTTATTATTTTAACAATTCCCACACTAGAAAGAAAAAGAGGAGACAGAAGGAGAGGGGATTGTCATTTGTCATATAAGCATTGTAATTGATCAAATTAATATTTCCAGTATTTTAATTTGAATTCTCCTAGTTCCTCTTGGTACTACAATAAACAATGTGATCAGTTAGGGACTTCAGTTTTAAGTTGTCCCTCCAATCTCACAGGCTGGATAAAACTCCCCAAGTTTGAGTGCAACAGACTCTGGGAAGTCTGATCTGTGAGTACACTTCCAGTCTCCACAGCCTTGAGTGTGAGGAGCACACAAATCAATTAGCTAAATGAAGACATGCTTTTGAAATGTTTTGTTAGTGTTCCCATTCATTGTTCATTATTTTTATGCTAGAGCTTTGGCCAACAAACAGGGGGAATAAGTTTCATAATTTAAAGTGACAAAATAAATCATGTCTTATTTTTAGAAAGAAAAAAATACAATTTATTCTAGTAACTAATAAGGGGGGAACTTCTTCATGAAAACAGATAGTTTAGTCTAGGAAATGGGGAGCAGGGGATGGAAGCAATTTGAATAGAAAGAGACATTTGTTGCTCTTTCTGAACTCTAACAGTTGTGGGAGAACTGTCTCAAAGATGTCCTTCTCTACAAGTCATCTTTGCTGCAGAAGTTACACTGGGGAGCTCTAGGGTGACTGCAACATGAGCTGGAAAATGGTGCTCAAAGAGTAATCACCAATAGTGCCCTCTCAAAGTGTCTGTTGGGTTTCTGCGCGTGTCTCTTTTGGATCTAGTCTGGTTCAATAATGTTAGCAATGAGCATTGATGAAGAGGTAAGTGTGTTTCAGATATACAGCAGTGAGAGGCTTCAAGGAGGTTCCAAGAGAGTCTCAGAATTCAAAACGAGTTTATAGGATTGAAAAATGTCCGTATTCTTTCAGAGGGATGTGAGCAAATCTGCACTTCTAGCAGATTCATGCAGAAGATTGTGCAAATAATGGAGGGAGACAATCAACTAGGTAATGCTTAGTGCAGACACATCTGAGGGCTGTGGTAGTTCACAAGCTGAAAGTGAGTCAGGGATAGAGTTACCTTGTCTAACGGTGTGTTGCAAAACAATGACTTATTCTCTCTGCCTCAGTCATAGAATCATAGAATCATAGAATTATTAGAGTTGTAAGGGACTCCCAGAGGTCATCTAGTCCAACCCCCCTGCAAGAAGCAGGGACACCCCCAACTAGATCAGGTTGCTCAGGGCCTCATCCAACCTGGCCTTGAACTTCTCCAGGGATGGGGCATCCACCACCTCTCTGGGCAACCTGTTCCAGTGCTCCACNGACCCTCTCCAACTGGTCCATGTCCTTCTTGTGTTGGGGGTTCCAGCACTGGACACAGTACTCCAGGTGAGGTCTCCCGAGGGCAGAGTAGAGGGGGAGAATCCCCTCCCTCGCCCTGCTGGCCACGGTTCTCTTGATGCAGCCCAGGGTGCGGTTGGCTTCTGGGCGGCCAGAGCACATTGTCGGCCATGCTGAGTCTCTCATCCACCAGCACTCCCCAGTCCTTCTCCTCAGGGCTGCTCTGGAGCCGCTCTCCGCCCATTGTGCATATAGCATTTGCTGGAGAGTTGTATAGGTGTGATCAAATTGGAAAGAATCTAGAGGAAAGCAAGGGCAAGGATCAGATGTGTTGCAAACATAACAGGAGGAATGATTGAATGAAATAGCATTCCCTATTTAAAGAAGACTAATGGAAGGTATAATATGCAAGTGTGTAAAAGCTGTGAAAAGAAGAAAGGAATAATCTGTCCTCCACATCTGTGAGGCACAGGAAGGGAAATAATGAGCTTAGCTTGTGTCAAATGACTTCTGGCTTAATGTTTTTTTAAAATCTCTCATAGTTAAGATTACAAAAAAAAAAAAAAAAGAAAAAGCTAATGTGCAGGGAGGTGCTGAACCTTCATTTTGGACATCTTCAGATAAACATCTGCCAGAAATAACAAGAGTATAATTGTCCTTGCTCTGGCAGTAAGGCTGCACTAAATACCTTTTTGAAATCCTTTCTGGCCTTATTTACCATTTTTCTCTACTTTTGAAGTCTTCAGGCTTAGCACGTGGCTTGGCTACTCCTGCTCCTCTTCCATGTATCTTACTGCATATCTGTGAAAGGCCAAGTTGGGCCAAGGATACCTTAGTTGTCCTGTACCAGTAGGCACAGGGAATTTATTTTGGTAAATGCTATGTTCCTTTTAGATCTACATAATTTGAAATCAGTTTTCAGCCATTTGCCCCAGTGAAGACATCTAATCTACTTTTGGACACACACTGTGGTCCTGAGTGCTGATTTGCATATTCAGTAAGAAGACTGGGACACCCCTTGAATATGTGTATGTTTGAACACTGGTTTGACTGCATTAAAGGAAAAATGAAGACATGGAAATATATGAAGTGATGTTAAATAGTTGCTAGACATTTGAGTGAGGTGCTCTAAAGAACAAATGCAAGATTTATTTTTTTACAACATTGAAGTATTGTATTTGAGTATTCTTCAACTACCAATCCATATAATATGCCTAATATTTTAAGATTTTTTATTTGGCAGGAAGAACACAGAAGTAATCTTAAGTAATTTTATTTGTGTGCACCTCAAACATATTGGTATACCCAAGGAGCTCAAATTGCAGTGTAATTAGAGTAACATGAGAGCCTTAAGATCAGGAGTTCAAATATATATTTGTAAATATTCCACTAACTTCTACAACACTCTTCAAAGATGTTTATTATCTCCATTTTCTGATTGATGGGGTTGTCATAGTTTTAAATACAAGCCACACTGGTATTAACAGAGACTTTCATCTATTTAAGAGACCTTTATTACTTGAATGTTTGAATGAACTTAACTGTTAGACAATTGAAGTAAGTAACTTAAGTATGTGGATGGGAGGAGGAAACAGTTATAGAGTCTTCATGCATTTTTCCACTGCATTTTTCCACTGTAGATACAATGTAGATGATGATGATGATGATAACGATGATGATTACTAAACACTAATAGCTGTTCATTTAAAAAAGCAACATGAGACCATGAGCAGTATGGCAAACTCTCTTTTTATTTTGCAGGAAAGGTTTAGGGATTTGGGAGATGATGCAGACTTTCAGATTCTTGCAAAAAAAGTTTTGTTTGTTTTATAAAGTGTATGATAACACCAATCCCTCCAGTGCTGTCCAAATTATGTTCTGTGTGATCAAGGTGCACATGGCAGATTCATCTGGTGATCCACATACCGCCTATATGTTATGGAACAGTTTAGTGGCTGGATATTGTCTGTTCTCCACCTTTCAAAAAAAAAAAAAAAAGTCTATTGGACTGGTTGTTATTTCTGGAAATAGCCCTTTTAGAAAAGCTTGGCAAGTATCTATTAGTCCAAGACATATGTAGAAACACTGGGCATTTTTGGCAAAAAAAAGATTAGAAGTACCATTTCTTAAATGATATCATTTAAAAATCTGTTCTTACAGTCCTTACTCAAGGAATCTACCATCAGCTTTAGCTGGGATTTCTGTAATAAAGTCTATGAGGAGGGATTCTTATATTTTCTTTTTATTATTCTTTTTTTCCATTGGTTGATTCTGGGGGATAATTTATGATTAACTATTACTGACAGTGGTCCAGCTTTATATCACATCAGCCCTGTAAGATTCCTTGCTCTGGATGAACTGGTTAGGATTAGGTCTTAGAAGCTGGGGGCCTCGAGAGCTGGAAATGCACTAAGTCAGCTCAAGCAGACAGCTCAGCCCCCAGTGTGCTCCATTCTGCTCTGCTGGAGGCAGGGCTTGTGGTGGGGGAGTGGAGGCTGAACGATCCGTGGAGACATGCCCAGCCTGCAGACCTGGGCTGAGGGCTGCTTCAGGGATGGAGCTCTAGCTCGATGCACGTTTGGGCTCAGAAGGACTGAGTCAACAACTACAAGGAGAAGTTTCTGGTTTTCATGAAAAAATACCTGCTTCCAGTGTATTTTTAAGACATTCTATTTATGTCTAATGCAGAAAGTAATTGTTGTGCTGCTATTGAGGTGCCTTGTAGCAGAAAATACATAACATTGTTCTTGGTGAGTTGTGGGCCACACCTGGTCTAGGCATTAATGACTGCCATCATCGCAAATGACCTCACTTGATCAAACTTACTTTTAATAGTAAGCAATGAGTGCAGTAAAGCTTAGACAGCCATTTTTGTTAGTTTACAGATTTGTTTCTTCTGAAATTTTAAGTAAATACATTTGTTTTTTTAGGCTGCTGGAGATGAGATAAATTGTTTCCATCTGCTAATTTGATCTTCAGTGCAGCTGTATTGTCAATTGGTTAACTCTTTCATTAGGGAAAGAAAGACAACAAAATAGTCTCTCATTTGCTTCCTGGAGGTATCCTAAAGCCAGTATGTTCCATTAGATGGAAAGAAAAAGGACAAAAGATGTATGTTTTTTTCTCACAGAGCATAAGAGCTGATAGAAACATCCCTGGAATAAATGAATTAGTGATAGTTCTGTTGACATGACTAAAATGGGGTGGGAGAGAGATTATATTACTAACAGTTAGGATTAGGTTTGTGTTTTCTGGAGAAGATGAATTTCTTACAAGGCCTTCTTGCTGCTGTGGGAGAAATGGAGTTGAACCTGGACATGAAGACAGTGGCAAGGGCTGCAGAAGCAGAGGACTCTTTCTGAGACGTGTGTAGGAGGCTGGGTGTCCAGCCCTGGGAAGGTGAGGGGACACCATGTCCATTTTTGTCTCCTTGCACTCGGGTGGCTTGGGATCTCTGAGGAGGGAAAATGGCTTTGCTGCAGTAAGGTTCCAAGAGAGACAGGGTGGAGCTGGATTTTAAGAACTGTAACTTTACTTGCTCTTTGGAGTTGTTATATTTTTTGTGTTGTAAGCACTGTTCTCAAAACCTCCAAGGAAAGAGGGGATTTCTTCTCATCATTAGGGGATTGATTTTTCCATTGCTAGCTTTGAATGTAGGTTTAGGAATTACTCTGGTAGCCATTTGGTCCATGGTCTACTTTTCCTGTTTTGAGCCATACATATGAGGCTAAATAGCTGTCTTGTTATTGTGAGATAGTAGTCCTTAATAGTAAATGCTTTTATAGCAGCATTACATAAAACTGAATAAATGTTAAGAAAAACATATTTTGAAGACACGGTCAGGGCCATGGCTTCAGCAGGACCTGGGGATGCATTGCTGTAGCTCCTATGGTGCTGGATTAGCACTAAGACATGAGACTGTCTGAATGTGGAGCAGCACAGGCCACAGCTGCTGCAGTGTATAATGTGAAAATCCAAACAACTGGGACTCACCCAGCATGAAAAAAAGTTACTGGGACTAGAGGGAACGGTGTACCTGCAGCAGTGCTGGTTTTGCTGAAATCTGAGTTTATGCTGGGGGTGTGGGAATCGTTGGTGTACTGTCACACTAAACTGATGTTTATTGCCTTATGGAATTCTCCACAATTCCTGCTTCTCCCCATGGTTTTTAATCAAAGTGAGGAATTGTGCTGAAAGTCACAGGATGTTCCTTCTGTGCCACCTCCTTGAGTGAGGAGGAGGGATTCACTGTGTCTTCCAATGTACTGACAGAATTTCTGCCCCTTCCCTATTCCCTCTATTTTATTGTGGCAAAACCACTGCTGGAACACACCAGTAGTGTGTTCTAGTATGTGGACTAGAAAGTGATTTAGTGGTTCAAATCCTTGCCTCAGAGATGTGAGCACTATCTACTGCTCTTCCTGTCTGTCTGGTTGTACAAATTCATCCTTCCTTGCCAAGGAGTCTTTAATAGGAGGACATTGTGTCCTCAGCTGAATCACTTGCCATGAAGGACTACAAAGGAGCTTTCTTCAGTTCTTTTTCCCTCAAATGGTGGCTTTTAAGAAACTGTTGCCTAGTAAGAAATGCCTCTTAAATCAGTCTATTTTTTCTCTTGTAAATGCAAATCTCCTACTGTGTTCTTAGCACTTTGCATTTATATGACACTTTTCATCTGAGGCTTTTAAGCTGTAGCGTGTTATAATTTTGTTGAAAGTAAGAAAATTCTACCTAATATATGTGGTTTTAATTAGACTAAACAAACAGTAATGAAATCATGGCTCTGATTCTGCAGGCTGATCCCACCAATTGAACCCAGCTCTCATGAATTCTTTGAGAAACAGGGGCCTAACTTCAGATGCCTTTCTTCTGGAAAGGAAGGAGCTCAGCTGCACCACATGATTAGTTTTCTAAGCAAATAACTTTTTGGCTATCAATGGAGGGAGTCCAGGAGGAATGACCTGCAGGTGTGGAGGAAAATTTAACTTCCCAACCATGCAGTACTAATTCTTTGTTCTGTTGATGCAGGATTAGAGCTCAATGGGAAAGAAAAAGATCAATGACATTTAAGGCTTTGTCTGTACTGGGGTAGGATTTTTATGTTCTCAGCACCCATAACTGGGACCAGATTTTTCAGTACTACTCAACTCCCACTAGATGCTTAAGTATATAGTTGATATTAAAAAGAGCTCAACACTAAATGTAGTGAACTCCTGAAAATCCATCCACTTATTTGTATACCTAAGGTCTCTTTCCAAAAGTATAACTCTGTATTTTTTTTTCTTATTATTAATACTCCAAAATAGCATATAAAATTTGGAGTATGGGTGATACTTCAGTCAACCTAAGCAGTTGACAATACTACAGTCATTTCCAGTCCCTACGTTTTTGAATTCTTCTGGAGCTGAGTCAGTGCTGTAGAATTTTGCCCTCCAGCAGCCTCTCTCTGAGTGCTGAAGAGGTGGGACTCCCCTGACATGACATTGCTGACATGACACCTAGGTCTGCTGGTGAGATTGCTTTACAAATGCTGCTTGTTTCACTGAGTGGGAGAGGCCATGCTGTTTTAATTATACAGTTTATTTTTGGTAATGCAGCTGTGAGTTCATGAAAAATACTCTGCCATGTTGATACACAAGCACAATGATCATTAACACTGTGGAAATGCAGCCTGGTTGGATGGTGCTACTCAGTTGACAGGTTTCCGTTGGTTATGTGATGTTTTATGTGAGGGAGGATAGTTTATTTCAAGTTTTGTATTCTGTTGAAAAAGTCTGTTAGTTAAGATTCCACTTGGAGGGCCTTGGAAGTTGTGGGGATTTTTTGGTTTTTGTTTTGTCTTGTTTTGAAGCTATAATGAGGACTTTGCACTGGAAGCCTGCAGCAATCCTGTTATACTGTGATTAATGTCACTGTATAATTCTGACAATCTGAAGCCCTCCCAGGGTGTTCATTCATCATGGATCTCTCTATAGCTCTTATTTATTTATTGAACAACATGTAAGCACAGTTCCCTTTTTTGTTTAATGTATCAGCATTTCAGTGTGTTTGGACTTCAAGATTTCAGTTTTGTTGACAATAATGAGATCATCCAGACAATTATCGTTTGATTTTCACTTCACTAGTGAGGAAGATTAAAGAAAAGTTAAGGAGCTTTGGCTGTTTCCTGTTACCCATTTACTAAGGGGGAAGAAAAGCTAACTGTTTAAAATGTATAAATTATGAGACTTTAGATTATGCTCAAACAGTACGTGAGCAGACTGCATACCGTTAGTTCTGAATGGGTCAAGATGGCTTTCTGCTTAAGTAAACCATGATTTGGGTCCCCACTTAAACAGCATGTGTGAGTTAAGGGGCAACGAGTATCCTATGTGTGTACCATATATGAACATTTGTCTAGCTCATACACCATCAAGCTCTTCACAGGCCAGAGAGCCATTTCTTGCACAAGGAGCTGTGCCCAGCATCAGCTCTTTGTTAAGGCATCCCTGCACTGCAGTCTTTTGTTTGGAAAATTAAAATGGATGAGAAATTGAACATGAACTTGTAATAGGATGCTACACAAGGTTGTGAAATCTGGGACATGCAGTGTCATAGGCTGGTCTAGGAACAAGGACACTGGTCACATTCTTTACCATGTTGGAAACTGCTCAAATACTGCTGTGGTAGGTGATGCATAAGAGTCTACAGAGGAAGCGATTCTCAATACAGAAGTAACACTACACCTGCAATAGTGCTGGTATGGACACTTTAAGATCAGACAAAAAATCAAGAAGCTAAAGAGAATTCAGAGAAGAGACACAAAGATGATTAAAGAGAATGAAAAGATGATGGCAAGAAAAGATGAAAAGAACTAAATGTGCATAACTATATGATGATTAAGTAGGTGCATAATTGTCTTCAGCTAACTGAAGGGTATAGATGTAAAGGAAGGAGCTTAACTGTATGGGGTGTTATGAGGGCTTGTAACTGGGAGTAGTTGGATGAAATTAATCAAACAAAAAATTTAGGTTGGGAAATTTCCAAACAGTGGACCATATGTTCCCTTCTGGCATAAAAATGTGTGAAGGGGAACAAAACACTCAGAAAGCCATGTGGCTTTTGAAGTGCAGCTGTTGTTCCACATTCTCTCCCCTGCTCTGTGAAACTAAGGGCCAGGGCCAGGTTTCTGAAGTGTGCATACTATCAATACAAGTGTTAGGAAACCCAGGAAATCACTAGTTAAGCTTATCCACCCCTTGAAGTTACAAGTTTTACCTTTGCCTTTCAACCTTCATTTCTACTTCCCACATGTCTCCTCCCTCCATCCAAACCTTCACTCCCACTGAGTCACTGTTTAAAATTTTATGGTTTTGCTTTGTTGGAAAAGTTGATTGAGGCTTTGACCTATATGATTAATGTGTGGACAGCTTTTCAGTTCAGGTTATGTTCAAGTGTGCAGTATTGAAGTATGGATAAAAAAGGGAGTTGTACAGTGTTTAACAGTGGTTAATACCAGTCTTGATAAACAAATTTAGTACCTTCTTCCCTTTCAGCAGCTAATGCGGTTGAAGTTACTGTACAGAGGATGGAGTTCTTCGTGGCTTCTGGTTAGCAGGTAGGAGTGCTGTACAGAAAAACATTTATTTTTATTCCTTGTTAGGATAAGAACTTGGTATAGAATTTCTAGGTTATTCTGTCTTTGTGTATAATAGTAATTTTATATATATATACACACACACTAGTAATGTGAGTGACTTCAACTAGGTTATGGGTAGCATCTTTTTGAGTGTGGTGTCAATTAGATGTTTGTCTTGTTGGGTTTCATTTTTGGGTTTAGCAAATTTAGGAAGTCCACAAGTAAACTATTTCTGAAAACTTAAGAACAAGTCTTTGTTTTTGATGGGCTTCTCAAGCTTATGTAGTCCTCAATGCCCTCCAAGTTGCCCCCCAAATACTTCTTAACTTCCTCTGACTCCACACTTCCTACAGCTGCACTCCAGATTGTCCAGTGAAGAATTACTGTGTCATGTTTGGGAATCAAATCAAATCATTCATATATTTCATCAAGACTGAAATCCATTTGTTTAAATGCATGTCTCAACATTAATTATGCAGACATTGCCGATTTCTTCTCAATAGAAGACCGCAAAGCAGAATATGTCATTCAGTGATGGTATTTTGATTTTTTTGTTTGCATTCTTCTAAGGAATATTGTCCAAAAGAGTCCTCCTATTTCTAGATTTTAGAGAGATGTTGGTCCCTGGAAAGAAAGTAGTCCGAGGGAGTTTAAAGGAGTTCAGAGTATTCAAAGCAAAGTCTTGGTCTAAAGCTGTTCAGGTTAGTCTTCATGCCTTTCTATTAGACTGTAAAACCTACAGACCTTCTAAGTATTATAGATGATAAATTCTGACAATAGTAATTGCTCTATTTTATAAGCATTCTAGAGACCGTCAGTTGCTTTGAATTTTATCAATACATGCAAATAAATAACAGCTTACTAATCAAAACCTAGCACCATTTTAATATACTCAAACACTAAGCAATAAAAGAAATAGACCTTCACCCAAACTGAATTAAAATTTCATCAAAAGCACAAAGGCAAGAGAATTCTGAATTAACTGAACCTTTGCCTCCTGCTGTGTATCTAGATGTTGCTGGAGTTCCCTAACCTTGATTAGTGTTGACACCAAAGGCTATATGTTATTGTAGATCAACTCACACAATTACTGCTGACATCTTTAATCTAGCTTTTAAACAGAAAAAGGTGTAACAGTGTAGTCTTTAGAAGCAGGAGCAAGACAAATTCAGAACTAAGGTAATGTGCCCATTTTTAGCAGAAAGAATAAATTAACCACTGGAACAATTTACCTAGGCACACACAGGTTTCTCTTTCACTTGAAGTCTTTGTATTAACACTGGGTATCTTTTGAGAAGAGGTGCTGTAGATCAAACAATAATAATGTTTTTGATGCAGAAATTAATGTTAGGTTCTTTTGCCTATGTTAGCCAGGAGATCAAATACAATGGCCATAATAGCCTACTTTGGTTGCAACTTCGAGTGATTCAGTGAGTGAATTATGTATTCAGTTGAAGAGCTGTAGTGTATATATATATATGTATATATACAAATTAGTATGGATATATTTTGCTTTCATTTCTATGCTATTTATACAAGATATACCGTGAAGAAAAGCAGTGTCTAGATTTTAAAAAATAAGATTGACAATTTAAGACATACTGCTTTACCTACTTTATTTCAAGAAATAGAAAGTTTTCATGATTATGTTATATGAAGTTTTTTCAAACAAAAAAAAAGAGCTCATAATAGTAATAATTTCTTGACAATCGTCAATTTCTTGTCAATTACATTGTCAATTACATTGTCAATATTTTCTAACTTCTACAAACTGCCTTTAAAAGTGTTCCCACACACAGTGAGTTATTTAATGTCCTATTTCACCAGGGCAGCATAGGCTTGATTAATCTCTAGATGTAGAATTTGGAAAAAAAGCATGAATAATGAGACTATGGGCTTTTTGTTTTGTTTTATTTAGTTTTTGGTTTAGTAATTAATACGACTCAGGTCAATTTGTTTAACAATGCAGACTGGGAATTGGTGAATCCTCTTAATAGGTTTCACAGATTACTTTTTAATTCATTGCAGTTCTTAAGCTATTAAAAGCAGAAAATGAATAAACTATGTCTTTTAAAAACAGTAAGAACAGACACACATCTAATGACTTCATGGAATGATTTCAAAGCACCCTTTTCCCTCGTAAGAAAAAAAGCTGCCTGCTCTCCACATGAGCTACACCTGTGCAGCTACACCGAGGTTGAAAACACATCAGAGTTTCATCTGGGCAGGGCCTTTTGGGGCATGCTAAATGGATTCAGAAGTTGGAGGAGGATTAGCACTCCTGGCATCATGCACTGCGTTACTGTTGGTCCTTGTTTCCTGTTAATTGCGATGCCGCCTGAGAAAGGCAGTGTTTCTGGTCTCATATAAATAACATTTTCAAAAAGCCAGCCTGCAGGCATTGGATCTGATGCCTTTGCTTTCTGTGGACATGCAGTCATCTGGTTTTAGTGCTCTACATCTAATAGCTGGCATATGGACAGAACGCAGCGTAATGTGTGGCTCCCCTGGCTTCTTGTAATAGGCAGTTGAGATCCATTATTTCAGCAGGTGTGCTAATATCTGTGAGCATGGCTGCCTCACCCTGAGAAACTGACATGTGTGGCTGTGGCCTCTCCTATAAAAATGTTAATAACATTATTATTGCACAGAACATTCTTAATCTACAAAATGGCCATTGTCCTTTAGGAAACACTGGGTGAGAGTCTCCATTTTGTAATGCTGTGAAACTAGCTGGACAATGATAAATAGTTTGGGTTTTATCATTTATTTTAAGTAATAAACACATGTATGCTCCCAAGGACATAGTTCTCTTCAGGAACACAGCTGTATGCTGAATACATGTGGCTTTTTTCCAGGTTTGCACTTGCTGTCATTATCCTATGTGCTCAAATAAACAAATTGTCAGAAACAAGATATTAGCAATGTTAGTATTGACCAGGTTTGATTGGATATCTCTTGCAAAATACTTTCGTAAAGGGAAGCTGATGTACATCTCCCATCACCATCCTTTTCTACCAGTAACAGCAAAGTTTGAATGTGTCAGTAACAACCTGTTGGAACTAAAGCATGGTAACAACAGCAGGAGACTGGTAACAGCCCATAATGTAGCTATTCTGAAAGTGCACACATCTTTAAAAATGTATTTAGATTTCAGAGTAGTTCCTCCCCTACAAACAGGAAATCCCAGCAGTACAGTTATTACCATTGCCCTCACCAACTGCATATTTTTAAAAAGAAAACCAGAAGCAGCAGCATTTATCTTTGTACATCTGTTTCCATGTTCCAAAATCGTATACCCCATGATATACAGAGAGGCTGAGTTAGAACTGCCTGTAGAAACTTTAATATTTGTACTTGTGTTTGTTTATTTTTAGACAGGCCTACTCTTGTTTCATTCTTTGCAATTCATTTCAAGAGGCAGAGTCATTCAGCTGTCTAGTTACAGGAGAATTACAAGTCTATTTTATGACAATGTTGGCGTATAACACTCCCACCGAGGAGCACAATTTTGAGACCATTCATTACCTGGAACATGAAGACTATGTATGTGAATAAGCCTCTGCAGGATGAAGCTTCGTTCTTACAACCTTAATCAGACAGTGAGGTTAAAAAATGGAGAGCTACCAGTTAGCCAAGGCCCTCTTTGAAAGGAGACATTTTTCTGCAATACAACTTAAATCTGTACTCTCTGTATTGTGGTGGCTATAATGTGTGTCTCAGACACAGAACTAGAGACCAGTGTAGCCTGGAAAGCCCAACTGAAATCAAGGAACATTGAACATTTAATTCACTATCAATTAATGATCTTGAGCTCAAGGTCAACCTTTTCTGTATGTAAATAATAGTGATGAGATGTAGCAACAAGGCAGCAATCCTAATGGTTAAGAAATCACAATTATCATCTTCATTGTTTTCCAAGATTGATAGTGACATGTACATCCATGACTTCTTCATGCCAGGTGCCAGATAAAACACCGAGAGCCTAGAGGCTACTGTGTGAGCTTCCCAGCTGCCTTATAACAGGAGCTCCAAGATTCCAAGCTCCAGGAAAACCATGGGATGATTATCCAAATAACCAGATTTGAATATTACTTTTCCTCTGCCTTGTGAATTTTTTAACTATAAAGGAAATAACTAAATTGACTAAATATCCCCACCAGGATGCTTCTAGATGGGGTGGTTTCATCTAGAGAATTCACCACGGTTGCTGTGAATTCACAGAATTTGAGTCTCCAATGCAGTGTGGATGTTATTGTCTCTAATTCTTCTGTCTTATGAGACTTTTCACTACCCTAGACACCTTTTCTTATTGTTTACCTACTCCTCTTTCATTACAATGTTGTTCTAGCTAATTCTCATCTTCTCCTAAAAGTTTCAGTGTGAGAGGAGGCAGCACAAAGAGTGTTGTAGCTTACAAAGGGAAGCATGGAGCCATATGGAGTGAAAGCAGCTGAGCTTCAAGCTGTGAAAGATATGGTCAATACTGTGTCTTTATTGGAGGAAAAATTTTTTCATGTGCAAGTGAAGATTGTTTATAACTGAGGGATTTTTGTCTCGAATCTATAGCGGAAACAGTGAGAGATGACCATACCCTTTGTAAGTGGCAGATAAGTCATAATACTTTCACATTTGTATCTGTATATATGAAAACATTTTTAAGCATCACTTTAGGCATGAAACTGGCAATGAAATGTCAAAAGCTGTTTAAGGTTTTTGCAGTTTCCTTCAACCTTAGTGGATACACACTGGTCATGCTCAGAAAGTATTTTCTTCTCTTTTATTATCTAATGAACTCTGCTCTCCCATAGGCTGTTACCTAGTTACTGAAAGGGATGTAAAATCAGCTATTTAGAATGTAGGAATGATAAGACTATGTTGCATCCAGACAACGTGAGGAGTCTGTGTGCCGTGAGGAGTACAGAGTAAGCTAAGGTGGCACATGCACTTAGTTTGTCACTGAGTCAGTCCCCCGCTTAGAGTATCATGTGATGGTCAAGATGCATCTTGGTATGTTTTGGAGGGTTTTTTCCAGTCTACATGTTGGAAAATTCATTAAACTGTCAACTTTCTTTAAAAAAAAAAATGTACAAAGAATTTGTATATAATTTGTATATAATTTTATATACAAAAGTCATTTGAGTCAGTCTTTGTACTGGGGGGAGGTATTTCAATTAAAAATCAAATGTTGGTGCAGGCAGAAAGATATTTTTCTAACACAGCTGTCTGCTTGCTAGGAAAGTCAGTCAAATCAAGTAGAAAAATCTATCCTGTTTCAAGTGCAATTCAGATTTTCATGTTTGCCTAAATACAGCTCTAGACAGCACCTGCTTTTCATTTGCTAGCACCTGGTCAGCAGGGCTTTGAAATCTGTTTCTACCTCCGCTTTTCTCTCTGTATTGCCATGAAGATATTTCATTGTATTCTAAATACAGGCCTTTGTGTTAGCCCAGCACTGTTCTTATCTGCAACATCAGGCACATTAAAAAAGTGCCACCAGCAATGGAGCAGGCCAGGTGACTGAACTAGAAATCAAATTCCCAATGACTTACTTCATTTGTTAGATTTAGCTGGTTTTAATATTTTTAATATGTTGAAAATTTTGCCTTATAAATCAAACTGGTGGAGTGTAAATGCAATCTGCTGGACAAATCCACATTTGGTTATGTTAGTGTTTAGGAAAGACTGTATAGTAAGCACATTCATCTCTCTTTGGCTTTTGTCTTTGGTTGTGAGGGGTCCTTCAGAAAGCCAGAAAGGATAAAGAGTCTGTTGTTTGGGGAAATTTGGGTAACAAGGAGATACAAAATAGATACAGGAAACACTGTTTCCCTTATTTTCATGGTGTTTCTTAATGAACATTGTCATACTACAGTCGTGTACTGTCTAGTTGTCAGTAGCTTGTGAATAAAATGTGCACTGTGATGCTTCCTCTGCTATTTATTCCATATTAACCTGCCTAGTTTTTATCCATTGTTCTTGCCTCTTACAGTAAGCATGCCACTAGACATGCTGAGATACGTATAGAATATTTGCACTGTATTTGAACTCTGACTTGGGTGTTTAGAGACTAGCTTAAGCTTTGTTCTTCTCACTTCTTACAGAGTTTAAAACTGCAGTGTGTGATGTTTTAAATATGGTCCCTGAGCCAAGTTGTTTCCTCCCTAGAACATGCGTTAGGCATCAGCTCTCGCCCGTCATGTTTTTGGGGATTGATAATGTGCCAAGTCTTGAAGTCTTGACTCAATTCTTACTCTGACAAGACTCCCATGGATATCAATGGAAGTTTTGCCTGATTAAATACTTCTGGATTCCACTACAAAATACTTGGCTTATTTGTATCAGGAACATTTGTAAAAACCCAACATTTTAGCCCCTGTAAAGTAGGATTATCAAAATCTTAACCAATTGTGGACATGCTTAAGGCAAACTACCCAGGGACCTGCTTGCTGGCAGTGGAACATTGCCTATGTTTGAAAACCAAACCAAAATAAACCCAAAGACTGTGGATCAATACATCATCTAAGTAGCAGTTACATGTATCTGGCAGGATCCACATATGGACAACATGAGATGGCATTGTCTTCTTCCACTGTAAGGTGGTTGATTTGTGACTCATGTTATACAGAGTCAGTTTGAAACTAAACAATAGGCTATGAGACATTGTATTTAAAACTGTATCCTTTTTGTGAAAATTAGGAAAGCTAATTGCAATAGATTCATACAGAAAGAAGTACTGTAGTTTAGAAAACATTTAATTGTAATCAGTTTCAGTGAATACCACAAAAACACCCCAGGATTAACATAATCACCAGAAATAAACAGAAATTAACTTCAGACAGAAATCAGCTTTAATGTATATCATCCAACTCATTTTATAAACATGCATAATTTTTCATGAAACTTGGCATGCTTTATGTCATATGATACATGTCTCTTTGAAAACAATATGCACTTTGCATCTGGAAAAAGAAACTATTTGGGGGTTATAGGAAAAAGTAAAGTCTTTACATTCTCCATCATTCTGACAGGGAGTAAATCTAATTACTTTGAGACACACGACGTTCATTTCTTGGTGAAACCAAAGCAAGTGAAACACGGTTTTTCAAAGTAAGAAGTAACGTTGCATGAACCAGAATAAGATGTAATTTTTTAGTTATTCTACTAAATCTGTGCCACACTGTGGATCATGAAATTCCATTCTGTCCCCTCAGTCCTGGTGGCATAAGCATCCCAGTCTGTCTCTGCAGTTTCATACAGTGGTGTGCATCTTTGTTGTGTCTTCATTTGCAGCCAGAGCACATCCTTGTGAGGTGTCTGTGCTGGTCCCACTGCAGAGCACACTTGCCCTGTGGTGTAGACCCAGCTTATTTACAATAGCTCTGACTATGCGAACCAAGATCAGGTTGTGATTCTTTCTTTTGCCTGGAGAGATGTGTCAAAGAAATAAGGCCTTGGCTTTTGGAAAGAAAGCATATCATATTTCTCTCCAAAGTCATTCTCCAGCTGTCCAGGAACTGCACAGTGAGATTGTGGGATTATGTTTGCACTGTGACATGAAGAGTTGTTAAAGCCTACTGAACTCTATGACTCATGCTTTCTTTCCCAATGACTATTAGCCCAGCTGCAGTTTTGACTCAGAGCATTCACGTGCTCAGGAAGAATTGGCTTGTGTGATGTCTTGGCAGACTATTTTGTAGTGTGTATGGTTTGCTTGTGTCTGGTCCATCAAGACTTATGAACCCCTCAGCTTGGACCCATGCTAAAATACCAGGCATGCTTCAGCAGCTTATAGGTGCTGTTTCCTGCTCTAATACCTTTCTTTTATTTTCCTTTCTTTTACTATCAGACAAAACTTAGGATCTTAGACCTGATTTACTACTGCTGTGTAACCTGCACAGATAGTACTTTTTCTTGTGTCTCCCAAAAGTACAGAGTTTGGGCTGAGACGGGCTCTCAACGTGGGCATAAAGTTTTCACTATGAACTGGGGCAGGCCGGGCACTGAAAATGTCTGTTAAGCACTTGGCAAAGCTGGCATTGAGGCCATACACTGTGACACAGTGTATGAAGGGCAAGGGCACAAAAGCTACGGGGGAGAATTCTTTAGAATGGGAACTGCTGAGTCCAAGGTGCAACAGGGCTCGGCAAGAGCCCGACGTGCTGACTGCAAAATGCTGATCCCTGTCCCTACAAGAGCAAGTTTGAAGGGAAACTGCCTCCAGTCACCTCACAGCTGTGTTTGGAACCAGACTGTCCTGCAAGCTTCAAATGCTTTTTGCTGTAGTTCCTGTATGGTTAATTATCAAGGGGAAGATATTTGTCAGAGGACAGATGCAACAGTAATGACAACTAAATCTGCGGAATCGTTATCTGGTTAACGGTTCTCCAGACTCTCAACTTCTATGTACAAAGAGAGTAGGCTAGTCCTGAGGTCTCAAAAACATGAGCATGATTGCACCATGAAATATGAACCAAGCTACCTTCTTTGAAGTAGAATAATGTATTTTAAAGTTTGAATTCTAGGTTTTTTCCACCAGTTCATTTGTCTTTCTACTTTTCTATCTAATACCTCTGGAAATCCCCCTGCTCCCCAGGGTCTATGGATGCTCCTCACAGGCTAGCATCACTCCCTGCTAAACCAGCACAAGTTACAAAGCTTTATGCTACTTTCATTCTCTGAATCTCTTGGAGTGAGCCTGTTTTATCTTCTCTGCCTTTCAGTTTGTATGCTCTTTTGGCAGGAACTATTGGCCTGATTCTGATCTTATCTGAAGTGTGTGAATCAGAATAAAGCCCTGTGCCTTTGAGTGAGATAGGGGAGCAAACCCCCTGGTATGGTGTATGGCATTATGTACTGCCAAGAATTCCATTCGGATTTGCAGCAAAGGAGAATTCTTAAACAGATTCAGTTTATACAAAGGGCAGTTTGCTGCTACAAAGGGTGTCAAATAAATAGAATAACTCAACACTAAAACAAATTGGAGACAGGAATTACAGTAGTGAGTTTTAAAGGCACTTATCGGAAAGTCTGTAGAAGGAGGAGAAAGTGAAATAGAAGGCAAGACCTAGTTCAGCACAGGCATGAGCAGTGAGAGTAAACTCATTTTTGTGGAGCACACTAAGTTGGTAAGACACTCTTTTTACAAAGTTCATTCTTTCTATTTTTGCAGTCAGTGTTTATGTACATGTATAGATTTACCAGCCAATCTATAATATATTATGGTAGCTATATTTCTGTAAATGAACACACTGGCTTTGGAGTGTCTTTGCATGAGAAATTACACTACTAGAAGTTTAGTGGAAAAACTTCACTGGGGTAGTTTTGATGGTAAATTTGATTATGCAGAGAAATTCTCAAAGGATGCTAACACTTGCTTTCTCAACAGTTTCCCTGCCCTGGAAAATTTGAAAATATCCTCAAGATCCGTTGCCACTGAAGTTGCCCAAATCAGCTAACCAAATCATGCATCTTAGTCTCACTTGCTTTCAATACAATATTGCTAAAACTGGGAGAGCTCAGTTTGTTTCATTTCAAGTGAAGGAAGCACTGTTTCATAATGTATAACTCAACCACAGTACTTACCACCACAGGATTTTGTGTAAACAACATAAATTCAAGAAAGGATTAAACTTATACCTAAGCTGTTTCAGACTAACTCCAGGAGTTTGTAAATTCTCACTTCATGGAATCAGAGAGGATGATGGAGATAGACCTGTGCATGCCTTTTTCTTCCCTTAACAGCTTGTGGTGCTCGGAAACACGATACTGAATCACTGGCTTGACAAAGTGTTGCAGATCCTACACTGCACAGTGAATGGTTGAGAAGCAGTGGTCACAGGTTGCAACAAAGGAGATTCTGAATAAGGATAACAAAATTTACAGGGGTTTGGACTAGATGACCTCTGGAGTCCATTCCAATCTGGGAGGTATTAAATAGTTCTGTTATTATCAATTAGAAGGAATTTGGCAGTATGTCCAAATTGCAGGAAACGTTCTCTTTCTGTCTCTTCAGTCTCTTTCGGGAGTTGCTTAAATTCCCTCATCAAAATTGTTGGTAGTCAGTGGAAAAAATATCTAGGGAGGTTTCCAGCTTCAGCTTCTGTGCACCTTTCCTTTCCTCTTTGGCTTTAGGTCCAGACTTTGGAATTTAAATTGCACTTACATCTCATTGTTTTCCTCTTCACATAGGACTAAAGACCAGATACCATCAGACTAGAGCTAGTGTCCTCTGACCCACACAGCTGGGGTTCCCTGACTGAGGAGACCTCTCTCTTCTCTTTGGTAATGTAAGATTAATAGCAGTTTATGAGTGTGTCAACTGAGAGATTTCCAACTGAATATATTTGCCAAAATTAGACTTCAGTAAGCCTATCAGAAAGAGATTAGGACCTTTTCATTAGTTTCCCTGCTTTGTCTCTTCATAAATATTGAAACTAAATTCTGTTTCCATTCATTATGCCTTCTGTTCCCAGACTACCAAACTGAGGATCCTGTCCTGCCTGCAAATCCCCTATCATAGCACTCACTCTTACCTCATTAGATAGCTGACTGAATTCTGCTCTGCTCTGCTGATAGAGAAGCCCTAAGCTGCTCAAGGCTCTGCAAAGGTGCAAACATACAAATGTATTTCTCCACAGGAAAGAAAACATCAAGAAAACAGTAAATATTTTTTTTCGTTCTTAGTCTTAAACCTGCACTATGGCTTGCAGAACCCAAAATATTATACATGTCATATATATTTAGTGCATTTTCAGTATTTCAAGAATAATTTATGCTCATTAGTTTCCTTAGCTTTTCTCAGCCTTGAAACATTTTACTGAAGAATTATTTTTTTTAAATTGTCATTATTCTGATATGTACAATGTAGGTGTATTATAAAGGTGTTCATTTGAAAGAAATGTTTAATTTAAATATAATCTAAATATTAGAAATATTTTTTCTTGTACCTGTCTCATCACTTTATTGTAGTTCACAAAACCATCAAAATCTACTTGTTCATCTTCAGTTCATAAAGTTTTTATTTTGAAAGTCTTAGGTCTTGTGATCTGTACTTCAAGTCACAAGAACTGTACCATCAGCCTTAACTTTCTTACATCTGCCCTATCCACCTCTTGCTGATTTCTGATTGGTGTAATACTCTTCCAGATGAACACTTGATCCCTTTGGCTAGTCTCATTTCCCAAATAAAGTGACCCTGATAAGGTCCACCATTCCTGCAGCCCAGCCATGACAGAGCTCTCTGCCCACCACATGCAGCACTTCTCTCTCGCAGCAATTTGCTTTCACAGGAATTTGTTTCATAACCAAGTCTGGCAGCAAGAGAACAGACCGTGGCTCTCCCCTGTGGGTACACAGCCAATATTTTTATTTTGATTTGTTGTTTGGGGCTTTTTTGGGTCAGTGTTCTGTATATTTGGACGTGTCAACTATGTTAACTCCAGAGTAGGAAAAGAGATGACACGGAGTTGAGCGGTTGCTGAACTTGTATCATTCTTTAACTGGGTTATCAGTTCACATTCAGAGCGCTGAAACCTGATATTCCTGCATTAGAGGCACAAGGAGAGCTTTTGATTTGAAGTGTATGTTCTCCATATCTATTTCTTTGTGATATTCATCTTGAGAATTCAAGAGGAAGGTTAAGTTGGAGACTTATTTTATAGATGGCTTTAGGCTTTATCATTACTTTACTCACTCACCTTGTGATGGGCCTTTCCTGTACTAGTGAAGTTCTGAGCTCTTCCACAGCCCAAGGTGTGAACTCCAGTTATCCCTCTTCTGACCTCATTGTCAAAGAGTACTAGCATTTCTGCGCCTTTGCCTCTTTGAAGTGCAGAAGTTGGTACCTCAGAGTAGGCTGCCAGAGAGCCAGGGACATCAGAATGAAAAAATGCTGCTCTGAAAAGATCATTTTAATGTTGTGCCCTAGTGTTAAAATTGATGTAAGTAGCTGTCATGATAGTATGCAGACCAGGAGCTGAAGCTGTTTGTGTGCTGTGTAACATAGCAGGGGAGCCTTTTGATTTACTGAGTGGCTTTGTCTAGATCCACGGCTGCTTCTTTGCATGCTTAATAATGTCTCTACAGTTCTAAGAACAGATAAGCTGTTCTGACCCTCAACAGGATCATCAGATAGATAGATCTTCTTAACAGCTATTATACTGATGATTTTTTTAATAGAAAATGCACTCACGGTTCTGCATTAACATTGGGATTATTTTCAAGATACAAACACCCTCAGAAGAGCCTTTGGAGTGAATAGGACTATTTTCTCATTTTGTTATCTTTATATAATCAAATATAATCTGGCAATGAATTTATCTGCTCTGATCATCCTCTCAACATCAGTTATTATGCCCCTGTAGTCATAGGCTGTCATTGGCTGGGTACACTAGAGACTCATCTCAAGTATTAATGCTTTGTGGGTATCAAGGTTTTGCACACTTGCTGGATTGCTTTCAAGCTTGGTAAGTGCCTGGCAATGATAACTGGATAATTTGAGGTTTTATGAAAACATCTATATAGTTAATACTTCATTTAAGCGTGACTAACTTATTCCAAGCACTGATTTAGTGACCTACTTGAGGAATCTATCCTCTTACAAGCTATAGATCTGTTTGTGCTATGAGAAGCATCCACTGTCTCATCATCAGCTAGTGTTTTCCATTTGCTCAATAGTCTTACTTGTACACATGACTGCTGATAAATACCTGGACTCAATCAGCATTACTGGTGTGGTGCTGCTAATGTGTTTTGTCCTTTGCATGTTATACTTGAATGCGGTATAATATCTTCACCCAGAGCATTCTGGGCTCTTGACTGGCTTAGGCAACTTTAACAACCTCTTCCACATAACTTCAGCATTTGTTTAGCCCTTCTTCCCAAATAAGACTGTAACACAGTCAGTTGAGGTTATTTTACAGAACAGTTCTTCAGTACAGGTGACTGTTCCTTACCATTTGCCTCCAACTGGCTTTCCTTTTCTTACCATCCTGCTCTGTGGCAAGATAAGCTCATGGTCCATGTTTTGTTGTCTGAGGTTTTTAGTAATAACATCTGGACTTTGTTAGGATTCATAGACATTAATGCATTTGAGGAACATAGTAGGCAGGGCAAGATGGCATTGTGTGCAGGAAAATGAATTTCACATGGATACAGGGAGCTGTGTGAAAGGCTGTGCCAGGCCCTAATTGTGCTTAGCATGTGCTTGGTTTTGTGGGTTTGTTTTGTTTTGTTTTTTTTCTGTAATGGAAACAGAACCTACAGAACTGGATCTCCGAATCACTGTTGTCCTTTTGTATGGCTAAAACTTTTGGGAAGGCTTTGAAAATAAGAAGGAAACTGAGGTGACTTGGCTGGTGAGCAGATTCTGGGAAGTGTTAGCCTATAGGTCCCTGGGTAGTGGTCCTATTTTGCAGCAATATTTTGATGTCTCAGCTATGTGAATGCATGTCTCAAAGACACAATAGTGTTCACTTATCCTAGAAATTCTTGTTCTAGATTTGGGACTAGCAAATCAGGGGTGCTTCCACTCTTCTCTGCTTTGGAAGTTGGAAATTCAGAATTAATATCTGCTTTTCCTTCTTCGCAAAAGCAGACAATACCTTATTTTTGCTGCAGATCTATCTTTGTTTAGTAACCAAATAATGGGAGGAGCAAACAGTTTCAAAAGATATAATGAAATATTAATTGTTGGTCATTTGGAAAAACTCATGATCAGGGTCTTAAGTGAGACTGAAGATTTCATCATCAGACACAATATAGATGTTTGTCAGCTTACCAGCTTCATCAGACTCTTAAAAGTAACAGCTTTAAGCAGAATATTTCAGTCTCTTAAGAGGTCCAGTAGTAACTCATATATAATTAGGCTAGGTTGGGTGAGGCCCTGAGCAACCTGATCTAGTTGAGGGTGTCCCTTCTTCTTGCAAGGGGGTTGGACTGGATGACCTCTGGGAGTCCCTTCAAACTCTGGCCATTCTATGATTCTATGATAGTTCCATATCCCATTCCTTTAATTCGATTTGAAATACCAGTATTTCCTTCTACAATGGAAAAAGCATTAACCATGGTTATCTGAAGATGAACTGCATAGTGAAGTGCTTCGTTTACCAGATGATTTCACTGTGGCATACAGTTCTGATAATGACATCCCTCTTATGTAAGTATCTGAGCACTTTGTAGGCTATTCCTGAAAGAAGGAATCCATTGTTCCAGTCAATGAAGTGGGAGTATTTTCAGCTGTGTAAATTCTGGGTGTACTCATGCTTTTTGATGAGCCAGCTCTTTCAGGTATACTTACCCTAGTTATTAACAGAAGTTAATAGAGACACAAAGAACCATGTGGGTTTTGGCTTATGTAATTTTGTTTGGATGATTTTACCTAGTAATTACTCATGTTGGGATAGCTTTTGCTGTTAATTATTCAACCTAGAGATAACGGACAAAGGATTTTTACCATCCTCATCATATGAGAGATCATTTGTTTAATTCTATAGAACTGTGTCAGTAATTCTGGTTTCTCTAGATCATAAATTTGCTCTCCTGAAAATTTAAGTAGAAATACCCTATTAGTCTAAAATCTGTTCCCAGGAGGTACATACTATGGAATGTAAACATTACCTCTACTAAAGCACCACTTTTACCTCTCTTATACACTTACTCTCTGTCGCTACACTCAGGATTCAATCTGTAAAAACTTTGATGGGTAAGTTAGAAAAGGACCAGTCTGTGCGTGCATTTTTAGGTATATGTGTGTGGAAGGGGTGAACAAATTCTTAAAACTGCCAGATTACAATTTGCCAGCCATGAAAAGGGTTTCTTTTTCTCATCCAACCTATGCTGAAGTTTTCACATACTCACAAATAAGCCTCCTATAGGTTTTAAGCCTCTGTTTATCTATGATCATCAGAGGTTGTGGCTAGTTCTTTTTTGAGATATTTTTTCATGCTATCAGACTTAATGACTTCATTTAATATTCTTGTTGTTCCCATTTACTTTCTTTTCTACCAACTGAATTGATTGTTTTTGCCAATTGCACAAAAATATCTCAAAATGCCTCAGACTTTCTCTTTCTCAAAATACAGATTGGGCTCTGAGTTGTGCTGTCTCAGCTCACAGCAATCAGTCAGCTTCTTTCAGCCTCAGTTGCCTTCCTGTTCAGTGGCCAGCTGAAAGGGAAAGGTCCAAGTTCTATGGGCAAATCCACAGCCTCTTGGAATAACTGTTGCTTCTGTTTGCTGCTTCTCCCTGATCTTGATCTGCAAGTCCGGATGCATAAACTGGTTCATTGCCTGCTTATCCTGGAAGACCATACAAGTACTTGTACATGCCAAAAATACAAGTTTCCCCAAATCCATTGCCAGTTAAAGTGGGGTCTCTTCTTTCCCTCCTGATTTCTACCTCTTAGTCATGCTGTGGACATCTGTGCCCTGTGCTGGCTGGTTCAAGCGTATCTAGGGCTTGTCCTGGATTGGAATTAGTCTGGTTTTTGGAGGGGAAAAATTTTTTCAACTTTGTTGGTGCTAGATCAGACTAGCTGAGTGCTAAAAAAACTCCTGCCCTTTCTGACCATCTAGTGAGCCATTCATTTGAGCTTGACATTGAGATGAAAAAATGCCAGAGCTTGCACTTTGGCTGAGCAGGAATAGCAACTTGAAATTTCTGTGCTTATACTTCAGATCTCATTGCTAACACCACTAATCCCTTTTTGACCTAAGGGGCTCTCCAATTTTAGCTTGTTTCTGTTGGGAGGAGAAGTTGACTATGGAGTGAAGTATTTATCCGGGATAAATATGTTTAGTTACAAAGAATATGCACTGGGGCCTCTTTGCTTGAGCACAGCTGGGTTTAACAACAGGACTTGGAGATCCAGACCTTCTTCCAGTCTACTCTAAAACTCTTTTTCATAACTCTTCTCAGATCATGTCACCTCTGCTTGCTTTGGATTTCTTTATGCTGCTTTCATTTGTTTGTTCACTGCTTCTTTCACATGCTCAAAGATGTAGCACAAAAATTCAGTGCAAAACTCTGTCATTGCATTTTTTATTGAAAAAAAATTCCATTTCTGCCTGTAAGGATCAGACCATTCCCAAGTTTCTCCAGGGCCTGGAGGATTAATGGAAATTATCACACATATAGTAGAATGACTCGATTGTTTACAATAGGAGTATTTCAGAACATGAGTTGCTGTTCACTAGAGCAAACAGCCAACAAATGGGGTCTCATTTTTGTGGGCATATCCTGGAAGTTGGTGTGTGTCTGTAGAAACCTACCCATTTAGGAATTAACTTTGATTTTGATCTTATCATGACCAAAGATATAGATGAATTTATGGAGGTGGAAGTAGAATGAATGCATCACTTTGTTTTAGTAGAAGGATGTATCACTTCTGTTCATCAACACGAGAAAGGACTTAAGTTAGAAATGCACGCCCGTGAAACCGAGTTGGGGCTGACTTGCTTCTGACTGTATGTTTCTCTGCTACCTCTTACTGTTTAGGGAAGAAGGTGGAGGAAGATTCTCTTAACAGATGATGTTGTGTCAAAGATTATGTCCTACTTTTTTGCATCATCTGAGTTGCAATTCCAAAGCAAAGATGGGCATTGGATTACCAGATGTAGTGGTTAACCTCTAAAAAGGGGTGGAAAAGAAAGTTTGGCGGTTGTTCAGCCTACAGGTTCTGGTCATCACTATCAAACTTAAAAACTAATCAAGATACTTGGTCTGTACTCAATCTGTCTTTACTAGTAATTTGAAATAATTTGTGATAGCTTCATCCCAGAGAAGATATCAGATTACACAGGAGTAGCATCAAGAACACATGGTAGTACAATAACAGGTATTTTTAAATGTTCAGCTGGAAAGGAAATAATCTGTAGAGAGCCAATAAGAAAGGTTTCTATAGCACAATACCACTCTAATATTTTAGTTGATATGTTCATATATTATTTGATTTCTCAGTACAAGCAGTGCTTGTCTTCCCTTCAGTGTAAGGCACCTGCTTATTTCCATGCCCTAAGGCTGGAACTGGTAGCTGTCAGGTCACTTCCTTGGGACTGACCAAACTTGGTCAGGTCACTTCCTTGGGACTGACCAAACATACACTTTCTCACATAGACTGTCTCACATTCAAATACGAAATTTTTATTTCATCAGCTGTAACTGGGAAGGGTAGAACCCTAGTCATGTCAATATGGGAATGTCAAGGCTCTTAGGAATGTATGTACTGAGCAAAAGAGACACTGAAGGGTTTAACTGCAGAGATGACCAGGAAATATGTTCTTGATCCTCAAATAAAATCAATGGAAGCTGAAAAGAGAAAAAAAAATTCAGGCAAGATTCCATCTTTTCCAGTTTTGTGCTGACATTGTTGTCTAAGTTCTTGATCTTTCTGTACTATGAGAAATAAATTTTCCTTTAAAATGTTTGGGTTTTGTACCCAAACTAGAGGGTTTGGTTTTGGTTTTTTTTTCACTAAAAAGGTGGAATACCAAATTTCAGCCAGCCTTACTTAGTATTTTATCTATGCAGCTGTGACATAGGATGGTCACATTCCAGAATATATGATGTTTCTCATGCAACACAAGGATGTTAAATTACTCATTAAAAAAAAAAAAAACAACCAAAAAAACAAAAAAAAAAACCAAACTGGTCTAAGGGTAGACTTCTCTCCCAGATATTTTGTTGCTGCTGAAAAATCCAACTGAGAAACAGCAAGGAGGGAATCTTTCAAACGGTCCGAGGTTTTGAATAGGCTCAAAAGGTACTATCTGAAAAGTGCTATGACCAAAGGAACATTTTTTGATGGTGCTTGTGGTTTTTTATATTTTCTCTGAGCTCAGTACCATTTGCCACTCAACCCTTCTTCCCCTGGACTCACGTTCTTGGTAAACATAAACCCAGTTTATCTTGGACAGTGGTATGCTTCTGGCAATAATTATGTACTAAATAATATGTCAAATTGGTTGGGAAAGCCCTTATTTGCATTTAAAATTTGTGGGACACCTACTGAAAACTTGGGCTGCCCAGTAAGACCAAGGTATACAATTTTAACCAAGCGCTGGTGGGAAGGCTTTTGAATGGGAATATTCAGATTCCATATCATAATGGGGCTCATTACCTTTCACCTTATTGGTTGGTGATTTGAATCTATGTGAGTAAATTAAAAAAGACACAAGGCAAATATGTTCAAGAACACAAGCCAGTGTGGCATCCAGGCACCAGACATGCCCATCCCTGCTTCTCCTGAGAGATGCGGTGCTTGAGGACATGGTCTAAGGGTAGACTTGGTGGCAGTAGGTTAATGGTTGGACTGGATGATCTTAGGGGTCATTTCCAGCCTTAAAAATTCTATGACTCTATGATTCAGACTTCATCACTCTTTCAGAACTTTGTGAAAACAACCATTAATACACGTGTTTGGGTGACAATCATAAATATGGGAAATGGAGTTTGTAGTTTACCATCCTTCAAATGTACTTTGAAGTCTGTAGAGTTGAGTCCCTGGGAAAAAAAAGCAACATATAAGGAATTTATAGAAGTGTAGAAGCAAGGGAAGTATGAAAATTTTTCCCCAACTCCACAAATATCTGACTATTTAAAACTAGGGGAATCACCATAACTGCTTTGGACTCCCTGGC
Organism: Heliornis fulica; assembly: GCA_013399135.1. Lineage (NCBI taxonomy): Eukaryota > Metazoa > Chordata > Aves > Gruiformes > Heliornithidae > Heliornis > Heliornis fulica. The sequence goes on from VXBZ01003171.1 coordinate 801,120, forward strand.
ACATCCATTCTCATATTAGATGATCTCTGTAGCCCTTTGTACCCATTGTGGCGGATTGCCAGAAAAAGGCACACTTTAGCTGCTCCTCATTAGGAACATCTGAGGAAAATTTCTGAGAACTAGACTTTCAGCTGCATTTCTTCTACATTTTCATGTTCTTAAAAAAGAATTTTTATTGCCACCAAAGAGTCATCAGCACAAATATCCCCAGGTTTGAAAGCAAGAATGGAAAGCATTGTTTACAAATTGTTGGTAAAGTTTTGTGTTAATTTTAGAGCACATTTTCTGTATAGAGAATGTGCACATCTGCCAGCAGAATAAGGGCTTGTGTCTGAGCTGCCAACAGCAATAGACTGCGCATGTATCAGGAAGGGTTTGTCAACTGCTCCCTTCTTTTAATTTGCATGGTTAGTGCTGTGAGGTTTATGCAAGGCAGCTCTCAGGGGAGGGGACTGAAAGTTCTTTGAAGTCCTTTGTGGTGGCTGTCTAATCTGGAGAAGAGGATTACTTTCTTTCTGCCAGAAGCACATGACAGTTTGGTAATTAATGAGCATCATAAAGTTCTCTTTTTCTATTAGATACCCATTAGTAAACCTGGGATGGTTGTCATTTTGGACAAAACCATGCATATTCTCATTTTATCCCAACATCAAAGGGGATCTCCTACTGTCTGATGCTGAATGCTCTAATTGTGTTTGCGTTCGGTGGAGTTGGTGCAGAATGCATCTGAAACAAGTCTTGGCATAAACTGTAGGTCCTGTGATTGGACACACAGCCTGAGCCTTCCCAGAGCTAACAGCTTAAATGAGTGGTGGGTTTCTCTATTATTTTAAACATACTGCTCTCTTCCTCTCCTGTCTGCCTGTTTATGTTATTTGTTTTCCTTTGAGAATACAGGAATTAACATACTTTCCACATCCATATCATGCTGAAAAAAAGGAAAGCACTGTGTTGGGCTATTTCCCTTTCCCCTTTTGATATAGTATTACAAAAAGTCTTTCTTTAGGATTTAAGAGCATTTCAGGTATTAAAGCTCTCTTGGGTTGTCTTTTTCACATTATTCTGAAAGTACAGAATGGTTTCCTGCTCTTTATATTTGGCTCTTTTATACTGAAACAGTTGAAAAGTCCTAGTCTGTGGACTTTTTGAGAAAATGTCACCCTTTCTTCCAAAGGGTCCAGTCTCTGAATGCAGTGTAGTTTCTTCAACTGCATTTAATCTCCTTTAGAAATAAGAAGAATGGCTATGCAGCCTGTTTTATACTATCTGAATTTAAGATTTTTTTGAAGGTCAGATGCTCATCCTATACTCAAAATCTATGCTGAATGCAGACAGCAAAGAGCTCGGGGATATGCAGGTGCCTTTTCTGTAAGAGAGGTTGGACCACAAAGCTTTACTGTAATGAAATGTGATGGCTTCAGAAGGTCAGTACAGCTGTAAAACCAAAAGAGGAACACACATACCTAAGATTCACTTTGTTTTGTCTAATATTATTTTATCTTTTTAAGAGGATTATGTCTATATTATTTGTATCATCTGGAGGGGACAGAATTCTGGTTCAGGGTTGGTCTCGATGCTGCACATTGTGACTGTTAACTCGGTATTAGCAAAGAAAGTATTATATTACTAACTTTTGCATCTCATACAGGGAAACTAATGAAGCAACTGTAAACATCTTTGGTATAAAAATATATAAAATAAAGCCAGCTGGCATTAGCTAGACAAAATGTTTAACACAATCAGAGGCACCCTGCAGTATGGGTGGAAAGAAAACTGGCAAAAATAAGATGTTCTTCCTTTATAGTAAAAAGGGAATACAGAATCCAAAATGCTTCAGAAATGAAAGTGTACCTTCATTATTAAAATCACTGGGAAGATGAACTTAGGTAAATAGAGAGTCAGATGAATCAGAATTGAAAAGTATTTTGTTCAGGTGGTATCTTAAATCTTTAAAACATGATAAAATAATATATATGGTTATTATATTTGTTATATCTAGGGCCTGGACTTTGAATCACGATTTTCTGAGTCATCTTTGCCCTCAGGAGATGAAAGGGATGAGTAATACCATTGAAGATACAAAAACACTTGTAAATATAATCCCTGTATTCTCTCATGTTTCAAATTGGAACTGGTCAAAAAATTTTTTGTGGAACAGCTTTTCTTTGCAAAATGACAATCCATATAAATGTTTTACTTCTGGCAATTTTCTATGTATTAAAAATATTAGAGCAGGATATTTGAATAGACTTGAAACAGAAGCTCTTTATATTTTTGGAATAGAACATTTTGACCTTGTGAAGTAACTGTTTAGCCCATTGTTTAAAATTAAGAAGACAAACTGTGTTTTGTGACAGTAAAAAGCCTAAAACTCAGAATGATCAGTTTCAATCCCAAAAGAACATGAAAAAAATGATGAAAATGTCAAGATTTTTTTTCCGCTTTCAGAATGCTTAAATAATATAAATGGAATTTCTTATGAAGCAGAACATTTATTTTCTGTTCAGCTCTGATCCCAGCTATAAGCTTGATAAAGGCATGAACCATTGTAGCAGTTTTAAACCCTTATATTTGCTTGTAATATTTATTTTAAATGAATTCAGGGAATCACATCTGGATTCTTTTAGCGGCCAAGGTGAAAATTAGTGTGGCTGGGATATACTGTGGCCCTTGCTAAATCAATCTCTTCTGCCAGTTTGTACATAAAAGGCCATTCCGTGTTTACTTCTGAGATTGGTACATTACATTTTGTAATTGACTTTAGGCACAAACTCCCAGTGTGTTCCACAGCAACCCCTATCAATGCAGGGCTCGGCCTGGGAAAGCTAAAGCCCACCTGGAGGTGAATCTGGCAAGGGATGTGGAGAGCAAAATGAAGGGCTTCTGCAAGTCCATTAGCAGGGAAAATGTGTGTCTGCTGCTGAATGAGGTGGTGGGTCTGATGACAGAGGACACAGAGAAGCCCAAGGTATTGGTACTAACCAGTAGAGACCAAGCCAATGCAGCAATCCCAGGTTCTCATGTCCAGTGAGAAAGATCGAAGCGATGAAAAATCACCCTCAGTGGAAGAGTCAACATATGCATTGTTGTCTGTATGATGGCAAAGGTATTTGTCTCAGGCTTTTATATATGCTCACTTGAGCCTTGTTCATCCTAGTAGCAATTTGTTCCCTCCAATCCCCCAGATGTTTTGCAGGTTGTAGCATGTAGGAATACTATTTTTGTGTTTAAAAAAAATCATGTTTCTCTCCAAGCACAGAAGGAAAAGGAATGCATCTCACCCAACTTTAGCTGCCTACAGTATCTTCACTTGATCTAATCACCCAGACTCCCTTTATAGCCAAGGAAGGGGAATAGCCATTTCATCTAACCTATTTTAAATGTCTGTATTAAGATGTGACAAATCATGTCCTAATAGGTACTTTTAGAAAATGATTCATCTCAACTTTATATAGACATATAAAATAGGTCACATGAACCATCTATTTCTCTCCATTGACTGTAGAGGAGATGAATTCTACCTAGTGTGTTTCCAGGAATTTTACTGCATTTTAAAAAAAATTAAATTTGGTTGAATAAAGGAGAGACTGGGCTATCGTTCCATGTCGTTACAATCTTAGCCTCAGTGGTCCAGCCCACAGTCTAGAACTGCTTCAAAATGCTGAGGATGTCTTAGAGGGAAAGTTTCTCTTAAGACATTGCAAGAAACTCCCACTAGAGAGGGCAGTAAGTAACGCTGTGAGGAAGCACAGTGTGTGTGGTTTATGTGCCAGAGGTCTTTCACTTGTCTGACCTTCTGCTGACAGAACAGCAGCAAAAGGGAAAGCCTACTATGATGCACCCTGCCTTTGCAGGATGCTGGCAGAAATACTGCCTTGGTTAGATGTGGTTTGGCACCAGTTCAAAACCACCAAGGCAAAATTACTGAATGCCAAGAGAAGAATTGAGGGCTTGTTAGTTTTATGCAAATCCCAGAATTCCTGTAGTTTCTGCTATGTATCTGAAAATACACAATGCAAAAGGACATAGAGTGTGGAGCAGGCAGCAAAGTGGATCTCCATGGGTTATCCTCGCTTAATTCAAACTATCGCAGCCCATCTGAATGCAATAATTATGTAATTAATGCTGTAGGAAAAGTTGCAGAGGTGCAGTGAAGAGACCACATATACAACACACGGATCAATGTATAATGTGCTGGGTAAATTCTAGGTCTTGTAACACTGACAATGGTAGAAGAAAATCAAAGAAGTATAAACTAAATGTTCAAAGAGTATACTATTCCATCTTGTATCTGTTCATCTGATGGGAATTAAGTTTCATTGTAGGAGTGAAGAAAACTTTGGTTTTAAGCTCATTTAAGGTAGTCTCTTATCTGTATATCCTAATCCCGTGGTTGTTTTGGATGCATCTTGTAAGAAAAAAACACAAAGTGAATTTTGAAAATACAGCTGCTTTTCACAGCAAAATTTAGGCAATATAGGTAAACAACAAGGGTCCTTTAGATCAAGCTGTTTGTGCTGCACCAACTGAACTGGTTAGTGATTTCTGTTCTTCTTGCAAGGAATTCAGCACACCCAGGGCTCGGGCTGTGTCTCATCACCTGGAGTGAGTATGTGTGGTGCTGAGCACTGCTAACATGCTCTTTATTCTGCTGTGTGCCCCCTCAGTCAATGTCTGAAACAAGTCTGTTGCTGACCCAACCACTTTGGTAAGATGCACATATGCTGATCACTGAGCCAGGACCATGCTTTCTGTGCCCCTTGGATGGGGTTACAGAGAACCTGTAGTTTGGATATTTACTAAGTCCTGTGTAATTCATCACCAAGACTGCTTGTAGACTACGGACAGCCAGGGCCTGCTTTGTGTCCAGTGGAGCAGAAACACACATACTGAAATGGAGAATGGCTGTTTGCCATTGGAGAATGTCCTTTGCCACCACTCCCCACCTCCATCAGTGCTACACCACAAGATTTGCATCAACACCATTCCCTAGTATTCACAGAGTGTCTGTGGGGAAAACAGTAGTAACCAAAATTTCCACGTGTAAGCAACTTAAAAACAGACCTGAAGTTTTATTTTACCATATCTTAATGTTCAGAGGCATTCCTATATAGCAAAGTTTATTTTAGAGTGACATACTAGTGGCAAGTTACTGGTGAGAGATTTGTATAGTAACATAGTGGCCCAGGCATATTTTTTAGAGCAAAGTTTTCCTTTCCCAGTATGATATGGTTATGAGTGAGTTTGCCAAAACACTTTGGATTGTAATAATTCATAGAGAGTTTCAAAGCTAGTTTTACTAACATTTTTATCCTGATCAGTTATCTATTAAGTTAAACACTAAGTACACTTATTTCTAAGCACAGTACCAGAGCTGCTTGCTGTAGCAACAGAACTTCAATGAACTTTATGTTTCTTAAAAAAAACCCAAAGCTAACATAGAAGTGCTGTGCTGAACCAACACATACTGAATCCAAGGCTTTCACATTTCATGAGCCTTTTGCAAAGGCTATCATATCAGGTCTGGGTGTCTGTCAGACTCTGTAGTTTCAAATCCAGAGATGGAACCTAAATACAAAATACAGGTGCAGACCCTGATTCTTATATTCGCTTTGCAGAGTTCACGACTTTGTCAACAGGCGACAGTACAACTGTGTGCATAAGACTTTACTGGGCCACAGCTGTACATAGTAGGTAACCAACTTCTTTCTCCTTCCTCCATTCCTCACTGTGGATTGCCTCTTGATCAGAAGTCTCTTTACACAAACAGCGTCCTCTGTGTGTCTTACGGATCTTATTTTGTTCCCACGCCGGTTAATTTTCCAGACCCTTTGTTTTAGACAGAAAAGCAACAGTGAGTTAAAAAATTAATAAAGAAACAAAAAATCCAGCTTCCTGTACTTTAAAAAAGCAGCAGCAGAGTGGAGGAGCTCAGCTGGCTTATCTGGCAGTAGCCATTTGCTTTAATGCAAGACACGTTTCTTTTGTCCACGTGCAATGAGTATCCTCTAGAATGGATATGAAAAGTAATAGGGAATGGTATGTTTTAATGGTGACCCTCAGTGCCATGCTTTGAACAGACCTGTGTTGTCTGCGTTGTCAGCTGTCAGGAGTGGGGCTCTCTTCAGCCATCAAAGCATTTAGCAGAGTTTACAGTCTGCTGTTTACATTACTGGCCAGTACTTCTCTCCTGAATACTGTTTAACTATTCCACCACCCCTGTGATGAGTATGCTTTTCAGCAGCAGCAGTCCTCACAGCCCTGGAACATTGTTTTTGGACACAAACATACACAAGTTATTAGAACACAAGATCAAAGGAGGTGTCCCACTGTCTTCCTTTCAATGCTCCCATTGTGTTTGTATGCCGAAGCCTGCTTAGAGAGTTAGAACCAGAGAAGGGGGAAAAGGGGGGAGGAAACCTTTGTACAAAGGTACTTGTCACTGAGAGAAGCCCATAAAAGATGATGTGAGAAAAGACACCAGGTGGAGTATAAACCACCCTTATTGTTAAGAAATGCAAATAAAAATCCTCTCCTATATTAAAACTTTCTTACTTGTCATTTCTTGGATGCTAAAGGAAAGGTTCTGATTATTGAAGTCATGACACTACTTTTTACTTTGCTTCTTTTCTTTTTATGTGCAGCACACTGTACATGATGTCGGGAAAAGTTATTTTTCCTCTTTCTCTGTGTATTGTTATAGTTGTTAGCAAATTTCATCTCAGCAAAATATCCACTGAAAAAAGCCCTAAAAAGTCACACCTTAAAACATCTCAAGGATTTGCCTTTTTTATGAAGGACATCCACAGTGTTTGGGATTTGTAAGTCAACTGCAAGTTCATTTTATTTGGGAATGAATGGTGTTTTCCTTGAGGAAACTGACAGAAAAATTCCTGGTGATTCTGTATGATCTTTGTTCTAGTGGATCTGCAGTCAGATTCCAAGCAAACGGATTCCAGATCCAACTCCCATTAAAATCTACTGAAAATGCCAGTTGCTTCTAAGTTGCTGGCAAAGCCCTGCTTCAGCTTCCTTGGCTTCAGAGATGTACCTGTGTCACATGGCAGCGGGAGTCTCTCTCTTGTTTTTTGGGCATCAACTGTTGGGTTTTTTACCATTTCACTTTTCTGATGGGCCAAAGTCTGGATTATTAAATTGGCAATGCAAAGTCCTTTGAGACAAAAGTTGCAGAACAGAACAGGTAACAATTTGCAGACAACAAACAAAACCAAAACAACAACAAAGCATTTCTAGCAGAGAAGTCTTCCAACTGTCCCAAAACTCCAACCTTCACTCAAGGCAGTTGCTGATTTGGACTTTCAGAGTAATAGAGAGCGAGAGCAAAGATGAACCTGGCATAAGCCTATATCTTCATCACCATGAATTCTTCCATTTAAAGACTTTTAAGATTTATTTCCTCAAATACAATGCAAAGATGATGTGATACTACATGTATTTTAATAGGGGGTAGTACAAAGGACACATAGCTGTCTCCTAGGTGATCATTACAGGAAGCAGCTCATTTGCTGAGTCAGCAGTTGTTACCCTGAACTTGTAGGTACTGAACTGACTGAAAATCTATCACTGTGTGATGGGTTTTCTTGGCTTTGAATGGAGGTGAAAGACGAAATACTTTGATGATGGAAACGATATCAAGTGGTGTTTGGAGACATAGTGTTTTAACAGTCTGGGACTGTGAAGTTTTCCAGGGTTCTTTTTCAGCTGACCATCACAGTCTCTCAGAAGTTAGAGGAATAATTTTGAACAAGGCCTGGGAAAATTTGTCATGGTACCCAAGCGTGTGCAATATCTGCCACACTTTCACAGAAGGGCAAGTGATGTAGTGAATGTGCTCAGTTGTGACAGACATCTTTTTGCTGCACAGACACTGTTTGAACTTGCTGATCAGTCTTTCTTCCCCCCTAGGGTCAGGGCAGTTGCTGACATCCTAAGAAAACAAAGAAAACCTGTGAAGCAAGTAGGTTTGGAGTTGAAAGGATGCCACAATGCAGACTCATGCCAAAGCTTTGAGGCAATAAGCCAAAGCTGCAAAGTTGCTAAAGCTAGTAGGTGCTGACATGCCAGATTGCAAAAATGCCTGAGGGAAAAGTGCTGAAAAAGCTGCCAAGACCATAGGTACCAAAGACAAAGTCCCAAAAGCTCAAACAGTGCCTTGTGACAGGCATCCCATTTGTGGGTGTTGGGAATGAGCAATCAAAGCACTCATAGGTCACCAGAACAAAATTTAAATGTTATTAGAAGGAGCAGCCATACTTGCAAAAGCAGGATTGCGACCCTAAGTGCAACAGCAGGATAGCAATGGAAGCAGTTGTTGTAGAGGTATCATTTGGTGTGGGCAATTCTCTGTTGATGGAATGAATGGGGCTTGATTGGAAGGTGGCTGGAATACAGGTTGAGTGTGGTTTGTGATGTTCTTTGTGATTCTGAGAGCATTGAAATTCAGAATTCTCTATCAGCTGGATCCTGGAAATCTTAAGAGTTTAGATATATCTCAGGTTGTCCCTGACAGTGGTGCTGAGAGCATCAGGAACATCTTTAGAAACGTGATTATGTATGTTTTTATTTTCACAACTTGCTCAGCCTTTTCTTAAAACACTCGTGTAAAATACAGGCGTAGATTATTGAATGTGGAAGTGGAGCAGTGCAGGTGGGACTTTACTGCCTCTGTATGCACAAATTTTTAAGAATTTCATGAGGTTTTTCCATTTAAGAAAGCACAGTTCAGCCCTCGCTTCTGCTGGAGGTGAAGTAGCATGGCCTGTGTGCCACTTCCAGGTGAAGCAAAGCACCTATCTGAGACCTTGGCCGGGCAATGCCAGACTTCTTTCATCTTCAGCTAAATGAGAACATGGCAGGAGAAGGGGAGAGAAAGGAGGTAAAGCTGAAGAACTGGAAAGCAGCATCCTACCACCTACCCAGACAGGGAAATCAGTGTGCTGCTTTCATCTCTTGTGTATTTGCTCTCCTCCCTCTGTTCCTACCGGTAGGAAGCAGCAGCCTGGTGGGGGGATGCCTCCCTGCCATCCTGCCTTGGGCAGCAAGCAGAGCCCTGCTCTGCAGTGGCTGTCAGTGGTCCTGGCTTGTGGCCTGCGTGCTGTGTGCTGTGCAGGGCTGGGGCTGGTCCGCTGGCTGTGTGGATTTTCTGAGTGTGTCACCGAAGCCTGCACTGTGGGGAGGTGAATCCCATCAGCTATTTCTGTGTGCTACGATAGGCTGCATCTGTAGGTCTGTGTCTTACGCCATCTCTGACTAAATTTACCAGTCTAAAGCTGAGGACACCCTCGGTGTCTAGGGTAGTCTTTCTGGCCTGACCTCGAAACAACTGTTTGTGGACACTTGCTTTTTGGAGCCTTATGGATACTATGTTTAGTTATCTTTAGGTACTTGCTGAATCCCAACCTTTTCAATGCTGGCTTACTTTTACAAATTTTGCCCGTTCTGTAGCTAACATGCAATATAGAATCAAATGATGGGTTTTTTTTTGGCTGGTATAATTGCATAGAACTCCACTCTTTGTCAGGACATCACAACACCCTCAGAGTTCTTCTCATTCTATCTGCTTACATAACTCTTGCTATTGCAAATAATGACATCAATTTTACTGTGCTATTGAATATTGAAAATGAATTCCTGGAGTAGTCTCATTCACTTGTTCCTTGGCTAAGTTACATTTATTTCCTATCATCAACTAGTTTATGTTATATGAAGGTTCAAGAGTTTTCTGTCCTCTGAAAAAGTCGAGTGTAGTCAGCAGTAATGAAACAGCAATGAATAATGCTCTACGTCATGGCTTTCAAACTTTAAGAATTCCACTGGGGTCACTGGGTTGAATTAGAGACCCTTTAATCACTAGTACAGTTTTATGAATGGTGTACTTTACTCTGATATTTTACTAGACGTCACTACTTAACGCAGCTCTGGCTCCATGGAAGGAAGAACAAAAGGCTTTGTGTGCCTCGCGGTCCCTGTAGTTTGGAGGATTGTTGTAACTCTACTGAGTCCAATCCGGAGGTCCCTGTTTAGTTGTTATACCATGTCAAATCATCCTGGAATCAATTGGAATTTTTCTGAGCAAAACCACATGAAGAATTTCAAGATTTGGCCCTTTAGGAGTAGCTAAAGCTTTCTCTCTCCCAGGTGGAGGAAGAAATAGAGGCAGTTGTGATTCCACTTCCCTGTAGTGTAACCAGCTTGTTTTTGTGTCAGTCCTGTGCCCAGGCACTGCAGCCATGACCCCCATTGTGTGCAGTCAGCACTGCAGTCATGAATACCATTGTATGCAGAGCCAGCATTTCAATCCAGTTTGGGATTCTTCTATCAGGTTTGCTCTGCTGTGAGAACCTTGGGTTTCATCACTGGCTATCATTAGCAAGGGCTTGCTCTGAACATTAACAAATGTTGCATAGGTGAAAGCAGTACTGCTCAACAGCGACTGTGTTACAAACACAAGTCCCTCCATCTCCCTAACTTGGGCACAGTTGGACCTCTGTGACTCGCTGTCAAAGTGAGGACGTCCTCTCCCAGTTGCATGTTCAGACCTGCTGAACTCATGACATTTCCAAGGCCTTGCTTTGTTCCCAGGAGCTGAATGACGGGGTCACCGTTTCACAAAATAAATGAATGAATTCATACCACCTGGGGGGGTCCTTTCACTAAGGTGTTCTCTATTTCTCATCAACAGTGAATATAAGTGATATCCCAATAAAACATTTACTGAAGTTAAAATGGGTACTCCAGTACATGCCAAGCATAACAGAAAATACAACTGGCACTAAAATTTGAAGTTTCTTAATATGCATCAGAGAGCTTTTACATGTTTTCATGTCTAGGTGAGGCTTATGCCCCAAGGAGTCTGCTTCATCTAAATCACTTTCTTCCCCTCTTTCTCCTCCCCAAAACAAGAGGCAATCTTCAAAGAAACAAATATGTCACTTTAAATACACAACATAAGAAATGGGCCAAATAAATTATTAAAATACATAAAAAAGAGATTCACAAAATATGCTATATTAGCTATTTGACAAGGAATTGATGCTATTGCGATGGCTGCATTTCACAACACAAGTGTTTTCTTTGCTAGACAGATAAACAGTTGAAATAATGTGAGAAATGACTTTGCAGTCATCCAAAGAACAATTTGGCTTTAAACGGTTCATTTACTGGCTTTCCACTGGCTGTGCTGTGCAGTCGTTTCATACCAGACCTTCACCGCATCCATGTGCTTTGGAATTCCTTCTAAAAATGAGCTCCAATCCTGACCCTCCTCTCTTCATCCCAATTCCCTGCAGAAGTGTTACTACATATGCTTTGAATCTTCTTTTCAGATGAGCTCCCAAGTCTAACTCATTCCTCCCTGTGCTTCAAATGTATGGATTTGAAAGCACAGATGTTGAAGTTTTTGGACCAGGCCCATCTGGGTCAATCCCTACATAGTTTGACTAGTAGTTTCTTGAGTAAAATTCTCAGAAGCCTTCATTTTTTCTTGTTCTGGCTCTACTACGCACTCCCTTTTATCTCTCCTAGTTGAACTACAAGGATCTCAAGAGAGATGTGATTTTCATAAACAGAAAAATAATGACCAGCCAGAGGAAGGAAACAAAATTTTAATGGCTGTGAGAATTGTCTCTGTGAAACAGCAAGTTTCCTCTTACTTTATTCTAGAGGTAAAAAATATACCATTCATAAACCAGAGAAGGTATGTGAGTGTGTGTGTGTGTTATTTTTTAATCTCATCTATTCAATAGTAGAAGTAATAATAACAACAGTGAAGCTGATTGGGACTTTGTCGTCCTGCTGTTGCCAACAGTTTGATTCATCGAGAAAGGGCTTCGAATGTGACCCCAAGCGTTGCATTTGGCATTACCAGTGACTTCGTAGGATCGCTCGTGTGCACGGAGGTGCCTAGAGAAACACTCTCAGGACCAAGTCAGTAGAAGCGCTGCTGTGTCAGACATGCTGGCTTCTTTCGGAGTCAGAGCGCTGCGAGGGGACAAGAGGGGTTCATCGCCGCAGCCGCGTACCAGGGGTGAAGGACGGCGGTTTGCGCGCATCGCAGCCGGCGTGCGGGGTGGCCAGCGTTAGGACCCCGTCTGCATCCCCCGGGGGCAGCCGAGCGGCAGGCGCAGCTCCGCGCCCGGGAGGGAGGGAGGGAGACAGACCCCTCGGCCCATGCGGAAAAGCTGCTTTTCCGCCAATAAAGGGGCCGGGTCACCGCGGGCGCGGAG
>VXBZ01003171.1:813522-873563 GCA_013399135.1 Heliornis fulica
TTTTTTTCCCGAGCCTCCAAAAGACTCCCTCGCCCCTTTCATCTGCCGCCGCGGCCCAATGGGAAGGCGGAGGCTGCCTGCAAGTGGTCTAATCTCAATGAGATGTCAATCATGTTTCCCGGTGGGTGAAGTAAGGTCTTTTGTAACCGCCTCTGTCTTTGGGAAAGAGAGGAGAGAGGAGGAAGGCTGGAGCGGAGAGGACGCAGGACCGTGCTGCAGGAGAGGAACGGAGATCTGAGCTCGTTTGTGCGTTAGCAGGCAGAAGTGGAGCACATGGATTTCTAAACACGCTGGGATTTTATATATATACAGAAATAACAACAAGCGAACCTGACCCTACTGCAAACAGTCAAATGAATCGTAATTACAGATCAATGCAGAGAGATGGGGAAACTTCACTCGAAACATGGTTAGTTCCTTTCACTTGCTACTTCCTCCGTCCCTTCCCCTTATTCGGATTTTACTTGGTTTGTTGCTGTGGTTTTATACTGGTGTCTAATGATTTTCCTTTATTATTTCCCCCACACACTCTCCTCCGGATCTGCCTAGCTGCCGTTTGTAAACCCCGAGAAAGTCCAGAAGGTAGGGATGGCTCCTTGCTGGAGCTTCTCGGAACGCCTTCCCCGGCGCGGGTGGCTGCCCCCTGCCCTTGCCCCTCAACTTTCCGCCGCGGTTCGCGCCGCTCCGGCCGGCTGGCCCGGGGCTGGCCGCGGGGCCGGGCGGGCTCCGCGGGCGGCTCAGCGGCGGCATTGTCTCCTCTTTTCTAGGTGATAGTTTCGCGGTGAACGCCTCTCTGGCTCGCAAAGGGCTGGAGGACTGGATGGTGAAGCAGAAGTACTCCGGGGGCAGCAGCAGCGGGGGCAGCAGCTCGGGACTCCAGCAAGGCTGCCAGCACCGCGCTGTTTGCAGGCTCTCCAGCGCCAGGGTATGTCAGCTTCCTCGGTGTCCCCACCCCACCCCGCCACCCCTTCTTTTTGAGACAGGGCAACCCAAAAGCTCTTTCTACATCCCTCTCTCCCTCCCAAGAGGCGGTTGTGCAAAGGGAAGGGTTTTCTTTGCCCTAATGCTGTTCTAAGGGGCTGCCCCGTGGGTGGCTTCCTTCAGCCCTTTGATGAAGTTAGGAGCTGCAGAGCAAACTTGGTGCTGGTACAAAAGCCAGAGGAGTAAGGGGACCTGTCTGCTAGTGCCTGGGCAGCACGTTTAGACTAAACCCCTTCACAAGCAGGGACAGATTCCCTGGGGAAAGCCCAGCACCCCGACAATGTGTGCGGGCTTATGATCTTTGATCGGTGCACAAGTTTGTCTGTGACATTTTGGCAGAGGACTTCAGGAACGGAGAAGTCCCTGAAGTGTATTGTTATTTATTTGCTCTTTGCTAATAACCCGTGGCTAACTTTCTCCATAAGAGTTACCGTGTATGTCGCTTGTCCTGCTGTTAGCACACTGGTCGCTTTCCACCCTTCCTCTCTCTTCTAAGCCCTCCCCTGTGAAGCTGAGCTGGAGGAAATGTTTAAGTTGCCTTTTTTTTTTATGTTTAAACTAAAAAGCATGATGGGAGGTAAACAAACCTCACAGCTCTTAGAGATGGTCCTCCTAGTGTTTCAGGGTATGATCCAGAGCTTATTGGTGTTTACTGAAAGACTCCCATTGACTTCTGTGAGCTTTGGATCAAGCCCTGAAAGCTCCATCAGTGGAAAAGTAACCTGAGAGATGGGGAGATTGGAATCTCTGCTTCCCAGTAAGGAATGTGGCTCTGAAAGCAGGAGCAGAGCAAGGCCACCAAGCCTCCTGCAGGCTCTTTGCTTTGTCAGCCACCAGTCTTATTGTCAGAAGCCTGGATTTCTTGTGTCTCAGGAAAAATGAACTCACAAGTTGAGAACACTTCCATTTTAGGTGGGATGTTAAAGTGTGTGGAAGATGTGTGGCATGGAACAAGCTAATGATGACTTTATTTAGATTTCACTGGCATTGTATTTAGAGAAGGAAAAATTGTTTGGGAGCCTCTGTAAGTAAGGCAAAGAAGGGGGTATGATATGAATATGTTTTTAGTTGATGAGCATAATCACATTCAACTTGCAGATGTGATTTGCTGAGGTGGTTTTTACTGTGATTTACTTGGAGACAATATTCATAGGAAAGTTATCATTAATGATGGTACATACATATATGATACAGATGAAAAGAGTAAAAACGTGCTTTTATTTTAATTATCACTGTTTTTGTGAGTCAAGTTTTTTAGATATGTTATACCTTTCACATATATATTTTCTAGGAAAGAAGCTCAGCTCATAAAATTAAAGATAGGTTTAAAACACAAGAGGTAAAGGTAAAAAACTCTGACTTTAGCTTTGTGAAATGTATTCTGCAAAGTTTGCTTTCTGAGGAGAAGAAAAAAATCTTTTGTCAAGGATACTTTGCTCTTCACAGAATTCTTCAGTTTTCAGTTCCATGAGGTCTGCTCAGCAGGAATGACAGTAGGACAGTATTTCTCCTACTCAGGGTGTTGTCCTCATGATAGCTCAGCAAGTCGTTAACTGAAACTCAGCCTACAGTTTTAGTACATTATAAAACTGTAAATAGGTTTGAGTAAGTTTTAAAGCACTCTTCCCATGAGCCTTTTTACTGTCATCCTGATTGAGCTGTTTCTGAGTGTTTGAAAATATTTGCTATTTATTGCCTCGGGTATTTGGTAGTATCTGTGTGCATGTATATAGCCTGCTAATTGATTTAGGTTAATTGTCAACCTGTCACAGGCACACTGTGACAGCTATATTAAAGTTCCTTTAAAATATGTACTTTTGGTAATATGGAAGGATGCATTTCTACTTCTACATTGGAACCAGATGTGCCATATGTACAGTCTTTTTGACAAGGATTATGGAGTCACAGCTATTGACTCCAAACTGAGATTGCATGACTGTTTCACTTCTGAGATCTCTTTGATCTCTTGTATAATTATACCAGGATACAAAGCAAATTGAAGCCTAACCTCTTGGCCCTTTTCACCTGTGGTTGCAGAAATACTAGTCTTATTTTACTAATGGATAGCCACTGTGTGGGACAGTTGTGTATTCCTCAGTTATGTAGTACTGTGGCCCTGGAGCTGATGAAGGGCTCTTCTTAACTGCTTCAGAACTCCTCGTACTTGGAGGAATGTACCTCATGTACCACACCTCATGGAGTGGTACAGTTTTATAGTGTCAGAGCTGAAACTTTGGCTTCTCATAAAAACTTTTTTTTTCCCCTGAGATAGAGAGACATGGCAAAGTTAGATCAAACACTGATGAAAATATCTGCATTCAGAGAAATGTCCAGTTGAGTTTAAAAAAAAAATAAATTGAAATGGTCCTAGAAATAATTTTCCTTCTAGGAATCCTTAACCTGAGTTTTGTTGATAGTAGTTTTCTTAGTATGTAGGGCCCCATTTGGTGGTATCCACTGCCCTTCCAAAGACTTGTTAATGGGAGAGGAGAGCACTCTGCCGCGTCCAGATATGAAGCTTCAATCATTGAATCATTTTTTTAGAACTTGAATGTGATTGTGAAATTTGTCTTAAATTGCTTTATGTAAGCCAAAAATTCTGTATTGGTTATAGTTGGAAGGCTGTTTTCCTCAATAACAGAGACATGTAAGTCATCCAGGGGAGATGACACTGAAGTGCAGGGGGATTCATGGCGTGTTTTACAAGAGGAATGAGTGACTAATACAGGAAAGCAATAAAACTTCATTTGTACTCCTCTCTAAAATGATTGAATTTGCAGTAGTTGAGGAGGGAAGGTCTTTACATCAGTTCACTCAAGAGGTGTGTGACACAAGGAGGGTTCAAAAATACATCACCTTTTCTCTTCCTGAAGTATTGACTGTTTCTTGGTCTTTCCTCAGCTGATATATCATCCATGTCATGTTCTATCCATCTGTGTCTCCCCACTCCAATTCACTGGAAGAACAGTAATTAGTGTCCAGCTACCACCAAGTGCATCAGCCAGCTGAGAAGGATCTCACAGTAAATTGTTAGATGAAGGCATGAGCCGGGGGAAGGGGAGTGCCTCTGAAATCTGCACTTGTGGTGTGTGCCCAGCTTGCTCTTCTGGGCTGGGAGCTCTGATCTCACTAAACCATTGCAACCCAGCAGGGGCTGCTCTGCTCTAAATATTTTAATTGCTGTGGAGGCTGAGGGCTGGGCTGCAGCCTTCTACATCATGTCGAATTAAGGAAAAAGGAATTCTCTTGCATCCATGAAAAGTATGAGGTCCAGAGTCATCTTCTAGTTTCAAAGCTAATTGAAATCATTGGGGCTGTAAATGTCTTAGAGCAAGTGAGTACACTTCTTTTGCTGCTTTTTGAAGGAGTTAACTTGTGCCCAGAAAGGTTTATACTGGATTATAATGTATAATCCTTAAATTTAACTTTATTCAGGGTGTTTACTTTTGCAAAGTATTTTTGGAGATCAACATTGTTTGCAAATATTCATGTGTTTGTTTATTTAACTGAGAAGTAGTTTTATGCTAGAGGGAAAAATACTAAATATGGCATTTGCTTAGTTGAATTTGCTTTTATCTTCAAAGCTGTAAAGAAATTTTACTAGGTTTTTTGTGTGCCTTTTTGAGATCTGTGCCTGGGATTGGAAAAAAATCTTGTATTTTTAATTAAATTTCAAACCAGCTCACTGTGAGCCAGGTTGTAAGCAATCACTTTAGGTAAAACAGAAAAGACTTTTGCTTCCCATTTCTGCTGGGTTCTTTGGTTACGAGTTGAGTGTCTGATCTGGGAGGCACATCACTGCCTCAGAGGTGGGGCTTGTTCTCCATTTGTTCTGTGCCCATAACTGCCAGTGACATTAATGGGCATTCCTTGCATGGCTGAGGGGATACTGCGCCAGTGTCATCTTCAGGGCTCCTCTGTAGCACAACCCTTCTTAAATTTTGAAACAAAAAAAGAGCCCTTCCCAGTGTCCCACTGTCAAATAGCGTGTGTGCATGGAATGTGCGTGTTATGGGAGGCACAGCTGGGTACGTCAGTCATGCAAAATGAAAATAATAAACAGATTTCTTCTAGCAGTATGTGTATACTCTGGATTAAAGGCTGTTGGAGTGGAAGATGTGATGGTAGCACTGCTTTGGGGTCATCTCATGGGTAGAGTGACATTGGAAAGGCTGCCTTCTTACTGATGCGGTGGCAAGAGCAATTAAAATTTCCTTGGGTGTGATCTTATGTGACTGCTTTAAGTGATCTTCCAAATAGAAACATTTTCAGGTATGTTAATGTCAGTATTGTGTAGATAATTATTTAAATTGACTTTGAGGATAAAAGAAATGATGAAGTCAGCAGTACTAGTTGTTGATATGACTAAAAAAAAATATTTTGACACACAAAATACTGTGTATGGCATTTAAATACGATTACCAAACCCTGTACTGGAAAAGAGAAGGAGAATGTTATTTAGCGTTGAAATTTGGTTCCAACAAACCAAGATAATTTAATTAGTGGTGCACATAGTATATCTTGACAGCTCTGGTTTGGGAAAATTATAATATGAATATTAACAATCAAAGAGTCTCTGAAAGTATTAGTGCCATAGTGATGAGATTAGTGAATTGGCCAATAGTGGAGCAGAAGGCTGAATTCCAAGGGAATTATCCTTGAATGATACCAGTTGGTGCAATTAAAAGCCACAATTCAGTTGCCATATGGAAAGTGTTAGGAGTCCTTACATGGTTTCAAAGCTATGTGCCGGAGGTTAAATTGACATATGAAGAAAAGCATAAATTAAATATTTTGTGTTATGAAATTAAAAGTTGACTTTGCTCGAGACATGTGGAGGAGGTGGATGGAAGATGGTCTGTATTTCATCAGGGCTTGTTTTATAGGTGTTTCAGATTTAATGTGGTGCACTTTTAATTTGGCATGTTGATTGGAAAGCTGAATGGTCCCTGAAGTTTCTGCAAACAATCTCGTTAAAGTAACCATTTTTGATGTCTAACAACTCTCTCCCACCCCCTCTAAAGTGAAGTTACTTAGGTTGATGTTGTAAAAGGCAAGTGTATTCTGTGTAGTAGCTGGGTGAAGACCTCATCTAAGTGATACAGGCTGTGTCTTGTGGGCTACTGATAAGTCCCTCTTGGCCTGGTGAAACCTTACTTCTGAATTAGGTGGCCTTGGTTATGGAGTACCAAGTTTCTTGTGTAAATTGGGATGAAAAGTAACAACAGTAAGTTATATTCTTTAATGACTTAAATGTAAACAATGTAGTCCAGACTTTATGCTGAAACTTTTGTTAGAACAAAAAATGGAAAATTTGTAGCACATGATTGTCCACATATGGGAATGTTCTTTACGGCAGCATTCATTAACAGAGGGTTTCTGTAGGTTTTGTGAGATTGGTAATAAGACCCAGGAGTAGCTCTGTAAGTGGTTATTTGTAGGCACCCTTCAGAAGAAGATCTCAGTTGACTTTTATGGTTTCTTTTGAATTGAGTTATGAATAGAGGAAAGAGAAGTCTTGTGAGTATTGAAACTTTGTAAGAGTTAGTTTTTCCAAAGTTGGGGAAATAATTGTTCAGTGCTGATATTTAAGTCAGAACGGAACATTGCTCCCTGTGCTGCAGATGTTGGCCTTTATAGAAATCCTTGCTGATGGGTTCTGCTTTGTGAATGTCAGCATCAAAACCTGGTTGGAAAGTTAATGGTAGATGTTGAAATGGGCAAAATACTTGGAAGTATATATATATATATTTTTTGTAGCTAAATCACTATTCTAGTTAATATACTGGTTACTCTGAATACTTTGGAGGTTTCAGACTGTGTGATATTTATAGATATCTTTTCATGGAAAATGAGATATAGTTTTAGTTCAAAAAGTTAATGTGAAGAAATAATCAATAGACTTTCTCGCTGAATTTATTTAGTTGTATCTGCCAACATTGGCAGCAAAACTAAGCTTGTATTTACTCCTACAGAGTAACTACAGCTAAGGGAAGCTGAGTTGGACTGTATTCCATTCAAGAATTATTAACCAAGTTCCAAATGCAAAATATTCATTGTGTCTGATTTCTGAGCCAGCAAAACATGTTTGTGTTGGAATATCTCATGACATTTGTCTTGCAGTGATGGAACACCAATGGTGTTAGCTGTGCTGAAAGGGCTGTGCTGGCACAGAAACTTAACTACTGAGTAGTCAAAGAGAGAGGGGAAACTACTTGTGTAGGACCAACAGTTGCTGTCCTGGTTTCTGCAAGGGCTGCAGCCGTACACTGCACTTGCATCTGGTAAACTTCTAGATTTATTGTCATTAGAGCAATATGGCCTGTATTTAATCTTGTAATTTGCAGAATAGAGATGACACTTCTGAATGTGCAAGAGAACCTTTTCTGAGTTGGACAGTCCTAGGTGGTGTCTTCCTGAGTACATATGGGTCTTGCATGCCCTGATAAGTGCCCATCACCTGTGACAAATACTTCTGGTTTAGTCATACAAAATCTAATTGTTTGAGGAAGGGGGCGATTCCGGCTCTTGTTGGGAGGTCCTACAAGAAATGTGAAATTGGGCATCACTGATGTTGTTTGTTTGGTGTTGTATATTGTATGTATTGTATGTAAATGATCCTATTGTTTTAGTCTGTAAATATTTTGGTCCTCAGAAGACCAGACTTTTGCCACAGGAGACTGAGTTACCATCAGTGCTTTAGAAGCTCCTCAGTGCCCTGTAAAAATACACCTGAAAGATGCCATCATACTAAGCCCTTGGCAGAGATGATGAAAGACCCCATGGCTCCCTGGCTGAAATGAAGGTTCTGCCAAATGCAAGTGAGAAGTTGTTGATCTTTAAATAGGAGCTGTTGTTAAGAAAACAGAATACTTATTTGCAAGACTTACCAGGCAAGCAGTTTTTCTGCATTTTGTCAAGCTCAGAGTTTAATAATTTTCACTGATAACCCTTCTCAGTCTGAAAACTCATTGGAACTCTGAAGTTCATCTAGCTGACTGTGTGAAGGGGTGTCTTGCTTATACCTTGAGAAGTGCCATCTCCCAGTCTTGCTTTTGGTTGTGTTAGGTTTGGATTTAAATGGAGGCTCAGTGGCACTGGTCCCCGATGACATTTACAGTGAGAATCCCTTGAGAATGTGAGATCCTCCCTTAAATATGGAGGGGGTTAGTTATGTTTTAAGCAAAATTTGAAGCAGAGAACTTCTTAAGTGCTGGGACTTTTCAGCCCCAGAACCTTGGGCTTCGAACTACCAAACACAGGCAGCGTATGTTGCTTTAGCTCAGAGTTGGATCGACATGTGGTCAGAACAGTCTGTGCACTGTCCATTGAGAGAAATACTTTGTGTTTTGTGATTAGGGTGGAATTTAATGCATTTGGGGGCATTACTGTGGCAGCTTTAAAGGGATTAAGCATATTGAGGTTCCTATTAAAGTATAACATTCTGATTCGGGATCTATGAAAGAAAATCATGCATGGGTGTTTGATCTTGGGGTGCAGCCACACATGCTGTGAGGCATAAAATAAGGGGATAGACTCAGTAGGGAAGTGACAGAACAAAGTACTGTCTTGCAGGAGAAATGGGATTTGGGAGCAGCCTCAGATCTTTTGATGCATACTCTGATGCAAATGATGAGTGGTACAGAGGTGACAGATTTGTCTTGGGGGGAGGAAGGAGATTGGTGGGTAGTGTGTCGCATTGCCCTCGGAGATAGCTGGCTGTTTGATTCCCCAGAGGTTTGATAGTGGTAGGTAAGGGCTAAGCTGCTTCCTGTTGTCCTATCCTAAAAGTCTTTGATGATTCCAGGACAGTTAGTTTCAAGAGAGTTATGTAAAGAAAGTGGTAGCTGTAAAGCTAAGCCTTATGCATTAAATGTATATAAAGAACTGTTTCCCGCCTGTTGGGGGGGTGGGAATTTTCTCTGAGCATAGAGAGCCCCAGTCCTGAGCTCACAGAATAACAAGCAGTCTCTGTATTGCAGAAGATGCTGTGGTTAAGTCTCTGTCAGTGTTTCTGTAATAAACTACTCTCTTTTTTTGAAACAATAAATAATAATTTTGCTTGTGAACTTTCCAAGTCCCTCTCTGTTCACATAGTGTACGTGTGTATAAACTACAGACACTCGTTCCCCTATAAAGAGGGAACATCATAGTCTAGCAAACAGAATATCTGTCATTCCAGCTGAGCAAAGGTCTAAGGCAATAACCCAAAATATCCTGGAAGAAATTCTAAAAAGCATTGAAGAAATCAATCGTCTGATCCTAGAGGAAGGTCTTTGATGTAATCCTGGTAAGTTTATACTGGGAGCCTGCCTATTTCTTTATGGTCAGCCCTAGACTATATGAAAAGTGGATCAAATAATTTCATATGCTTCTGCTTCAAAAAAAAAAAAAGATGGTTGATAGTTTTCTAAAACATACACGCTGTTTAAATGTAGATTGTGGCTTTTAGCTGAAGCCCAGGTGGGGAGGAAAGGCTTTTAAAAACAAGTACTTACAGAAAAATAAATAATACTTTGATATTTTCCCATGGAAAAACTGTGCCTCATTTAGCTATCCTGAATATTTAATTTTATTTTGAGGATAAACTTCATAGGTTATCTCAGTTAAAGCCATTTTTATTTATGCAAAGTTTATGTGCAAGGTCTTGTTCCTGATGTGGATATGGATGTAAAAGGAGTTTTTCAGAATACCATAAATAAATTACTTTTAAAGGTATTTTTTAACTAACTCAGTGCAGATGGATGAGTCTGGTTTTATCATCTTGAAAAATTCTGCAATGTTTCTATGTTAGGCTTTGATGCAAAAGCCCTGCTATAATAGAGGGGAAACTTCTCATTGCTTTCAGTGGTTTTTAGTGGGTTCTCTGCCACATCAGTGGGAGATGAAGGAAGATTCAAGTGGTGAGACTAATAGTCTTTTTATCTAGCAGTTAAGTTGCTGGTGGAATGGCAATGTGTTTTCCTCTGCAGATGCAGTTTATCTGATCATTTTATGACAGGTTCACAAAAGTTTTTCCCAGTGGTACTGCCACTTAAATTCCCATTTGTAATTAGCAATGTAATTTTGCAGATAGGTTTAAAAAGCATGCTTAATGCCTATTAAAATACCACATTTTTATTGTATGGAGGTGTCTTTTATCTAATTAGATGGGTGTGTTAAAGTATTGCACCACAATTTCTTTCTTTTTCTTCCCCCCCCCACCAAGGCTGTTTTGAATTGTTTATTTATGACCACAGAAAATCTTTAACTCTTGACTAATGCAGAGCATAAAGAAGTAAATGAGATCTCTTCCTGCCTAAGCTTGGTATGGGCAATCTTGGATTAAATCATGGTGATGTGTAACAGAAAGGAAAGGAAAACACCCAGCATTTGGGAGTAGTGTATTCAGTGATGCTGCAGACTCATTGGAATTTGGTCATCAGCCTTTCCATGGTACTCTTGTCCAGATGAGCTGTTTGATTTCTTTTCCTTTTTTTACCTGGAGCCTGCAGGTGTTGCCTCCTTTTCCCAGTGAACATGCAAGTGCTGTCTTAACACAGAACAAACCCCCTCCTAAAACAATTTAACCTTAATCCCGGGCCACCTCTGACATTCACCATTTTTAAGTGACACAAAGCAAAGATCCTGCACTGGGAAGTCCTCTGGGATTGCCAGAAAATGAGTAACAGACCATGGCTGATGTCCTGTGGGAGTAGCAAAAAGTCTATGAGGTCCCCTGTTAGTTCTGCAGCAGTAACCTGTCCATCCTGGTGGCAACACGATTAAAAAACACCTTCAGCTTCACTGCCACCAGGGAGGGTTGAAAAGCTTATCTAACACAGAGCACCAGAAGGGGCAGACAAGAAAAATGACAATGTCATGCCTTCAGGAGTATGTTTTAAGCAAGGAGAGAGTCCTGCCCTGCTGTACAGCCTCTTATCAGCAGGAGCCCTACCCAGAGACAGGGTGAGGCTTCCTCCTTCCACACCCAGGCTATTCAAATCCCGCTGATAGGGTGTATCAGCTCCAACATCCAGCAGTACCAGGCCTGGATAACCATCCTGGCTCCTGCCCTCGGTTAGAAGCATGCCCAGACACTCAAAGATTTTCTTGAAGGCGTGCCAGCCCCGGAGAAGTGCCAGCCCAGGGTGG
This sequence comes from Heliornis fulica, assembly GCA_013399135.1. NCBI lineage: Eukaryota > Metazoa > Chordata > Aves > Gruiformes > Heliornithidae > Heliornis > Heliornis fulica. The sequence goes on from VXBZ01003171.1 coordinate 824,638, forward strand.
GGGTGGGATAAGCATGTGTTACCTGGACTCAGCCACCCGCAGCCAAGAGTCTGTCCTGTCACGATGATGGTGACTGGGTATTTTGTGTCATGCCCAGCTGCAGCCAAGGTTTGTGTGACACTGGTTTGCAGTGGCCCTTCTTGCAGGGTGATGCCTTTGTTCCTTATCAGTACTGGTTTGTCCAGGTAGAGCACCCTGTTCCTTCGGTTGACCAAGTTGTGCTTGCAACAGGGCTCATCCAAACTTCACGTGTCTGTTGGAACTGCCTGACTGTGCTGCGTGGAGGGTGAAACGGTGCATGTTTCACTGCACAGGTTTTGACTGCATGCCCCTGACAGGACAGCTTTGGGAGCGAGTGATCTTTGTGGAATACAAAGGGTTACGCTGTTGAAGTTACCCAGGCGCCAATCCGCTGGCACACCGCAGGTGATCTTGGAGTGAATGTTGTTTAAAGCGCCTGTCCCACGGCTTCACAAATGTGCTCTGACCAGAGGATGTTTTTCTAACTTCAAAGGGCTTCTCTGCCTGGCTCGGTGCCTCGCAGACTGAGTCCACAATTCCTCTCTGCTCGTGATGTGTTCTGACCATGTGTGATTTTTTTGGTATGTGATGTTTTCTTAAAGCGGCATTGACCTGTGTTCAAGTGAAACTTGCTCTTAAGCTTGTAAACATAAACTTGTTGTGTAGGCAGTTTTCATCATAATCCGATGTGTGTGTTTTTTTAAGAGCAAGAATAGACATCAAAAGAAACCGTAATTTATAGGGAAAAAAAAACCGACCCCAAAAAACTTGCAGCAGTCTTTTGAGTCGCACCATCCAGAGGATTTGCCTTGAAGATAAAGGTGTGGGTCCTCTGCTGGCTGGAAGAAGAGCAGCATAGTTCCACCATGGGAGTGCTGGTCTTACAGTAGGGCAGTTTGTCTGAAGTGTGCCTCTGCATGAGGGGTGTGCCAAGGGAGCAGGCACGGCAAAAGAAGTAGAAAGAGAGAACAACGTGGGATACTTAGCAGTGACCAGAGTTGTTTGCTTTTTAAAAAAAAATCACCCTCTCTTTAGAAATGTTATAATAAAATTAATTATTAGAATATGTTTGCATGTATCTAAGTATTAAAGGTTTCTTTTTCTTCTGTGGTACTTTGTAGTAGGTTTCTGAAGGGGATTATTTTCAGGGTAATGCAAAATATACTTTCTTTTTAATGCTGAAAATTAGAAATTACTGAGTCTTTGTCAGTTTGTTTTTTTGGGTTTTTTTTGTTTTTTTTTTTAATAATAATTGAAGCCCATTAACTCTTAACCATTAACAGCTCTCCTGAGGTGCACCATGCTATATGAGCTATGGTTGTGAATCCGGGAAGACCTCATGTTCCGTTGGTGGCTACTGGTTTTTGCAATGTTTGCACATTCATTAAGGCTAGAAAAAGTGGGCTGCTCTGAGGTTTTAAAGCCATAGTTTTTAGTTTACCATTGTTACTATTATGGATGCTTTAGAGCATATTAAAAAGCCCAGAACCAACAGCAAAACAACCCCTTTCTTCAAAGAAAACAATGCCATACAAGCCAAACTGGAATAGTGTTTGCTGAGTGATTGAAAAGGATCATGTGTTGTGGGAATCAGACATCATACTCTGAGTGGCATGCCATGAACAATATACCTCAGCTGTGCAATGAAATTTTGGTCCTCATGAGTAACAGTACTGCAATTTAGCACTGAATTAATCCAGCTTTCAGATGTGGCTTGAAACCAGGGTCCTCATCCAGACCAGATCCTGGAGAAGTTGGTGATCTCTAGAACCTAAAGCCCTAAGAGCAAACAACCTGTGCTACCCTGCCATCCCATGGTTATGGACAGGAACCATTCCACCACGTTTATTTTGGCTGGTTTTAAAGCAGGTGGCCAGGATGAATTCGTGGTTTCAAAGTCACAGCTGCTGCTTTGAAATTGTGTAAGAAGGGCTTTGGTTTCTTAACACAAAATAACTTAGCTGCTGTTTGGTATTAGAGCATCATTATTCTGGGAAATGCACTCTTCATTTTAAAAATATCTTCTGTATGGAAGTTGAAAGTTTATACCTCATGATTCTAAGGGCAAAGAGCTGAAAAGATTCCGTAGTTTACTGATGTATTCCTCTGCCTTGAGGGAATAAAATCTGAAGGTAGTACTAAAATTAATAGCAATATTAGAAATACCAATTCTATTAGGAATCTTCTGTTTGTTGGTATTAAATAATTTTGGGGAGATTTTCTGGGTAACTTAACTTTGGTTAACTATAACTAAAGAATTTTCCCTATTACATGTGTGTCTTTGTGGCAGTTTGGCCAGAAATGTTATGTCTTTATTATTAAATCAATTAAATCAATTAAAATGTCCGAGTGGACTTTATAGTATTGCAGTAATGATGCTGTAATTAAGTAGAAGGAAATGTTCCGTACAAATCCCCATTTCCTCTCCTTGTAAAATTTTATTTAAAATGAGACTTCTTGGGTGACTTTTTCAGTAGCGTCAGCAACAGTGTCAGCAGAATGGTGAATTCGTGTCGCTGCAAGTATAAAGAGAATTCATGAAGGATTTTGTGTTAAGCATAGTTTTTTTTTTTAATAAAAAGGATTCTATTCACTGTGGTGGGTATTTTTTTCTTCTTTTGTATTCCTTGCCACCTTATGATATTATAATGTATTTTGCCTACTTTCAAAATTTCATAGATATATATTTATAAAAACTATATGTCATGTAAGCCTTTTTCCAGTGTAAGAGGAAGTACAATTTATGCAAGGTACACAGCATGGGGTTTTCTGGGCCTTCAATCTCATATGATCCTGTCTCACAAGAAATATATCAAGCAGGATTGAGCAAAATGCAATCCTCTCAGACTGGGTGAGAACCTGCTCTTAAGAAAGGAGATGAGGAGAGCTGGTTAGAGGAAAGGCTGGACCTTTCCTCTGAAAGGAGGTCTGACAAAAGCAGGTAGGCAGAGGCTGGAGTGTCTTTTCAGCTCATGTAGACAGGCTTGTTAAAAGATGCAAACCAGACAAATTAGGGTTCATTTCACATTTGGGCACAGTAAAATAGTTGAACGCGGGATGCAGATGTGTAGGATGGAACAAAATCACTGGCTGGGTTGTGAAGGGGTTGGGGTGAGAATGGGCCTGTAAGAAGCACGTGTGGTACAGATGTGACAGGAGGGCTGTGCCCTTAATCTTTTTTGCTCCCATCAGGAGATGGTTTCGGTTTGGACTTTATCTTGTGATAGTAATTACCAGCAGCTTTCTTGTGTGTTGGAAGCTGCATGTTCTAGCGTGACACTTCTTAGATTTATCCACTAACAACTGGTGCTGAACCATATTTTATATGCAGGCATACATGGCAGAAAGATCCCTGCTAAGTTAAAGCTCTTGGTGTTAAGCCTGAGGCTTGGCATGCAGTCCTTGCATCTCTGATAGCAGGGTGTGCCTGTGCTAACTGAGCTGACTAGTGTAGCCCCCTGGGTCTCTGCTTAGTGGCTGGGATATTCATGGGTAGGATGTCAGTCCTGTTGTACTTAAGGAGATAGGCTAATAGGTTAAATACCTCTTTCTTAAGGACCCTAAATCACAAATTAGGTAGGCTTTGAAGTCATCTGAGATTAGGAGACCGGTCTGTGGGCTTGGATGTGAAGTTGGGAGGTGTTTGTGATGTGGGTGGTCAGATGGATAGCTTTTGCTGTGGTGCAACCTGGTCCCTGAAACTCTGAATTTATGGCTTAAGAATGAGATAGAGGAGCCATGTGTAGACCCTATCTTAAACTGTATGTCCTTTCTCAGTTGCTCAAACATGAATCTTTGCAGACACACAAGATATCTAAACACTCACCAGTCATTTAGGCTTGCTTCTCTTTCAAACTACCAATTTTATTACCACTTCCCCACCGGGGAGTGGGGATAGAGGTTGATGGAGTAATATTTAAAGTTCACGAAGACCTTAAACACCAGTTGTACACTTAATTCATTGCTATGTCTTTATGAATAAGCCATGTATTTATTACCTACTTTCTCAAGCAAAGTAAGAAAATTAGAATGTAAAAGAATGTTTGAATTTCCCCTTGGAGTTTATATAATCCTCCCTGGCAAAAAAACAAACAAACAAACAAAAAAAACAAACAAAAACCAAAATTCTCTTACATTGTTTCTTCTTTTGCTTTGTAGTAAGCTTCTTGAAATCCTTTTGGAAAGGGGCCTTTCTGAACTGTCCAGCTTTCATTACAGTCTGGTGTCTCAAGATGTCCAACTCTAAAAAGTTTGTAGTAATCAAAGAAATTTTAACACATGGCAAAGAAAGACATTTTACTTACACACCATCTGCACTAGAGTTTGGGCAAGGTTAGAAGGTGGTTGAAGGGACATGTCTTCAATGTATGAGCTGAATCTCCACTCCTTGTGGAGGCCTGTCCTGCTGTCGAGTGATGCAGCCTTCCTGTTTCTTGCTGTCTGTACCTTGCCTTCCATAATGTATATAACATCAGTGCAGGATTAACAGGGATGTAGGGTAGAGCATATGGCCAGCATATGTATATATCACAATAGGTAAATAATACAGGATGAGGAGAATGCCTTTTAGCACTGTTACTAGATGAGGTGGACTACACAGACATAACTGAAGGGCAGAGGAAGCATTTGTTAAAAGTGAGACTGAAGATAAGCTCTGATGGGCCAGCCAGACTTGGAGCTTTGCAGGGAGATGAGCTGCTTTTCTGGTGTTTGCTTGAATAATGAAATTGCCCTCTCTTTAAGGTTATTCTTGAGAGCAGCAGAGTTTGTGCATGAGTGAAATGCATGTCAAAATGTTTACAATGAACTGGAGTGGTGAATCAAAGCAGTAGGCTTTTGTTTGCGCTCTCTTTGTAATGGAGAGCCTTATAATGAGGGTGAACTATGCCTTCTATTCTGGTGGGCCTTTGTACTATCTGGAGCACAAAGTGGAGCAGGTTTACAGGTTAATTAACACATCTTCCCTCCTTGTGGTGTTGGCAGAGATGTATCACCAAGGATCATGTTTAAAAATGATGACTGATGATTAGTGGTGGATACTCCCAAGATTTTTAGTCGTTGCCACTGGATTCTCTGTCGTTTGTTCTTCAAACAGTAGAGAGCAAAGTTAAATGTATAGTGCTGAAGAGACACTTAGTGTCCCCTGAGCCTGGCAGCAGTGAGCACACCCTTCAAGCTGTGTGTTTGCAGCCAGGCACATCCCAGCCTGTAGCTTCCCTGCTCCCCCTCCTTATAAATTCAGACAAATTCTGCCTGGATTTAGATTTAGATAAAGAGGATTTAGTGGCATCTCACAACCCAATGTTATGTATTTAAGGATGATTTCTCAGTGTTCAATGCTGCTTTAATCTAGCAGCAATGTAGTTCTGGAGAGTTTGGCGAGTCCTGCTGGCATCATTGTATTTTGTGTGTTAGATACGGGCGTTTGTTGGGATTTTTCCTCTCCCTTTGGAGACTTAGGAATTTTCTTTGCCACCTATTGCCAATGGATCACACTTTCTCAGCAGTTGTGCTGCTTGCAGTTCCTCAGGTCCCAACACTGTATGTGTTGGATATTTCTATTTTAATAACTATTGTCATTGCCTTAGCTTAATTTGAATGCTAAAGTGTTCAGAAACCAAGAGAAACAAAGGCACATGGTGGTCTGACTAGCAGGGTACACATTTGGGTTTGGAACATCAAGGATCCTTTTGCTGTCTTGCACTGGCTAACACACTGTCCTCTAACATTTGAGGCAAGTACTTTCCATACCTGCTGCTGAGCCATACCATACCCACTGTACAGATTGCCGATAAAGCTCATGTATAGCGTATGCGTATTTCTGGAGCAGAAATAGTTTCTCCTTGCAACTCCTACTACCTTACTTGCTCATTTGTGAGAAGAAAGATGGTGGAGCTTAGTCTGGGAAGAGGATTCCATTTGGGAAGGGGATGGTGCAGTGTTTATTGCCTTCCTTGAGGCAGTGCTGAAATTGGGAAGGAAGCTCTTTCGGTGAATCATAGCTATCTCTCAGACAGCTCCAGGGGTCATGCACCTCTCAGTTGCTGCCTTGCTTGCAGTGGATTATAGGGTCATAACACAGCCCACTATTCTGAGGAAGAAAAGCAGTAAATTCATCCTCAGGAGCTGCTTTATGTTGTCTGGAAATGAAGAATTCCTCTGTAAGAATGTCATGCTTTTTATCCAACTTCCCAATTCCACTGCTTCAGCAGTATATTTATCTTCAGCATTTTCATGCTGTGAATAGAGGAAGGCCAAGAAACATGCATAAAGGACTTCCTTTACAGCCAATGATATGTGCACTATAGCATCCTATAAAGTTAACGGGGATTAAGGTGAATGACCATGTGAGCAGGGGAGGCATTCCATCAGGAAATAACCCGTTTCTGTGTAACAGCTAAAGCAATACTATCTACAGGCTTTGAATCAAAGGCTTGGACAGCTAAACAAAGCTAATCCCCAAAGATATACTATTAAACTCATTTCCTGTTTATGGAATAAATATTGTAGCAGTTTTGAAAAGCATTTTCTAGCCATTGTTAAGGGAAGAGTTGGGATGTGAGCTATAAAATTCTGATCTGGGTTCAGACTTTCTCCATATTTGTGGTTTTGATTTGAGCCTGTCTCTAGTTAGCAGGATATAAATGTTAAAATTTACCCATGTGGCTTGAGAGCTGTGCTGTGTTAGTAGAGCTAGTCTCACTGTTTCCATCCGTCTTTGTTTTAGAATATATTTCTTTCTGCTGGGGATGGAGCCTTTCTTTTTACTAGGCAAACTCTGAATAGTCTGGCAAGGAAGGACAACTTGACTGGGACTAGTAGAACTGCAACTGTAAAGTGTTAGTTGTCTATGAAAAATCATGTTTCTTTCTCATAAATCTCAGAAAGTCAAAACACAAGTTTGTGTGTCCTTACAGAGAACAAAATTAATAAAGATGTTATTATTTAGGAGAGATTTTATTGCTTTGTTTAGGCTTTGATAGCTTAGTATATTTAATTCCTTGAGCATTTGAAATTAATTGGTAGCTGGGAAAAGGTTTAAGCTGAATAATGAATATCCTTGGTTATGGAGAGCTGAACTTACAGTAAGAAAGATGAACACCAGGAATTGGGTTCTATTGTGGGCTGAACTGGTTTTTTTTTTTTTTTTGTACTTAGCTACAGTTGCAAGAACAGCTCTCACTTTGGGTGAAAGAGCTGTCTGCTCAGATCTGTTGGGCTGGGTCTGACTGGACAGCATGTTTATAGAGTGGGAGGGTAGGGCTCCAAATTTGAATTCTTGTCATAAGACATGATAATTTATGACCAAATGTGAACAGAACCAAAGAAGCTGGGAATTGAACAGGCTTTCTCCTGGGCTGTCACCCACTGTATCTGTAGCACTTAATGTAATTTCAGACTAGCTTCATTCTGAGCAAAGGCTGATAATGTGAGAACATGTGTGGTGGTCCCAGGATGATGGCAAGCAAGCTCATCAGGCGCTGCATGGTGTCTGTTTTCAGAGGGGTTTTAGTGCTGATTTCTGCAGAGTTACACTCTGGCAGTCAGACTTGAGTAGCAGAGAATATTGCAAAAATGGGTATGCAGGCATTCTCCAGGGCTTGGCACTTTGTCATATATTTAATCTATTTACATTTTTCCCGTACTGCTGTACAAACAAACCAGTGGGCAGAGTCTTGAAACCATTTTCTCAGGCAGAGTTCCAGTTGATACCAAAGAGGTTGGGATTGAAACTAATTGCTTGTTTAGAAGCATTTGAATGTGACCTTTAGAGAAATCCTCTTTCCTTTTGCTGACTTTTTGAACCCCTTATTAGGGCGTTGCTGGAAATCTGTAGGAGTCTTAAATGAGTTCAGGCTGCAACCCCAGTTGAGTTGTCACTCGCTCTTCCTTTTGGAGCATTGCAGGGGACATAATTTCCTCAGAAAGTAGCACAGACCTATGGTATTGCTACTTGTCCTTGTTCCTCATTCCTTGTTGGGTTTGCAAGTACTCCTCCTGTTAGCATTACTGGATCTGTGGATAAGGGGAAGTTATATGTGTTTCAGCATATATAGACCCTGAGGCCAGCCCCAGTGTGCTAGTGCTTTGCATGCCTATAGAGATCTGATCGCACAAGCAGGACACAATGTATGGTTCTTTGCCAGCGTTACAGTATCCTTTTGTCCCAGAGAAAACCCTAAAAGGTATTGGGCAAGCTCAAGGAAATTCACAGAAGAACTAAGCCTGGTTGAACTAAGATGAGTGAAAGAGCAAATTGTTTGCTTCTTGTGTACGTAAGGAAACTGATAAGAAGAGTTCTTGTTAAAGACACAGAGTGAAAGAATAGCAGTACTTCTATTTGTTGTTAGTGTATGTGCTTACTTTTACAGACCTTTGCTGTGATACAGTGTTAGTGCAGCAGCTATTCTGGAGTACCAGTTGCAACCAGTTTTCATATGTAAACATGCCAGTAAATACTACTTGAAGCAATCATCCAATGAAAATTTAGTCTATTTTTTTTTAAGCTTAAAAAGTTTATTAGGAATAGCAATGGAAGGAATTTAAGAAAGATTGGGTTTAAAGACATGGTAATGAAGGTCTTTTTTAATGAGGAATGATTCTTGGAAAATGGTATATGTTTTTAATTGCTCAGAATTGTTAAAGTGCACAGTTTACCTCTCTGACTTTCTCTGGTATGTAATGGAAAAGGCTCTTCAAAGTTGAGCCCATTGAACTCGGTTCATTTCAGTTTCTTCTATTGAAAACATAAATAAACTTGTGCATCTGCATCAGCAACATGGAGATTTATGGGATTTTTCATCCCTTCATTGAGCATCTTGTACTTGATACCATTCAACAAGGAGTGTTGTTACTTTAGGCATGGCTTTAGCAGATTGTGCTGACAGCAGTTAGTTGTAGCTCAGAGCTCTGTCCTACGTAAAGATTAATGATCCTTGAAATAATTAATATATTGGAAAAGCCAGCCCTGGAAGTAATTTTCAATTCATAAATATAATTGTTTGTGTAACAGCATACATCTTCCCACACCATTTCCTATAACAGAGAAATAAAATACGAGAGTGGTAAGGTTTCAGTATCTCAAAGGTGCCTTTGGAGAGAAAAGATCCCTTCATGAGGAATATATGTGTTTGGGAAGGGCAGGAAGAGGGTGATGACAAGCCATTTTGCAATATCACATTTGCTTATGGCTTATGGGGAGTGCTGCAAAGCTTTTAACACATCTGAGCATTGTTGACTTTTATTCTGGTTGCCATCATTCAGTAGGCAGAAAACAGTTGAGCAGGCACAGGGGCCAAAAGCTTGTCTGCTGTGGGTGGGCATTGTTTTGGGGGGAGCCAGTAACTTATTTTTAAGTTTGTTGCAGTATAGACCTAGCAGTAAATTAATCATGACATTAAGAAGGAATGTATGTATAGACATTACTTCACATAGTTGTCATAAATTCTGCTCTTGCCATATTTTAATTTCCAAAGCTTTTGAATGTCAGACAAGGTGCTATAGATATAGCTATTAAATTAAGCAGAAATATTTTTATTGGGTAGGACATTGCTTGATGATGTAGCTGTGAAAGCCAAATGCACAGGCTAGAAAAAGGTTCTTTATCCACACATTTAGGAGGAAAATATGTTGTAACTTTTGCTTCTTATTGAAATACTTGTTTTAAATGTAGCTTTTTTTTTTTTTCCTGGAGTGTGTGTGTGTATAGTGTCACAGTCATAACAATCTAAGGTTCACTCTGTTAGCGTGTTATCAACAGCATTGTCATTAATAACACACAGGTGGAAACACAGCTTTGGAAAAAGCTGAGTTCTGACTCTTGAGCCTCTGCATACATTTGTTGCAGTGTGATCTGAGGAGATAAGGCTTTTTTTTCCCCATTTTTTCTGAATATTTTTATGGGAAGACACTGCATAGGATGTAAAGAAGAATAATCTTAAAACATTTACACAGTGTACTAGTTTCAGTGCACAAGTGAGCTTATGTGGGAGCTGAGTTAGATTAAATTTTAGATTAATTAAATTACTGAAAAAGCACTGCCTACTTCCCAGCTTTTCTGAAGTTTTTCCTTTGTGTGCACTGAAAGGGGGAAGCTGTGTACCTTTCTGTACCAAAATACATTGCCAATTATTTTGTTTCTTCTGGGAGCAATTCTTCTGGGTTGTGGTTTGCTTTTCCTTTTAACCATGCAGAGATGGGCAGTATCAGAGGAAGCTTAAACCAGGTTGTCAGCACTTGGAATGTATTGGCAGCCTGGCAAAGCATGGACCACCCAAGTGCTGGAAGAGTTAAACCCCACCTCATCCCACCTAATCTGTGTAGCAAATCTGTGCCTGGCTAGGATGGAGGTATGTTAGGATGGAGTATCCTGAAGGCTGGTGTGGGAATTTGGTTACAGTTTTGGGGCAGATGGTCTCTGGGTGAGTGAGGCTGTGGACACACCAGTAACTGGCTGCTGCCCAGAGTCCTGCCTGCATTCCCTTGTACCCCGTGGTAAATACAAGGTAATTTGAGGCAGCTTAGTCTTTTATTTACCCCAGTGGAAGTGTTGACATGAGCTATTGCAGTGGAATACCTGCCATGTAGTCATCCTCTCAGATGTCCTAACGTTGAGAAACTAACCCAAAGCTATTTGCTGAGGTTCCTCCACTAAAGCATCCTAACTCTTAGTCATCTGCTTCATAAGCCCTGACAGCAGAGCTCTATCAGATGGCAAAGTCCTACCTCTCCTCCCTCAAGGCTTGGAACAAAACTGGAGTTATGTATTGAGTTTAATTTGATGTAATAATAATTTATACAGTGTAATCATGCTAGTTGTATATTCTGTTGTCAGAATTAATCAGGAAAAACTCACATAAGTATAATTCTTTTTGTCTGTTTTTTAAAAACATACTTGCTTCTGGGTCATATGTAACAACCTTGGTAAATGGAATTCTTCTCCACAGAACAGGTGTAAGCCCCTGTCCTGCCCTGATGGCATGCCTTGGCCAGGACTTAGAGAGCCAGAACTTGGCCTTTATGGTGAAACTCCAGTTGTGTTGCAAACACCTACATAACAGAAATGAAGTGAAATTACTGTTAAATTCAACATTGACCACCCAGCAGATAGTAACCTTCAGTCACTATAAGATGGGCCTGGGTTGGAAAGAACCACGTGTTACTGAGAGACTTTGTTCCCCTTGTTCCCATTTCTGAGCCAGTTTGTCCTCTGGAACAATCTGAAAACGTGTGAGTAGAGGATAAGCATGGGAAATTTTCCTGTCTCTTCATCTGTCTGCCCATGGCTTGTTCTCACATCCTCTGTTTAAACCTTCAGTTCACTGCTCAATCTTTGATTCACAGATGTCATTTGGCTTCAATTTCCATGTAGAATTCTTGGAAACCAGAGATGATTCAGAAGGAGATGAAACCCTTGTTCTGTGAGCCTCTTCCTAAAGCAGCAAACGATTTTCTTTTGCTTAAGGAGCATGTGCTCTGAGCCCTCAAGAATGAGCCTGGTTCCTTGCCCCTCACTCTTGACACACACAAGTCATGGCAGGGTGCTCCTGCCAAGAGCTGTAGTTGATCTTATGTTGGTGGAAATCTTCCTGATAAGAAGTAGTCATCATTGAAGTCTCATGGCTTAGACTGTGAAGGCTTTTAATTTTTTTGTATGAAGACTCTTGTTCCGTTTGTTGTTGCTTTGTAAAAATGTGAGTGAGAGTTTATCTTTTCCTTTGAGATGTATGGCACTAGCTCTGGAATTGCTTCCAAGTTTACAAAATGAGTCTGTGGTTTAGGTCTCTCTGATAAACATTTTTGGGTTGTTGTTGCAAAGTTGGATCAGATTTTTGTTGTCATAATGGTTGGTGCACTTGGCAGCTTATGTTTTAAGTAATTAGGAGATAAACTTGGACTACATTTGAAATCCAGTGTGTCTGGTATTTTCTTGCTTTACTTAGTGATGTTTTTAATCCCTCTTTTTGATTTTTAAGACTGTATGTAAGGCAGTTAAGAACTGAGGGTTGATGATTTTTATTTTTTTTTTTTGGTCGTTTTTGAAACCTAGATCCAAACCAGTTTCTCTGGCAGTATTTCAGCCTCCCTCTCCTAGGATGCTTTGACATAAATCAGTGTCTTTATCAAAAGATGTAGGCCTTCTGTGGTGGGAGCATTGTAGCATTAAATATTTATTCTAATTTGCAGAGTTGAGACAATTATACTGAAGTTCCTGATAAACTTTACTTAGGAATTTGAAGGTTTAAAAACACACCACCACTTGCTTAAATTCACTCTATAGTAGCCAGTAAGTGAGTTTACAGCTCAGGTGCATTGACATGAGATGTTTTGGAAAGCTCATGGAAACTCCTCAGCACCCTTCACAGCACATGAAAAAATGCCACAAACTGAAAGGTAGGCGTTGGGATTTTGGTGGTTTTCTCTTCCTCCCCCACCCTCTGCCCCCTTCCAGTCTTCTTGCTGGTGTACTCAGATTGTCATGGGCGTGGTGAGGGAGAAAGCAAAACAAGGCTAAGTTGGGAAACATTCTCCCCACTAAAGGAATCTTTGCTGCATGCAATTTATATGCTGAAAATCTGTTATACAGTCTCGGGTTCAGTAACACTGAGGAAGAGGATCCTCATTCACAATATTGTTCTGCATCTCTTTGGAGCTATTGGTTCCAGTGGATGCATTTTAACAATCAGAAATGAAATTTTCTTTATCATTAGCATCAAATTCTTAAAAAAAACACCAAATCAAGTTTGGCCTAATAATAATAATAGTACTAGTAATATAATTACTCAGCATTCAGCGGAGGATTAACAATACAGAAATTGTGACAGTGTGGTTCAGGCACTGTCCTGTATATCCAGGCTTGGGAAAAGCTAACAGACTGCAAGCATCAAAGTCTATACACAGTCTCATACACAGAATTTTATTTTTTTTTTAGATTATTCTCTTGATTTTACTTAGTAACTTCCTCAGCCATGAATAAATCATGTGAATAAGAACTGGAAGTCTCTGTTTCACAGTCAGCTTTATAGCTACAAGTGCCACTTCCAAGGAAACATACTTTCTTAAGTCTACCAAATATGCTGTAAAAGATAGTTGTGGCACCTCCTCTTACATCAAATTCTTGTAGGCATCTTCAAACAGAAAGTATAGAAATTCAGGGACTTTGAATCACCTTGTTTCCTTTGTTCCAATGATTCCTCAAGTGTGGAGTTGAACTTGGCAGCATGGGAGAACATAATCTTGCTCTTGTCTGAGCTGTGTCTGCTCTGAGGAAAATTCAACTTCTCAATCTGCTTTCTTTCAAAGGGGCTAAATTCACTTTATTCTCTTTGCTCTCTTTTCTGTAGACATTGGGCCTCCCATTTTTTTCCTCAGGGAAGCTTGCGGGAGGAGATCCAGATGCATAGGCAATTGGTAAAGTAGTTTTGTTCTGCTGCTGGTGGCCTTAATTGTGTCTAGATTAATTAGCTGATCCATTTGCAGATGTACTGTTTGGACAAGAAAGTAACTGGGATTGTTATGAGCCAACAGTCATGACTCTTGCCTAAATACGAATAAGAAAATATACATTAACTGATATTCTCCGAGCAAGTGTACTCCCACTTCATGCTTATTGCATGTGTGTATATATACATATATGTGCATATATGTACATATATTCACAAACACACAGAGAGTTTTAAGTGGAAAAAATAGAAGTTTAAAAAAACCCAAAACACTGAAGTTTGAATGGTAAAAGTGTATACATAAAATCAAGCTGTTTTCTCGTGGAATGTGACGTATTGAGAGGAACACCCAAGTTTTAAACTTCCTCCCTTCAAAATCTCTGAAAGCCTTAGAAATGTTTTTTTTCTAACTTTTTTTTTTTTTTTTTTGTAGGATCTGTTTCAGGAATTAACTTTTTTTAAAAATAAAACCATGTATAAACCCAGTGTGTTTCACAACTTGATTTGATGCAGCTTCCATGTGTCTTAAATACAATAGTAACTTCTGAAATCAATATTTCTTTAGAGAGCAGTAATGTTGTTTCTTCATGACACCAGTAAGTAGTTTTCTTGCCAAGAAGTATATTGTAAGATTTATTAGACTCTCCATTGCCCTCCCCCAAGTAACCCAGATTTTAGCTTCAAGTAAAGCAAACATGTTCAAAAGTACTCTGTAACTTCAGGCGAGGCGGATACAAAATAAAATCCTCAGGGGGTACATTACAACTAAAAGATTCACAAGTCCTCCAGGGGGTTTAACTTTTTAAGTAGGCATTTCACAAGTATTTGTTGCATAAACCATTATATGCTCCAGGCTGGGGTTCTTGGAGATTTATGTTTTTTTATAAATATAAGACATGCGGCAATAAATGTATTTTTGTGAAAAATAATATCTCATCGTAGCTTGAAAGTGATGTTCTGTACTGTAGTGTGTTTTCTTGGTTCAATATTTAATACCAAATTTCTGGGGCTGACATTTTAGTCCATTTGGTACCTTGGGGTGCTGCTGTATGAAAAGGGGTATCATATATTCTAGTTACCTCCCTTCAGTCATTTTTCTAGATGGAGTGCTTTTGGTCTACTGCAACTCCATCTTTGGCAGTGGCAAAAACCAGGTTTTAGAGCCTGCAAGGCAAATGACAGCCATTTAGATGTTGTCCCTGCATAATCAAATAGACCAGATGGGCACAAACACCCTGGAAAAGAGCATATCAGAAAGAGGAGATAGGTAGCCTTTCAGTTTTAGCCATTCTGGCCTCATTTTCCATATTTTTAAGAGACTTCCTTGTCAGCTTGGACAAGTCTTGTTTCTGTTTTGCATGTTGTTCCTCCTTCCCACAAAGATAATGATTCTTTATTTGTTTCTTTCAATTCTGAACCCTTGGGGCAGAGTCTCTCGATTCCAGTGCTGTAACGTGCAAATCGTTGTCTCCAGTTTCATTGGGACCTCCAAGTGCTACTGAAATGCAAATGACAAATAAAAATACGAAGAATGCAAAACAAGGCATGTAAGACAAAAAAGGGTCCTTTTAAGATTGTATCAGGAAGCAATACAAGAGGTTTAATCCAACCCTGAGCCTTCCAGAAGTGAATGAAGAGCTGTAACTCAAAGGGATTTTGGAATAGAAGCCCTTGAGTATACAGGCTACCAAGTGACAAGAAAATGTAGGAAAGGAACCCTTGATTGTCTTTTTAGACAACTTGTTAGTTGAAATGTTGCATTTAAATAAGAGTGATGATTGGTTCTAAGTAGAGAGAGTAATGGAAACCCTTGTAAGAAGGGAAAAGATATGTCTGTCAGAATGGTGCTACTCAAATCATCAGACATGAAGGATAAAGACAAAATACCAAAAGTTCAGAAAAACAGGAAGGGAATATAAATCCCAGCAAACTTCTTTATTTCAAAATCTGTGTCCCTTATGCAAGGAGGAGAGCCCAGATACCTGTAAGAAAACCTCTTCAAAGAGGGGTGGAAGTCAAAATAGTGTGTGAATCAGAGCTGAGTCGTGTATTAGTCTCATGTATTTGATAGACTGACAGGGTTCTTGGAGGATAGAGGCAGCTCTCCAGTATCCAAGGATATTTTGAGATCTGAAGGTACAAGGGTAACTACTAGACATTACTAGAGTGACACAGTATTTGTATTGAGAGTTTGGTGTTGAAAAGGCACTTGGTAATATCAGCTTTAGAAGGGGTCACTCCCTAACCTTCCATTTCCCAGAAGAGACTAGTTCTGCCTTTTTTTGCAGGAACATCCCTATTTTCAGCAGGAGCCCATCAAGCTCTGACAGCAAGACAGGTATAAATTTGTTTCTGCCAATCGCGGCTTTCAAAAGTATAATCTAAGAACTAAGCCTTGCTTTAAAGCCCCAGTTTGAAGAAGAAATGTGAAGCTCTGCCTGCACTGTAGTGTAACCTGGCTGCATAAAGTTTGGTGGCATGTTGTCTGACTGCCAAAGGACTGGGCTTACGCTTTGCCTTGCATGAAAATTTGAAAACTATTATTGAGAGAGCAGATTTGCTCAATTATTGATTCATTCCACATCTTTATAAAACATATTTTGCAGAAAAACATATGGCTGGTGCAAAGGGACATCACTAGTAAATATAAGTGGCTCAGTAACCTGATGGATTTTTGCACAGCATAAATATGATTTGCTTTAGTGCCTGCAGAAGCTTGAAACTGTTCCTGGGTTGGGCATGTGTTGTTTGGGGAGGTGGCAGTAGAAGGTTGGCATTAATTAGGATACAGTTTGATGGTTTTTCTTTTTTTTTTTCTCTTTTTTTTTTTCTTTTTCTTTTAAGCAGAAGCATAGTACATGTGATAAATCTCCCTTTTCACATCTCAGCTTCTGTACTTTATTTTACCTTTCCTGCATTGAAAGAGTTACTTAGATTAACAGGCTTATGCTCAATTATTTATCTTCAAGGATGTTTCTCTGTAATTTCTGTAAATGTTTTGATGTCTATTGCAGATTCTCTTTGAGGTTGTAGTGTTCTGGCTCTGTCATTTCCATTTGCATTCCTGCATTTAGACCTGACAAGTTATATCCATTTCTCTTGTGGTTATAGCTGACGTTGGTTTTCCATTTTGTGGGCCAGATAAAGTCCTTAGACACATATGTACAGTTCCTATTGACTTCAGTCATCTATATATTTTATTTACAGGGGTTTTGTCCCCCTCAGTCAGTCACCATTTCAACTTGACAGTACTACCCAGTTGTTCCAACCTCCTGGTCTCCTATGGCCTAAATAAAGTGAAAATGAGCCACATGATTCTCACACTTACACAAACACAGTGCCTCACTTTGGAAGTGCATGTGGCAAAAGGAGAGCTTTTTTTCAACATCCCTAAGGCTTTTATGTTTCATCCCTGTTCGTACAACAATTTTTGCAAAGTCTAACTGCACTAATGACAAAGCAAATCTGATTAGGAAGCAGTGCTGGTAGCCACATAATGGGCAGGAGGGAGATAGTTGGCAATAATAGCTGGGTTGGTTTTTTCAGTTCTGTCTCTTGAAAATTACTGAAGTGAAATGTATATTGCAGAAAATAAAATTACAAGAGAGCCTTTGAGGGCATCATTGATATAGAGTGGTTAGAAAGAAATACTTGAAATTGAGAGGACACATTTACTTGGCAGTTCAGGCTGTCCTGCTTCACAGGTAGAAATGCAGCGTGGCCAACTGAGGGCTGTTCTGCTTGTTGAGATAGATTTTGCAGCTTCTCCTGTAGGTCTGAAAACTATGCACATGGAGAGTGCCCAAGAAGCTGGGACAGCTGACCCAAACTGCCCATCCATACACTATGAATTCATGCTCAGAATATAAACTTGGTGGAAGCTTGCTGTGGAGGCACTTCTGCTCGGGGACTGGCTGGGTATTGGTCTGTTGGTGGTCAGCAATTGTTTTCCATTTGCATCACCTGTTTTTCTTGGGGTTTTCCCTTTCATTACTATCTATCTGTCTATCTATCTATCTATCTATCTCTTTTTATTTAATTCAATTATTGGACTGTTCTTATCTTAACCCGTGAGTTTTCTTACATCTACTCTTCTCATTCTCTTCTATCCCACTGCTGGGGTGGGATTAAATCCATGACATGTTTGAAACCTAACATGGAAAGAGGAAAAATTCTGCAATATCTTTGTGGTGATCTTCTTGGGTTATGTGAATTTTCTGAAACAGAATGAAGCCAGAATGTATTTGTAGCTGTAGAGGCTAGGATGCTGCCCCAGCTTTGGCTCCCAAGAGCTTGTCAGCTTCTCAGTAGAGCACCCTCTTGGTTGGTAGTCTTTCTAGAGTTGATGGAAAAATCTAAACACACTTTAGATTGAACTATCTCTTGTTTGGGGCTAAAGAAGATTTGGAAGGGAGTCAGATTAATGAACCTCATGGGTTTCCTTTGAGCTCTTCCTGCCAGTGTGATAGGAAGCATTTCCTTAGGACTGCAGAGCAGCAGTCAATCCTGCAGAGGCAAGTGAAACTTCTTTTCCTGTTGAAGATCCAGCTAGTCTCTTCTACACTTACAGGAGGAACAGGGAAGATTAACCTCATTTTGCTGTCTACATGTTACCTTCAACAAGGTGGACTGAAATCTGAATAGTGTGATGTAGGATTCCTGCTGGTTGGTTTCTGTGGAGAGTCTGCATGCCTCATTTTAATTTTTCTTCATTTTTTGATTTTTCTTTTCCCTTGATTCTTTCTTTTTTCAGTCATTTGAAATAGGGAATGTAACTTGAAACTGGAAGCAAAAAATTCGCTTTGAGAGATCAAGAGTCTTTTAAGCAGCTTACTGGATCAGCAGTTGCAAAGTTATCATGAGGCCTGAACTCTTTCTTTGGCTTTAATGGAAGCAGCACAGTTCAGGAGGAAACATCACAACTCTCTATCCTCAAGGGAAGACTTAGTGCTTTACACATACAACCAGAACTAAATACTGTACTTTGATGTACTCTTTTTTAAATTTTTTTTTTTTTACTCTTTTTTTTTCATTTTTTTTTTAAGTTACAACCTGTTGGGGTTAAGTTTTTCTGCACTTCTGGTTAAGATTTCCATTGATGATTCTGTGGGTCTCATCTACATTATATAAAACTGGAGAGAAGGGCATTTCTTTTATTTGGTAACTATCCTAACAGCTATAAGTTGTGTATTTGTGTCAGTGTGAGTTTTATACAATTCCATGTGTAAAATAAATAGTATTTTTCATGTGACATGATTATTGCAGTGTATAACAAATCCAGTGTTTGCCTGGTACTCTGCTGTTTTGGGTAAGACAGAAGGTGGGCCTGGTGTTTCTGTGGCAGGGGCTGAGCTGTTGTTCCAGGGGTTGGACTAGACTCAGTGGGTCACAGAGTACCAGGACTCCAGTTTTGAAACTGTGTAATGTGGTGGTTAGTTACTACACCAAACTGTACTAGTACAGCATGCTCTACTGTGTTGTTGGGGTGTTGGGTGCAGTGGACTTCACTCCTGGGAATGCCTGTTTCTAAAATTCAGGGTACTAAGCTGTATGAGCTACCTTAAGGTAAGGACACAGTGAAGATGAGGTGCTCCAATTTTGTGTTGGTTACACAAGGTCAGCAGTAGCCAGAGGGTGACTCTAGCTTTCCATGTATTTAGAAACCTTGTATCACTGTCTAGGATGTCTCATGTGCATTAGAAAAAGTGAGGCAAAGGGCTGGAATAATCCTCTGGGTTGTCAGGGTTATCCCCTGTGGTTACATGCCACATAAGCACATTTGTAAACTCACCAAGATCCATTAAAATAAAATAACTTGACAATGCTGCAGGCTCTTTGGTTGTCTTGGGGGCCAGGGGAAGAGGAGATCGCCCCGTTTTTCATGTTGAAAAGGTGTTCTGTTGCCTAACATTTGAGTTGGAATCTGTGTCTTAATTTCAGCCTAAATTAGTTATCCTGAAATACAAAAACATGCCTTTTGAGCAGCAAAATCAAGGCCCTGGAGGAGGAAAGCTAATGGCTGGTACATAACAGCTTCAGGTTTCAACCTCTGAAATGCCCTGGCAGAGCAGATCCAAATCCCACCGATGCCTCTGTTGGTGCTTCAAAGGTAAATAAATTAAGCACCATGGATTGTACTGGCTGGAAATCTGTCATGGGAAGGTTAAATTTATTTTTTATCATCTTTTTCTTTTTAAGATAGAATAGTCTTTTTAATAAATACTTATTGTCCTGATGTCCCTGATAGAAATTTTCTCTTTCCCATTCTCTGCTGTATAATGCATTACAATTCCTTAAACCCTGCATGTCAGAAACAGGCATGTTAAAAAATTCCATGATGAAATGCTGATATGCTGTGGAAATTCAAATGCAAAATAATGACAACAACAATAATAATATACTAATTGTAACAGCTGAAATTTGCACTGACAAGAAGGTGTTTTGTGGGGTTTTGTGGAAGGAAGAAGTTACTGACTTTTTGGAATCCTTCCTTAAGATACATAATTTTTCTGAAATTTTGAAAACTGTTGTTCAGCTCTCCAAGGTTTTTGGCTTACTGTATGGATGTTCATGTTTAAAGTCTGCTTTGATCTTTCCCTGTGGGTAGAACTTTATGCTATGAACATTTTATAGTTTGCTACTCAAAATAATTGTGACCTGCAATAATTGTATATGCAGCAGCATTGCAGTGAAATAATGCTGAACTTCCCATGTGTGACACAAATGTTGTTTCAGATCCGAGGACTCACGTGACAGCTCTTCAAGAAGGTTTAGCTATACTTGGCTTTAAAGGGTGTCTTAGCTAATTAGTGTATTAGAGCTCATGGGCCACGGCTTGTGAGTTCAGAGCTTCTGCTAATTAAGTTTTGAATGTAATTTTAGTTAAACTATTAAAGCTTTGTCCCAGGGCTGTTCTCATTAAGCAGAGCTCCAGCTCTCCTGGATTTTCTTTGTTCAGAGCTCTCTTGCAAGTGCGTGGAGGCACATCTGGTATTGTCTATGGCATTCACATGGGTCTAAAACTGCTGCAAAAGAAACAATGCAATGAAATTTATCTGGGAAAACAGTGAGATCACAGCATACCATTTCTCTGGAGAAAAGCCTGAACCTTTTTTATGATCTGGCTTAGTAGTTAGTACGGCACCATTGAACTTCGGGGCATATGAAATCCCAAAGGATCGAAATGGAAATATTATTTTGTTTAGTGAAGGCTAGAGTACACCCAGATAATGATTTCATCTCCTCCTCCAGGATCCATTGAGGGGCCTAAAACCCACCGAGAAATGTACCTAAAAAGTACAACTGTAGTTGCTGCAGTAGGGTAGGGGATCTCATGCCATGAACCACCTGTGAGTTAGGTTGCACTGAAACCTCACAAATCTTAGATCTGTTTCTGGTGTCATAATATCACTTTGTTTATAAGCCTTGGGCTTTTATTTAAATTTTACAGGATACTTGCCCACTATGGAATATGCCCATTATGTTACTTGGGGGGGAAAAAAATTATTAAACACGAGGCTTTAAAATTGGCAGTTGCTCAAATATATTTTTTCTTAACACTTAATAGGCATGTCCAAACGAACATGGCAATGTCTTTAGAATAGAAATGAATGCACTGTTTTGTTGGGCCAAGATCTGTGTAATAGGCTGTGACATCTCCCGCTGTGATACCAGGTGAAAAGTCCCTTTGAGAAGGGCCAAACCCCACCCGTTCCCTTCAGCCTGTAATGCATCACTCTTGCTGGTGGCCAGGGCCTGCTGCCCTGGGGACTGGGGCGGGGGACGAGGCCGTGGGGGCCGCAGGCTGATGGACGAGTAAGTCGGCTGAACGTCATGCTTGCATCACTGCATAGCATATAGGTGTGGAAGGGTATGTGGAAACATAAAATAGTAACTTGGAAGCTGATTTTCTGTGCAGCTGAAAGTATGTATTTTGATTATTTTTTTTTTTCTTTGTACCTGCCTTACTCGGTTTGCCACACTTTGTAGCAAACAGTGCCCAGCAGAGATGGGCACACATGGAGGTCCTGCCCTCTAGAGCTGCTGACAGATCATTCCCTTTCCTTGGGTATAGCTTTACTAGGGTGTTTAACTTGTGTCTCTGTGTTTGATGAAAGTGAGTTTTTTCTTGAGTGTTGAGTTTGGCTTGCAGTGCCTGGATTGGGCCAATCTGAAACTCCAAGTGTACTTCAGAAGCTGCTCCCTCAGGAAACCATAGCCATGGTCTTGGTTTATCTAAACAGTGGGAACTCTGAGTACTCAGCTCTCAGACAACCTTTCGGTCATGTTCAAGGACAGTATTTGCCCTTACCCCTGATTTGCAGACCTGTCCTCTTAATTTCTCTTCTGTGTCAGTCATAGTCCTCTTGGTTCTTCCTGGGGCAAGAATGTAGCTTGAGCACCAGCATCATGTCAGATTTCAGCTCTCTGTGCTGGTTCTCTGACAGCACTTGTTGAGACTGTGGCATGTTTTACTCAGATTCTGGTTTTCTTTTTTTACCAAGGAGAAACCACACCGTTCCCTCAGTTGGCTTGGCAGACTACCACAGCGAGTTCGCAGTCTGAAGCTCTTTGAGGCTCCTGTTGCTGCTGCTCAACTTTTTAACCCTTTTCTGATGTGTTGCTGCTTTTGAAACTGTATCAAGAATGCTCAAGTCTCATCCTGCAAGGCTGATGGGCTGGTTTTGCATATCTTTGCCTCCTCCAAAATGACGGCATTGAGAAACAATTTTGCAGATAAGGTTTATCTAGTTCACCGTGTATTAATTTTTCTTTTCACATACCTCAGGTTAAACATCAAAAATAAGATAATGGGATTTTAGTTTAGTTTGTCCTGTAGTAAGTGTTTTCTTTACTTGTCTTTGCTATTAATAATCTTTGAGGTTTGTATTTTTTTTGGTGGGGTTTTTTTTTGGTTTGGTTTTTTTTTGCTATAGCTCTTGGAGTCAGTAAACAATTCAGCTGTCATTTCCTGTTAAAGGCTAACACCATGTGTCTGATGGAAAATGTTAATGCACATCAGTGTTTTATGTAAAATCCAGTTACTGTGATCTTAACCTCATCGTTGTTCCTAAGGCGTGTGAGGTCCACATTGAGGCAGAAGCTTGCATTAATTTGGCGATGTGGTTATTAGTAATAATATTAATTGTGTCTAAATAGCATTCAGCACAATAGCCTGAAGCTATGAGTGGTGTGGATAATTAGAATGTTACTGTGTCTGGCAGAGAAAATATTCTGTGAATGGCTCTAACTGTGGTCAGAACAAGCCAGCATACACACGTATGCCATCCTGACTTTTCTAAGGTAAACCACTGCCCTTCACAGAGAGAGAATGCATTGGAGCCAGGCTGGTTTCACCAGGCTTTTCATCCTCTTACTCCCTCCCCACCGCAGCAAGACACTATGCACAGCATTGTAGCAGTAGGTCTCTGTCAGCTCCATTCCAGAGATGCTCGTTCCCGACTATGCTCAGTGCAGAGCTGTTTCTTACTGCAACCTTTTGGTATTGGCATATTGTTGAAAAAGGCAACAGAAAATGCCTTGCTGAAGTTGTGATCCTAAGTCTAGTATAAAGAAGAATTGTTGTCCTAAACCTTGGACTAATAATTTCTTTCACTGTATTAGGTCCATGGTTCCATTTCCTATCTCCTCCCAATTTTTCTAATTCTCTTTTCAAACTCAACCTCAAACTTCAGCCTGTCTTGGACATTCCTCTTTCACTTTTTCTTACATGTCTGCTCTTTTCTCCATGTTCACCTTTGTCTGTATCTCTGTTCCCTAAAATGTCTAGCAGAATTTTTTTTGTGTCCTAGATCAAAGTTACACCATCAGAGTTTTCTGCTCTAGTGCCACCAAAACTGGACCAGAGTCTGCCTTTTCTCTCCTCCTCATAGGCATAAAATATCCATTGTAGAGATGTGGGAAAGAACACAAGTTTAACTTTTCTTTTAATAATGCTAAAATTGCCTGGCAATGCTTGGCACTGTGTCAGTGTCCATTCAAGAAGAGTGACAAAGTGAGTATTGTATGGAACTCTTTATCATCTTTCTGTGATTTATATACACCCTCAGGTTCATTATTCAGGAGATAGGATGGAGGGACTTCCACACTATCTATTTTCCACACTACTGAACCTTTATGTAACTGGGAATAAGCTAGGATTGCTTCTTTGGAATCTTTTTTTTCCACTACTATGTTTACTTATGTTTCACCTATTAAGACTGTGTTGGGTAGATATATCTTCTCTTGTTTTTAGAGCCTTAATATTTGGTTTTTAGTTGCTTCCAAAAGGCAGCTGATATTTTCAATGTTTGCTTATTTGTGTAATGAACTGCATAATTTATATTATAAAATAGTAATAAGATCATAAATTTCTGTTGTCTTAATCACGAAAGATATTCTTGAATCTCTCGTGTGTTTTGTTCATTTGAGTGGAAATAGATTCCCTTTTGTATATATCAGATTTGTTTAATGGAATTAACTGTCCTCCTTACCAGAATTATTTTGATGATTTAATCCCTATGGAATTTGATAGGAAATGTAATCTTGTTCTTGTATGTAGCACTTCAGTTATGATCTTTGCAGCTGTGAACTGGGTTTCCCCTATGCTTGTCTTGCTTCCCCCACCTCTGTTAATACGAATTTGGCCAAGTGTGGTTTATAGTTAGATTTCACGCTCGTTACAGTGTGACATGAACTGGTAACCTGCTGAAATGGGCATTCAGGGGCTTAAGAGATGGAAAGGCAGCTAGTGTGTTCAAAAAATAAACACTGTGATGAGGTTTCTTCATTAGATGGAGCTGGGAACTGTAAACCCCCGGAATTTGAGAATTATCTATGTACATATCTGAGCACTTAGAGCTGGGCCAGGGAAGGTGTGAGATTTCAGCTTTAAGTCATACCTGTCAAGGGTTAATGGGAGTTGAAGCTGGGTGCTTCCTTTGCAGCAGTATCCTTTTACATACATGATCTTAAAACCTTGCTAACCAAATACAATCTGGGCCTCCCTTAAAAACCTGTTCTCACTTTCCTAAGGTTTAACTAGGGCTGTCTGTCCAAATCTGCTCACATGGGAGAATAATAACTATCAGTGGAAAAGGCCACAGGTTTATCCTAAGAGCAATGTCTTCCAAGAGCCTATATCCTACGTGACACCTGAGCTGACACATCAGGATTATACCCGTTTGGAGATGTTCCTTTGAAACTTCATTTTCCCTTAACTTTGGTATCTCTGTATGAATGTGCCCAACGTTTTATGAATATATATTTCAAACAAATATTTTCTTGTGTCTTTTCCAGAACTTGCCTTTATTATATATGTTCCTCTGCTTTTTAATATTTAATGGGGGAATCTGATTGCTTGCATGATTGACACAATAAAAAGAAAATGAAAAACAGAAACGAAAAAGTGCACACAATTTGATTTAAAACAAAAATTAATTACGAATTAGGGGGGGGTTATTTAATGAATTTTCATTTAGGAAGATATTTTGCTGAATGGGGTGTAGTTGTCTGATACAGCCTTCTTCCATGACTAAATTTGCTAGGGGCAATTGTTCTTGTTAAAATGTGATCCATGAATGAGTATCTGAGTATTGAGAAGAGCTGTCCTGAAGAAAACTGGTTGTAAAAGAAAGAGTTGTACAGGTCGCCAGATGTGTGTAAGTTCACCCCCATTTGAAAGTTTTCTGTTTGATAATCCTTTTCCTGTGACAGGTGAGGACCATTGCTCAAATCTGTTAGAGGGATGTAAGTAAAAATCAGGATGGATTCTTCTTTTTAGTCTTTATGGTGACTAGTGGGCTTGCCTCTGAATGCTGTTATCATGCTGCAAGTCCAGGGTGTGCCAGAAAACACGGAGAGCCTGAGTGTACTTTGGAGAGTTGGCTTTCTTTTTTGCTTTATTAAAGATATTTCTTCCCAATTTATGTAGCAATTTTTCAGGCAGCTTATTAGTTCAAAAAAATTGCTCAATGTTTGTAACATAGCAAGAGATAATTTGACTCCTGCCTTTTATTTAACCACAGCAGATGCTGCTAACTGTACTCTGCTTCCCAGTAAAGTGATTTACCTTGAAGATTAGAAGTGGAAACACATTGTTTAAATAGCTGACTTGATTGCTCAGAAATGAGGCTGGCTGAAAAGGGTTGATGACTTGTACCTTAGGGTAGGATATTAAACAAAACTGAACATGCAATAATATCAGCAGAAGCTGTCTGAGAGAACCAGACCTCATTGCATTGGGGTTGTTATGAGTATTTCTTTAAGCAGATAAGCATACTGAGTCAAGCAATAATGGAAGAATTGCAGAGATTTTCCTGCAAAACTACTATTAGAAGTCAGGAATGCAAGTAAGTGGGGAAAAATAGCAGAGTGGCAAAAGAGAAGGTACTGGAGGCATAAATGTTGTCTGTAGGAGTTAGTAATAGTTGTGCTGCATATGACACAATGCAGAAAGTACACAGAAAATTATTCTGGATTTGTCAATGACTTGAGCTATCAATACATTTTAAAATTATAATTAAGCTAGAAACATTTCAAATACTCAGCTTGGTAAAATTGGGGTCAAACTCTCCAGTATCTATTCTGATAAATTGTTTTGTTCTAAGGCTTTCAGCTTTTACAAATAGAGTTCATTACTAATTTGGTAATGTCTTTGTTGCTTCAATAAAATGGGCATAGGAGCACTTCCAAGTTTTATGCTGCTTGCATGCAGAATCTGGTTTTAATTTACAGTTAGCCTTTGGGTTTCTAGCACCCTCATCACAACTACTGAGACATTATGTGTGTAGTCTGTACCGCTCCTCCTGTCTCAGCTCAGTTCATCTTGGCTAACTTTAGATGTCTACAAGGTAAATGTTGACATCTGAGCTAGTCATGTTGTCTCCTTTCATCAGTGGAAAGAATCAGAGACGCAAGTGAGGTCAGTTTTAACACTTGTGACTGTTTCTGGTAAGCCACGTAAGCAGGAACATCTATTTTGCTGTTTGTGTTATGCAGAGCAGAGTGAGACCTTGTCTCCAGCTGGCTCCTCTGGGTGGTACTGTTATATATAGACCGTGGGTGAGAATATAGCACTGGGAATGTTGTTATTTTTGAATATATGGCAGGAGGTAAGTAAGGTGGGATTAGCTGCTCAGTGTCTAGCTACTTTGAAATTTTACAGTTAGTTGTGCTATTTTAACCAGAGGAGGTATATCGGGTTTCCATGGATAGACTCATGTCCACTGAGTATTCTGGAAGTCACTGCTGTGGCCAAAACTGTCACCCTCTCTCAGGGAAAACAATCTCAGGCAGTGGCTGAGGAGGAAGAAGCTTACCTAAAGAAATGCTGCAATAACAGTCTGGAAGGGGATATGTATATGCATAAAAGGAGAAGAGCAGATGACAGAAAATGGAGAAAGCAAAGCCACCAACTGTCCCCCCTTTATTCATTGCTGCTTTAAGAAAGACCGTTGAGCTGGGGAGTAAACTCGAATGTCAGCAGCGACACACAAGCGTTAATCTCGCGTGTCTGAGAAGGGTTAGGCTGAGGAACCTCTGCCTGCAAAGCTTGACCTCTGTTGCACGTTAGGTGGGGGTGTTTATGGGAGAGTGTGTGTGCATGTGTCAGAAAGAGAGAATACAGAGGCCTGAGGACTCACCTTTGAAGGACCAGAACATGACACCCACTAGCAACAGCGGGTGCATCTCAACTGCAGATAGAGGAGCTTTGTCCGTTGCTCATCCTGTTGTGTGTCTGCAGTGTTTGCCTGGGTCACAGAACTGGGTAAGCCCTAGCAGTACTTCTCAGCCTTCAGCTAGGACTGTGACTTAGTCCTTATCTCTGTATCTGCTTTTCACATGGAACAGACTGAAAATCCTTGTTTTTCCCCCAGCAGCACAGGTCAGAGCAACAGCTCCCTAAGTGAGCAGTGCATCCGTAGGAAGACGTGTGTGTGCATATATAACTTGGAACAACTTAAGCTGTACATTTTTCCCCAGAGTGGTTCAAAATACTGTATGTCTTTTTCACATATGTGTAACTAGACTAATAAACTAGGAATAACCCCTTCACTCTGCTTTGGAATGATTATTAGATGATGGTTGTAAAGTATTCCAGTATTTTCTTAATGTTCTCCCAAGGGCATTAAGGGACGAGATTTTGTCTGCTGAATAACTTTTCACTTGGGGGTGAGTAATAACAGTGCTTGAGACATTCTTGAACAAAAGATGATGTCAGACTCTCACAGGAAGGAAGAAGCCTTGCCTGTACTTCAGTGGCATAGATAACAGGAGGGGAAAAAATTCCTTCCCTCAATACTTGTGCTTGAAGTAGGAAGAGCTTCTATCACTCAGATCTTGAGCTGCTTTGTTGTAGTCTGATCTTCCTCTTTGATGCCTTTTCTTCCTTTAGAGCCCTGTAGTTAATTAACTCACTTGATTGAAAGCAGAATGACCAAACTCATGGGTCACCACACTTGGGAAGTTTAGATGTCCTGTTTAAAAATAGGCATCGGCACCTGATATGCCTTTTGAAGACAGTGGGAGCCGGTCCTGCATCAGCTGGCTAAATATAGCGGCAGCCCCGCCACTTGCTGGAGAGATTAATAAAGGGATGTGATTCCATTTGGGCAGGTAGGGTGCACTGGATCCAGATCTCCCAGCTGTGCTGTCTTCTGCCATGAGCTTTCAGTAAAAGGAGAATTGCCATGATTTTTATTTTTAATACAGCAGTATAGAGAGACTTGTTTTGTCAGATTTTGTCAAGTTGTGAACAAGAGGGATTTTGTATACAATTTACTTGGTTATTACATGAAAAGAGCAGAAATACTTAAAAATTACTTTTGGTTCATAGCTACTTGCAGAGATCAGCCATGCATACAACCTTGATTTAGTAAGCACATTAAATTTTAGGCACACGCTTTAAGTCTGTGAGATTTGGCAGGTCAGAAGGTTTTCATGTGTGTTGACTTCTGTATGTAAACACAAGTCAGCAGTTGTCCAAAAAAGGAGAAGCTAATCCAGTGAAAAGATCTGAAGGGAGAAATAGGAATGGTGGGTAAGAGGAACTGGGTGAGAGACTAGCCAGATTAAAGATGCAGGAGCAAAGCATTCTGAAGGCGACCCCAGTAGCTTTTCTTCCACACACTTCAACTGGGCAATGCATCTTCAGAAATAAAGCCTGAAAAGGTTTGCTTGCATCAGCCAAATAAAAAAAAATCTTTAACTGAAAGGGAAGAAGAGTATTATTGTGGTACTATTGTAGATTTTCTTTTTTAATTGTAGAGTATGATCAATATAAAATTCCTTTGCCTGAGAAGTTAATTTGGACAGAGTACTGCTGAATGTAATGTCTTAATATCTACCACAGTCTGCAGGCAATACCAGAGCTTCTGTTGCTGCCACAGTGCTCTTCACTCCAGAAGTGTGAGCAGCAAGTGCCCCGCAAAGTTTGGAACAGCATCAAGTCTCCTGCTGCTTAGGAGAAATTTGTGAATCCTTCCTATGCCACTAAGGGTGTGAAGTAAACTTGGTGTTGACCAGATTTTGACACATAGTGCTGTACAGTAGTAGAGTCATAATTCAGGTTCATAGAAGATCAATCAAATGGAGCAAATAAACACAGGAGGTCCTGAAAAACTGCCAGAGACAGCACACCTCTGGGAGTGTGGCATATCCAGCAACTGAAAAAGAGAAGGTTGGTTATTCACCATGATATTGTCTTGTATGGATATGAAAATACATTAGTATAGTGTCATTTGACCCTATCATTGCATTCAACATGTAGTGAACACCATATGGTTACCATGTTACTCCTTCCACTTACAAAACAGGTTCCATGGGAAAGTTAAACATGAAAAGGAACTTTTTAACCTTGATTGGTAAGTTCAGTATTTAAAATACATGGTATGAATAAATCTTTCACCTTTGTATTTGTAGATTATTTCATCTTTTCTTCAAAACTCTGGTATTTAGAAACACACCTACTTACTGCATACAGATGTTGTGGTCAGAGGACACTCTTCAGGTAATAATTTGTCCTCTTTGAACATGTGAGGAGTTTTTTTTTCTTCCCCTAAACCTCTTGAAGCTGAAACAGATGCCTGCCTGAGCAGGCGGGCATGCTGATGATCACCAGGCTGTCTGAATTCTAAGAAAAAAAAAGAGTGAACAGTGATATGAAATTGTGGAGAAAAGCATACCCTGTAAGTCCTTCTATGGCCTTTGTAGGCACAGTCCAAATACACTGACAGTTGCTCAAACACAATAATTCCTCAGTAAGGTCTGTCCTGTATTTCCTCCCCATACGTGTGTGATGCAGGCAGGCATAGCCAACATTTCAGGTGGGACTGAGCCAAAATTCCTTTGCATTAATTTCTGAGCTGAGATTAATGATCCGTAATATAAGTTGCTGATGGCAAGTGTTTACCAATGTCACCTTCTTCTCCACACTGAAATATTGCTGTTGAAATAATGCCTCTCTAGGAATTAAAAAAAAAACAAAAAAAAAAGAAAAAAAACCAAAACAAACCTAAACATGGAATTGATTTTGCTAAATAACATCGGTAGTTTCAGCAGTTGCAAGAGAGACTTAGGATCCAGATGAACACTGCAACTGAGTGAAGAATAAGCTGAAAGAAGTACATTTTCCATGGGGACCCATCAAATAATTCTCACCCCTTTGTTAAGAAGGACAACAAAAGCATATTCACCTGGCTCTGCTGCCATTTTGTCCATTCCCTATTTATTCATTTAATGTGGAAAAGATAGAGACATTCTTCCCCAAAACCTGCCTGTGTTAGGGAAAAAACCACAAACCCAAACAGTCTTTAGAGAGCCTCATGTAGGGCTGCTCCCATCTGAGATAACCTGGTGCAGTTAAGGCAGGGTGGTGCTGATGCCTCAGGGAATGCATTTTCCGTGGGATGATGAGGAGTTGTGCACACAGGACAGCCAGGAGCCTGGTCCACACTCACAGGCTCCTTTAAGTGGTAGTTCAGTGCTTCATGTGAGAAGGTTCCAGCTCATCACCAGGGCTTGTAGGCATGGCTGCAATGCAAATAATTACTGGTACTGGCTGTCACATCTCAAGAGTAAATAGACATGGAAGCTAAAATGCCATATTAAGTGAGCTTTGAAATAGAAGAAGCAAGGAAGAGCTGTACAGCCAGCACTGCATGGGGGAGCACATAAAGGCTGTCAATTTTCTGCAGTTTCAGGGGATCTTTCTTTGTGCAATATGTTTATATGGATGTTAATACTCTCTAAACATCTAGTTGTGTTTGAATCTTGTGGACTTTCTGTTACAAATTGGGATGCTTAAAGAGAGGAAAGCACCCTTTCTTTTCAGACTGTATGTTAGTAGCATCTTCTGGATACTCTGTCACTTCATTTTTCCTTTGCAGTTATATCTTTTCCCCTTCTAGGGAAGAAGGTTAAATATAAAGTGTGTTATGTTAATCTTTTTAAAGAAAGGAATGTTTGTGTGGAAGTTAACAAATTTCAGGTTGGTGGTGGTTGTTCTCCCAAGACATTGACAGTATTTTTACACAGAAATTGTTTTAATAAACAAACAAAACCCCCCAACCTTTTGACTTTCTTCAAAACTGTATTGTTCTTGTGCCTGTAATTCCATTTATGTAGTCACACAGCTCTGAAGACTCATGAAACTGTAGAAGGTCATTTTTTTCAAACATCTGGTCTTAAGAAGATATTTCCTATTGTCTGTGCTTCTAAAAGCAGTATTTCCCTTTCTGAACTCTTGAGCTGCTTTTGTTTCTGCTGATAAACTTGGCCAAATCAGATGTTAGAGAAAGATTGACAGAAATAAGAGTAGAGAGGGTGGAGAGAGAAGGAAGTATTTAGTAGCATCACTAATTTAAAGAGCATTGTACAAAGATACTGTCATATCTCTTTGTGAAGGCTGTGCTCCCGTGTAATTTCTAAATATGTCTATCTCATGAGTAAGGAAACTTACTAGTTACCTCATTTAACAGAGCTGTTTCTTTCTTTGGAGCTTTTTCCAACTTTTGTTTTGGTTCCAAAGAAGGTGGATAGAAGCTTTTGGAAATTTGCAGCATTCCCCTAATGCTGACTGTGGACAACTAGGTAAATTCTGATAGATCAAGACAAATTACATGCACTTGCCTGTCTGTAAGAGACAGTAATATGCTGGAAAAATATTTCTTTGCCAACACCTTTCCCACATTGATTCATCTCATTCCAGCAGCTTAATCATGGCCATTTGAATGTGCCATTGCAGATATTAATTCAGTTTGACACATCCATTTTCCATACACTTGGGAATGAAATCTCTTTCTACCGGTTCCTTACTTTAAGTTATAAAGCACGACAAAAAACAAAGGAATGTATGTGATTGGTACCAGCACCAGTTGCTCTATTTGTTTGTAAGTTCTTGTTCTATTTGAAGTAAGCTTTAGTGGCAAGAGAGGCCTTTGGACAATCTGGAGGGGATATAAAGAATGTGTTTTGTTTATAGTGAGCAAAGATAATTGAGCTTTTCTGTTGCTGCCTGAAAGCCATGTCTCCCATTTCTGGGACCTGTTTACTGTGTACTGTACAGAGCCTGCAGCCGTTCTGCAGCAGATCGGGACTCCCCTCGCTTCTCTGCCGTTTCTTTTTTTATGGTTGGGCTTTTGAGCAGCACTGGTATGCCCCAAACACCTGCCAGATTTGCATATCATTCTTGCTTGGCTCGAGCATCCACTGCAAAGTTGGCACATGAACTGTGGAGAAGCAGGGCTAGTGTTTTGATTGTACGCCAGGGCCTGATACTGAAATAGGCAGTGGGAAGGGATCCAGTAATTGTTGGCCTCTGATCAATGAAAACTGTCGTTAGGCCAGTAAATCGTCGGTATGTGGGCTTAGTTCTATATATCATCTTTGGGCTTGTGTCACCCTGACTCCAGGACGAGAACATTATCAACATGTCATCAAGTCTGCCGGGAGCTTTTTTATTACTTTTTCTCCCTTTGATTTATATCCATTCTCAAATTTCACACAGGTCAGGTTGGACAACACACTGGAGGGACGTTTGGGGGGATTGTTTCTTTGGTGCAGAAATAGATTTTTCCAGCCCTGTCTAGCTTGGAGCCCCTCTCCCCTGCACACGCCAAACTGCTGCTGGTAGAGCTCTGGCTTGGCAGTGTCCCCCACACGTTGCTAACTGCTATGGTAGGAAGCAATTATCTCCACTCAGACTGTGTGCTGGGCTTGTGGTGAGACACCACCTGATTAGCGTTGGCCTTATCCACACACACCAGTGGCACAACTTTAACTTACCTGAACTGCTACTTTCATTTGAACCAAATGGTGAAAACATTGTGAGCATGAGGGACTCTGGCCATCTTCTTTATTGTTTGGCTTAAAATGGTCCTGGATCAATTAAAAATAAACACCACAATACAAATTTCCACCCAGCTTTTTGCATTCTAACTCAGTCCAAAACCAAGTCTCCCACCTAAATCCTGTGGAGCTTGCTTTTGCAGACAAGCCTGTGCCACCTGTAGTGCTGTGGGAGTAAAGCTGGAGCAGTCCCTCTGAGCAGAGCAGATGTACCAGCTCTGGTGAAATCTGCCCTGTTGCCATTGGGAGATGTAGGTCTGTGCTGGCTGCAAACGCTGCAGCTTCTGTGGCTTTGCTCATGTTTTTCTGAAGAGGGAAATGAATGGTTATTGCTATGTAGGGATGTGGGATAATGTAACCTCTTCTTTAGAATAATTTATTGCCAAATAAAGACTTTTTCTGCAATAGTGCCTGCAGAAGGGAGATACATTGTTAATGCAGTAGCAGAATAATTGCAGTAGTGACAAAGACCTAAACCTGCTTTAAAGGAAATCATTAGTGTTTTCAGTGTGAAATAATGTCCTTTACTTTGGGCTGGAGACAGAGAACTAGGTGGTATTTCTTCCACCTCTTTCCTCTTAATTCTTGACTATATCCTGTATTTTCAAAGCAAAGTAGGGTTATTTCTCATTTACAGCTCATGAGAATGGTTAGTGTTTTAAAGTACGTGGTGTAAGCAGTTAAAGCCTACTGCAGAGTAGAAGTTCAAAAACAGCTCCCCCTGCATGCAAGTAATGACTGAAAAATCATTTCTGAAAAGAATTTGGCCTGAGAATAGGGATGTTGCCTGTTGGATTACAAAAGTAAGAGCATGCTCAGAGTTAAGGTTTACTGCTCGAGTGGCTGTGGTATACTGAGGGAGTACATGCCACTGCCTTCGACATGCAGGCACAGTGAGTCTGGATACGGTTGAGGGTCCCGGCCCTGATTTTTCCCACATTTAGTTGAACTTGAAACATTCTGTTTAAAATAACTCTTTGTGGATTCCTTCCATGTATGTAAGAAAGCCTTATTTAAAGGCAAAGTCAGATAAAAGGTTGCTGGTTAAGGTGAATGGCTAACTTTGTACTGGGTGGCTTTTTTGGAGACCTTTTATTCCAGAGTGTAAATCCTCATTAAGGGACACTGTTTGAATGTGACCACGGCCCGTTTCAGAGCATTTGGTGTGTGCTGTGAAGTATGCAGGAAGTCAGTGAGATTACTTGGGTACTTAAAGTTAAGCAAGTGCAGTACCGAACTGGGATGCACACGAGCACGAGATTAGTTGCTATTCAAGTACAGACCTTATTACTCAAAGTTAAATATTTTGAATTCTTTTTTAATCTTCTTAATGGGAAAGTGAGTAGGCTGCCTTGAAACTCCTTTCTTGCCAAATTCCATTTCTTAATTCAAAGCTCACATTTGAGCTACATGACCACAGAAAGCATTATAAACTAATAAACCTCTGAATTTGTTTACAGTTGTATAAATTGGAAAACAGTTTAAGATTGCTTTGTTCTTATTTTTCCTTTTCTTGTTCTTTTAGTATTTACTTTCAGACTTGAGCCTTTGAACTGTGTTCTTTTCCTTGGCTGCATTATGCTCTTCCCTAGCTTGAGCAGGCAAGAGGGGCTTGTGACAGCTGCCTGTACCGAACTACACAGCCAGCCTTGTTACCTCTGTGTGCACAGACTCTCTTCAAAGGAGCTGCTGTTTTCTGTGGGTACAGTTTAGTGTGTCCAGAGTGACGTACCTACCTGACCCATTCTGTCATCAGCAGGCTTAAAGGCAGCCTTTATCATAGAGGGCTGCACAACTGCTTCTAAATGTCACAGTGTGGTGGTGACTTGCTCCGTGTACAATTGGGAAACTCATGTCCTCCCCGATTCCCCAGCTACTTTGATGAGGAGAACACAGTGCATGTTGGAAGGGGAGAGCTAAGGCTCTGTTTTGCAAGGGCATAACAAAAATAAATACAGTCAGAATACATCAGGAAAAAAAGAGCAGAGATCTCTAAACAAGCTTTTGTGTGTTATCTCCAGCAAGCTTATAAGAGAATTCGCAACATGAATTTGTGTATTTGTGTGTTTATTGGCTTGAGCACGTAGGCTTTAAAGTGTGGTTCAAATTGTATTTGTTAGTATTGCCTCTTGTCCTAAATTCTGCCCAGAAAGTGAGATCTTGAAGCTATGATAGTTTCCTGTTCAATTTATTTATTTATTTAGAAATCCACTCTTAAATGGAAAAGACACCAAAGCAGAGGAGGAGCTCTGCCCATCAAAACAGGCCTATGGAAATATCCCTAGCTAAAATAAACAGAGCTTTATTGGGCACATTTAGGATTCAGTCAGGATGCAAAGGAGTACCCAACCCAGAACAAGCTCAGCAGCTCCAAGGTTTGCTGTGCAGGCATTGATTAAGAGATTCACCAAATGAAACTGTTAACAGGGACTCTGCTGCCATGTTACAGTTTGTAAATATTGGGGATGTATAATCGTTCGCTGTAATAGCAGAGAAACTTGAAATGACTAAAATGGCCTGTAAATAGTGCAGTGCAAGCAAATGGAGAATAGCTTAGACTAGTGCAAACCCCACGTACTGCCAGCTTATGTGATTGAGCTGGTGTGCTAAAGCTGTCACTGCCACTGTGGTTTATGATTTCAGCCAGGTTGTGTTCATGTTTCCTAAAGTCAAAAGCTTTTCACATGTTAACAAACACTCTCCTCCTAGGCTTCCTTCCAATATTTGAGTATACAATATCCATCAATTCAGATGGACCAGAAGGTTGTGTAAAGTTCTGTTCCTGTGCCCTCTGAACCCCTCTGTGGCTCGTTGGCAGAGCTTATGTGTCTGCAGCAGGTGGCTTTTCAGGAACACTGTCCTCTAGCTCAGGCTGCTGGGGCTTTTGCTTTGCCCCTAGAGACCCTGGAAAAACTGTACAAATACATTGTCCATGAACATCTGAACATTGCATTTTTCCATAAACTGGGTGTAACTTTTAGGGCCTTCACTTCCATCACAATATGTATTTTCCTACCCTACCTCTATGGGTTTTTCCCACTTCTTGTGTTTCTTGTATACTGTTTTTAGCATCTCTGTTATGGATTATTGCCTTTTAGCAAAGTCATTGGAGATGATTACCCCTTTCTGCCTCACAGGACACATCTGAGTGAGATGTCTATGCTATAAACATTGATGAAAGAGCAACTCCTATAGAAACTTCGAGGACTGCTTCACAGTGGGTGCTCTAGTAGCACTGACAGTGCATGGCAGCACTGGTGGTGAT
The DNA here is from genome assembly GCA_013399135.1 of Heliornis fulica. Classification (NCBI taxonomy): domain Eukaryota; kingdom Metazoa; phylum Chordata; class Aves; order Gruiformes; family Heliornithidae; genus Heliornis; species Heliornis fulica. The sequence goes on from VXBZ01003171.1 coordinate 860,713, forward strand.
GAGGTACTGTGCTATCAGCTGGCTGAGCAGTTTTCAGCAGGGTGAAGTGTTTGCAGAAATTCATTAAAATGGAGGGAGAATTAATCTTCCTCATTTTGTCACACACCCAGTTATTCGTTCTCACTTGGACAAGGCTGGGGCTGATGGAGCCATATTTTAATAAAAATGCAACCCTGAAAGGGGTGTGAGCTAACCCTGTGGGTGTGGGTGGGCTCTGGTATACTCCCTGGAGGAGCCCCTGCAACTCCAAACCTGGGAATGTCCTTAGGAATGAGACCCAGGTCATTGAAATACATGGTAATGGCTATAGCTTTAATGTTTTCATCAGATGTTAAATGTTTGTGGCTGTGGCTGTGACTAGAGAGGGGATAAAGACCCCTGAGCATGTTCTCTCTCCACACCCATCCCAGTTTCTTTCCTACTGTAGCCATTGCTTCTTCACCTTGTTTTTGTTTCAGTCTTTCTGACAACTCCCTTTTCACTGTGTGTTCTAGTGAATACCTTAGCCTAGTTCCTGTCATCACTTTAAAATCTTGCCTATATTACCATTCAGGTTTCTCATACCACTTTGAAGTTTATTTTTAATGAGGCATAATTAACATTAGTATTAGTACGATACAATATTTCCTGTGTTGTTATTATGTTACAGATATCTTGTATCTTTTCATTGTTTTTAAACATTCATTTTAGATGCTTAATTCTACAAACTCTAAAATTGTCTGATTTAAGTAGTCACAATGTTTTCAAAAGAACTGTGTTTGAGGATGCTTTAATGTTTCTACACTGGTTTCCATGACTTCAATTTCTTCTGTGCATCTGTTTTCCAGTCTTCTTGTGTCACTAAGCCTTGTCTCTAATGTCTCCCAAACTCAATGGCTTTTGAGGGTTGCTTTGTTGTTTATTTGCTTGTTTTCAATGGTACAAACTTTCCCTTCTGCTCTTCTTCCATTGTTATCACCATCCTGGGCTGTGTGAAAGTACTCCTTCAGAGAGGTCTGTTGGTAGTTCCCAGTAGTAACTGTAAGCTAATTGTTAAGAGCAAATGAAGGCAGATAGCAGTTCTCTTGAGATGAAAGAAAGTTCTAGTCTAAAGTGAGAACTGAGAGGGATGAGTTATGGTCTAGGATGTTAATCTGCAGATGACCTGTGCTATGTGATGGAGGTATGGCCTCCTTCCATTAAAAGCTATGGCAAAACTCCCATTTTTGTTACTGCTCTTTACTTAAATGGGAGAAGCAGCAAATCCATAATGTGCATTTTCTATAATTGCACACAGGGGAGTAGAGCAACTTGGACATTGACATTTGTGGTTTAACCTTTTGAGGGAGGTATGTATTTTCCTCCCACCTATACACATGTCAGTGTATAGGTGAGTTAGTATGTTGAGATTATTGGTGGGAGAGCTGGGAGTCTGGAGGTGGGCAGCGAGGTTCCAATCTGTTCTCCTTTTCCAAAGTCCCCAGATTTTTCTCACTCCTGTCATTCCTCTTTTCTTCTTTCTCCCTCTCATAAATTTCTCTTTTACAAGAGGAAGAGGAAGGCAGCTTTTATCCAAAGCAGGTAAATAGAGAAAAGTCTGCAAAAAGTCAAGACTATGGTGAAGACCAGTAGCTTCGATGGATAGTTCAACTATTGCTGTCTTCTGTTTTGTTAGGAGCAACTGATTAGGGATAAGTGTTGATGAGAAGCTGTATCTACCTTGCTTCAGTTACACATCAGCTCCAGAATAATTCTTCCTACTTTGTATAACCCTGTCCCCCCAAACCAAATTGCATATCATACTTGATTGAAATCAATAATGGGAGAAGTATTTTGGACAATCTAAGCTTCATCAGTCTGTGTGGGCTGAATTGGCCAGTCTTTGTTCTGCTTTTCTCATATTACAATGAAGGTTATGCATTTGCAACATTGAATCTTATATTCTGTGTCCCTCTAAAGCAAATCTGTATTTAGTTAAAAATGCCAGTGTATCTTTAATTGGAGAGTGATAAACTTCCATAATCTTTGTTTATATTTATGAATGAATTTCCATCTTAAGGTAATAATTTAACTGTTGTACATGGTTACAACCCTGGGCCACGTCCACTGCTTACAATAGTGACTGGGATAGCTGGAGTAAATCTTAGTAGCATCAGTAGGAAAGACTCATCAGAGTTTCAGGTCATTTGCAGCCTTGCCCTTCCTTCTTGTGTATCAGGAATTTCTTGGTCTCTGCCTTCTTTTTCATTTGCAATGTGGTTTCTTTTTTATGGTCAAAGAGGAACTGTAGCCTCCAAGAGGAAAAGGAAAAATGAGTAAACTCTTTAGTGACTAGCCTGAGCAGATGACTGTTTAGATAATGAGGTTCATTAAATATGGTGCAAATGCCTTCGTCAGTTGAGTGGCCCTGCAGAAGACTTTGGAGCCTGGATATTTCCTTTCATCACCCTCAGGGCTTTGTTGAGGTGCACTGTTGATTAGGAACGTGAATGTCACTCTGTCAGTGTGCTGAGTTGGGAAAGCTTGTCTGAACAGACTCCCAGCAGGAAAATCACTGAGCTACACTGAACAGGTAAAATAAGGTGGGAACTGAAACAGAAAACCTCTGTTAATAGAAGGCAGCTGACTGGGAAAGAATAGTGGCAAAAATCCTCATTATTATTATTTGTTTTGTGATAGATGTCATCTTTTCTCACCACATAGTAAGTGTCTTCTGAGGAAAGATGGTGCACAGTACACTGAAAGTTCACTTTTTGCACATTCCTTGAGACCCTGCACCAGTCACTCCTGCAGACACAAGGATGCTGTAAAGGCAAACCCACGACATCTTGAGAAGCCTTTTGCAAGGTGTTTTCGCCATTGTGCATTTAGCAGGGAGAGCGACCGTCCTTGCAGACAGCTGATGAGCACTATGGGTACTGCTGCACTGTCTGGCTACTCACCAGACTTACATGTGGGGATGAATCCTGAACTGTGCAAAGTAGTGAGTCTTGAGAGTCTTTTGAGGTCAAGTCTGGTAATTTGAAAACAAAAGCTCTGTTGTATGGTTTTGTGATTTGCACTGCATGTCAAAAAAGAATGGCCCACTAGCCATAGTTATTTCTTGAAAGAACAGCCAGGTAGAACAGTTTTTCTAAGATAATCCTTTACCAGAGTTTGAAATAAAACCTCAAGTGCAGACAGTGGTGTGAGCCGTTGTGCCATGTGCATGGCAAGGTAATGGCTGGGGGACACTTGTAGTGGAGGTGCCTACGGGCTTTGTGAGTTCCTGAAAATGCGATGGCTGGAAGATCCACTGTCTGTGCCAAGTGTGGTGCTGAGGTGCTTTGTGAGTGTTCCTGATGACACAGAACCAGCAGAAGCACACACAGGCAGGGGAACAGGCCTGGCTGCTCTGGTGCTTGCTGGGGCAGGTCTGCTGCGCTGTGATGTGGGGTGGCCATGGTGCAGACACGTGTGCCGATACCAGTAGAGTGTGGTGATCCAGGGGCTGAGGGTTTAGACAGCAGCTTGGTTTTGAAGCAACATAGTGGTATTGGCTTTGTGCATGTCTAATGGAACAGCTCCTTCAAATGGCTCCTAGCCCTTGTTTTACTGATTTTGAAATCTAATGGAACAGCTCCTTCAAATGGCTCCTAGCCCTTGTTTTACTGATTTTGAAATAAAAGCTTTCCTTTTAAGAAAGGATGTTACGGGTTCTTGTGAGTGCATCTATTTGCAGAACTGCTTCTCATCTGTTTCCTCCTACCCTTTTTTGTTGTGTGGTTTGTTTCTTTGCTGGGTTTTTTTATCCTGTGTGTTTGTTTGTGCGGAGACCTTTTCTTCCTTCACAATTTGATTGATCCTCCTTCTTTCAATTCTGCATTGGCTGGCTGCATATGGAACCCCGCCTGGCTTTAGCTGAGACAAAATCGACTGCACACAATTTCCCTCTGACAGCTTGTACAACAGCAAACATTTCCGAAGAGCTGAAAGTCTAGAAATTCAATCAGCAGAAAACCTACTGTGTGGAACAGCTTTGCTAGTGCTACAGCTCCCTGCTGGGTAGAAAAGCAATCCAGTTACAATAAATCCTTAAGAGTGGAGTCATTTGGGTAAAAGGAAAAACAAAAGCTGGTTTATACAAACTGATTGAAGTCAGACGTTTTGACTTCCCATTGAAAAAGGAGTCAAGGCCCAGGCTCACTTGGTAATTTAAAGGGGAGATTGGTTCCTTTCATCTTTCTCAGGGGCAGGGTTCTTAATATTTTGTTGTGGAAGAAATATAAGGAGTTTTCAACATAAGTTAAAATATCTTCTTTGATACCAGTATTGATGCTATAGCTGACTGTAAAACAAGTTGGTCCCAAATGCTCCGGCAAGAGGTGAAGGCACGATCCTGTTTCCAGCCACTCTGATTTTGTTCCGCAGCAGTTACAGAAATGTGAAACTAGGGTAAAACTGGGATCAAAGTCAAGGCTTGCATGTCTTGCCAGGACAACTTGGGCAACAGTTTGTGCTATGTTCCTGATGTGTCATGAGCTTATGAAGCTGTTGATGCAATCTGGGCTGTCCGACAGACTCTTCTGACTGAAGTTAAGAGTTGTGCCGTGCAAGAGAGATTTGTTCCCTTTGTGTTAATGTTATTTAATTCTTTAAACACAAGCAATTAAAAATTAGCAGGATTAAAAACCATTTGAGATTAATATAACATGGTTAACTGAAATGCCACTAATGACTGTGGTGAAATATTTCTCCTAGTTTATATTTAAAAATTTAAATAAGGGCAGCTTTGGGTAATAAAGTCTTGTCATTTTCCTTTATTTTAATAATTATTTGCGCCACTCCTCTTTGTCCATCTTCTCATACTGGAGCAAATTAAAGGAAACTATCCTCTGTAAAGTCAAGCAAGCAAGGTAAACTGACTGGAAATGCTGTGGTTTCCTTCTTCCTTTGATGCCTTTTGGGTGTTTGCATAAGACCAGGTAACATTTTTCATGGCAAATGTGAATTTAGGATGCTGCTGTCCCTTCAATAGCTGCATGGGATCAGTCAAGCCTGCTGCTCTGCATATAATCTGCATTCAGCTCTCATCCCTCCTCCCTCTGCTCCCAACCATGTCTGGTCCTCATAGAAAATATTAAAGAGCGTATAAACATTGTAAAGGATTTCCACTGGCCTTTCTGTTTAAATAAGGGGTTATAAATCATAGCAAATGCATATGAAACCTCGCCACAAAAATGGGGTTAGGTTGGTATAAAAAAAGACAAGACAGGATGGTAACCTGCTAAGACCCTTAAAGCGCTAGTTCGCGTCTCTTGCTCATCACTAGCCCATGAGGACTTTGTATATCTGTGATGAAACAGAAATAAATCCCCACATACCTGTTTGTGTGCATGCTCCAACCCAGGGGAGGGTTTGCAGCTCTTCACAGCACGGGAGGGCACAGGCAGTGGGCTCTGCTAGAGTACACAGAGCACTACTGGATGGCAGGAAGGGAAAACAGACATTGAAAGAGGTCCAGTAAATATTATCCCCCATAGTGCTTCAGAAACCAGGACTTGGCTTTGTTACTGCAATCGAAATTCAGTTGTTTCCGGCTAAGAAACACATAGATATTCAGGGAGACTGGACTGTGTTTTTCTACCAGTGTTTCTTGAGAGGAAAAAATGTTTGGCAAAATTAATATTTTTTTCCTTAAAATTTGTGTTTTCCTTGTAGTGTAACAAACACACCCACAATCAGAACATCAAACACTATCCCTGAAAGGGTGACAAGCAGCCATAAAAGCTCTTCTGTGGTCTTTGGATGTCTTTGGGCATCATTCTGCCCAATTCAAGAGACAAAACTGTACCAGTGGCCCAATGTTCAGAGTCTGCATATCCAGAATGTCAGAAATACATCAAAATGAGGATCTGCTCTATCATGGCAGACTGCAGGGGAAAAAAAAAAAAGCAGCTTAGTTTTTAAAAGATCTTCAGGAAAATTTTAAAGAATTTTAGTTGATTTTAATTTGTCTGTTTGAGATTAGAAAGGAATTAAGAGTTTCTGGGAGCAACCAGTACTGATGGGTCCCTAGTATTGAGACCATTTGAAGGAGAGACACTTCATGGGTTTTGTGCTCTGGCTTGTCCATAGGCTGTTTTTTTTCCTCTGTCAGATTCTAGAAAAAGTAACTTAACCTAGTGAATGTAAACTTTCAATGTATAGAGGCAGTTGAGAAAGTCCAACAAGGTTACTAAAAAGCTGAATGTATCACTTCCTTTGTAGTTAATGTTTGAGTATAGAAAGCAGAAACATGGTATAAGGTCAAGGGTTTTGCTCTTGGTGCAGATTTCTAAGTCTTTATTCAGACAAAGCATCGCCAGTGTTAGGAGGAACCTCAGATTATAGTCCTATTGATTTTAATGTAAAGCCTCAGTGATGGTGCTGCTGCTGTTGTTCTTTATCTTATGATGGAGCAGCTTCAGCTCTTGCTCTCAATAGCCACTAGAAGTAATAGTTACAAATTTATTGTTGGTTTTCTTTTCTTCTAATCAACTTGTTGCTTTTTTTTTTTGCATCATAAAGGACAAATTATTTTGCTGTCACAAAATAGTCACAATAGAGCCCAGCTGAACCTAAAGCCAGGACATAGTGTTTGTTTTATATTGTGTGTTTCAGGATGCTTTTCCTCTCCCTGCTCTGGTATATGTGAGAGAAGGAGTATGTAATTAGCCCACACTAGAAGATGCTATTTGACATTAGTGAAAATCATGTACAGAACAGACAGCATCCTCTCAAGGTGGTTTCTGGCCCAAGTGTTTCATCCCACTGCTCAGAACCGTGGATGCTCAGTAGACTGGAGTGCTGCTGCAGTGCAGCCATCACAAATACATGGCACATGAGGCTCTGGTTGGACTTCACAACCTTTCTGCCCATGAGTCCTCTGAGCCGGATGCACTGGAGTATTTTGAGGGAAGCTTGACCCCAGATCTCACAGGTGTGTTCTTTGCAGAGCATAGTAAGATTTTTAATTATGGAATAGAATTTTAAATCTTTGGATTCCAGGTATTTAGCCCAATGGGCTCAGTAATGTTTTCTGCTTCTGTGTTGTCTTCTCCTTTTCCATCTGGGCCCTGCTCTGCCACTGTGGAAATCTCCAATTCTGTGGACCAGATTTGAATCACCTGAGGTGCTCTTCTGTCTGCTGTCCTCCTGAAGGGTCCTGCCACCCTGAAACATGGGGAATGACCTCAGCAATATGGTATTTTATTTACAAAGCTACAGGGCTGGAGGATCCCTTCCTTGTTATTCTCTTGAGGAAATGGTCCATCCCTAAACAGTGAGGCAGGAGAGTTAATAACAAATAATTTTATGAGGAGCCACATTTCATCCTGAACAAATCTGATAAAAGATTTTAGTGGTGGTTTTCTGAAGCTGTTTACCAGTGTGTTTGGGGGATGATTATTCCAGAAAGGTGATGTGCACGGGAGTAGCAACAGCTGAAGTGCAGAGTTGCTACAAGGAAAAATTCTATGCAGATGAAAGTGGATGCAAAGTGTGGTGCTTGGAAATGAGCAGCAGCGAGAAACTAATAACTGTGCATATTGTGCTACAGCACTGTGGGTTGTATTTGAACTGTTCTGAGAAACAGACCATGCATTGTTGCTGCTGCAGAATTAGGAGTGATGTTTCCTCCCACCCCTTCCATCCAAACCATTGGAAAACCCCCCAGCAGAACACACCTGTGTCTGAAAACTGTAAAACTCTTTACATTTTAATTATTAGATGAGAGACACCTATGGTTGTGTAGTGGGACAGATTCACACACACACACCAGTTTTCTTTGTTACTTGATTTGCATGAAATCAGCAGTTTGATAGTAGGAACTTTGTATGGACTAAATATTAGCCAATAACTGCAGTGGTGAAATTTCAGGAGTTTGTGTGTGAGGGGGAGAAGGAATTTAGCATCATTGTTATATTTCCATTTGTTTTGATTTGCTGTCCATCCTGATGGAGGACAGAGCACCACGGGGAGAGGTGCTGCCAGGTGTGGCTTCCTACAGCTTTCTAATTCTGTGATCACAGAATGCCCAATTCTGCAGTCCTTGCACAGACAAGTCCCCCACTGATTTCAATGGGAAATTTGCCTGCATCAGGGATAAAAGAGTGGGCCCCAAGTTGTGTACAATGATGCAATCTGATCCTCCTGCTGTGTAAATTGATGTAATCTCATTCTCACCCTCCCCCCTTTTCTCAACCCTTCTCCCCACCAACCCCTGGTGACTCCTGGGGGGCTTCTCACCAAATGGAAAGGAGGATGCAGCTGTGTGCTGGAACAGCAGGGAAGGGGAGGAGACCTGCTAGAAAAATTTATGAAGGGTTGCATCCGAGATGTAACCCTAGAAAAACGGCTAAGAGCACAGGTCCTGCCTGCCCTGAAAAATGCAATCACCTGCTTTTGCTAAACGAGCAAATGTGTTTTTTTCTCTGTAATTGGGACATTCATGACATGTCCTCGTGCATATGTTGCCGAGCTGAATTCAAGTGCTCTGTGAACTGAGCAGTCTTATCTCTGCCTGCATTCACTGCATGTGGAGAGACAGGGGTTGCTTTTTTGTGGATGCTCAGTATTGTTATTGTTGACAGTCTCTGCTTTTCAGCCGTGCTTTTGTGCCCCGGCACGGTGCAGGTTGCTTGGGAATATTGAACTTTGAGAATGCTGAGCTTTGTTGCTGGTCGAGCTGGGCTGCCTCTCTGATGCTTCCCTCGGCTTTGCCATTTATGTGAGGTTTGCCTTTATTTTTCCCCTTTGGGAATTCTAGGCTCAGCTGAATTTGTTCTGTGTTTTGCGGAAGAAAGAGCTTGTTAAAGAATTCCCCGATGACTTTGAAGTGAACTATTTATTTTCTCTCCAGGGTTGTTCAGTGTAGCCGTTTGCCCCCTCTCCTCTGTTTTTTCACCCCAGTGTTTCCTGAGCTACAAGCATTCTTGGAATATATTAGTTGTAATGAGTTATGTGGGCATCAAAAGTTTTCTTTGAAACTACATGGCATCAACATCTGTTAGCTCTTAGAGAACAGAGACGCAGACAAAGGGGCTGATGGGGGGGAGGGAGGAAAAAGATATTAAATTCTTGAGTATGAAGTCTCAGTCTCAAAGACTCGGGGGGAGGGGAAATCTGCTAAACTCCGCGGCTTTGATGTGGGCCTCTGGCCCTGGGATTCCGCAGGGCAAGCGCCGTGCGGGACGGGCTGNCTTGCCCTGCCCGCCCAGGCGCTCTCCCAGCAGCCTGCCCAGCCGGCAGCCTAAATCCCGCCACAGACCTTGTTGCTACAGTAACATCCTCAAGGAAAATGCTGTGCGCTCACTTTTCAGCCATTGAGATGGGTAATCAAAATTCCTAACGGTAGAGGTAACTGAAGTTTTTTTAAAAAAAATAAAATGTTTAGAAGTAAACTTTTTATTTGCTTGTAATCCTCCTGACCCTGTGGGTCAACATGCAACTGTTCATCTAAATCAGGTTTTTAAATTGTGTGTCTGTGGGGTTTTATTGCCTGTAATTAAAAAACATGTGTCTGTTTTTTATGTATACAGCATCAATCAGCATTGGGGCATGATCACTGATGCTGTGCTAGTTACAGGAATGTGTGGGGAAAGGTTCTGCTTTTATCTTGTGCTGCAGAGCCTCGCAGTGTTTGTCCTACGTGCCAGGGAGCAGAGGAGAAAAGAAACCTCGATGTCTGTCTTTTCCTCTTGTTGGCTCTGTTTTCAGCCATAATGCTGGTGGCATTGTGCTTCACCGTGACTTCCTGGCCCATTAAAGCCGACCAGTTACAAAATGATTAGTTGACATACCTGGGCTTTGGGGACAAAGAGGTGGTTTGAAAAGGAATGTGAACCATCTGTTTTGCCAGCACCTCCTGTTGACAGATTTATGGATCAGTGTTAGCATATGTGTCCAGGGTCACACACCTGTGCTTCCTAACAAGGTAATATTATTTAGCAGGGTATGTTTTCATCCCGAGGATTCAGAGCTCTTTGCAAAGGTGGGCACCAAGAATTCCGTTGTGCAGTTGAAAAACGAAGGCACAGCAAGATTTAACTGACTTACCCTACACCACACAGTGAGTCTGTGGTGGAGCAGTTATTGAATCCAGGTTTCCTCCAGCTGCATAAATATACGTCATCCATTAGCAGGAAAAGACTTAGAGCTATAAACATAATAGAGGAGCATTGATTATCATTCTAGGGGAGCTTTAAATCCTTGTGCTGTATGAAAACCTGTGCTATGTAGGGAGACACAGCTATTATCAGAAGAAAGTTTCAGAATGCAGTATGTTTAAAGCTGTAATAATCACTGGAGTACCCCTGATTTCTGCAATAACATCTTAGATGGACAAATGAATCTGTAGTCTGGCTCTGTAGCCATTTTCTGCATGCTTGTTTCCCAGTGTCTGCTTGGGCAAAATCACCTCAGTTCACTCAAGTCTGTTTGTTAAAGAGTTTCTTGGTAACCAAATCTATCATGAAAGGAAGTTGAACAGAAAATCAGATTTATTATGTAGCAACGCCCATCTGTCTGCTGCTGTGAAGAAAGCCAAAATAAGCAATTTGGAGGAGTTACTGAGCTTCTCCAGGCTGGGGGTTAGATGAAGATTTGTCTTTTCTTGTTCATGTCCTTAGACATGTTCATTGGTATAATCTGTGTTGAAGATAAGATCTTGGGAGACGTGGGACAATTGATTTTGCAATCAGCAAAGAGGTTAGAAGATAGCTAGAAGAACAAAGTAAGGTAAATAGCCAAATTTTCTGAATTGGGATCAATGTGAATTTAAATACAGCAAAACCCAGTAATTTCTTTTTACAGTCCTGTTTAGCTCAAAGACTAGTGATCTGTCTTTCATTGGAGCTGGTTGGACCCTTCAGTTGGAAAATAACTGCTGAATCCATAGGCTTGTTCATACAGTTGCTTTCAATTATGTTGTCTTTCATCTGTCCTTGAAAAACTGTTTCTCCCCCTATCACCTTAAAAAGTAGCAGTTCTGGGATTCTAATGGAAGATGTCACTTTGCAACACCTAGCAAGAGTTTCTAAAGATACGTAAGACCTGTGAGATTCCAGGCAAAACCATCATGCAAACAGCAGTGTTCTGTCTTGAGACTGGGACGGTTTAAATAAAACTGTCCCCTAAATGTCTCTCTACAGGTCTCAATGTTCATTGGGTAATTTTATCTGGTAATACTGTTTTGCTAGCCTCTAGCAGTATTAACTGATTATCATTTCATCAACAGTTTCATGTTTGTGTTCCTCTAGATGGGGTATCCTTAAAAGCATGTCATGCAACACCTTCTTGTGTGTTTGAGTGTCTGTAACAGCAATAAAAGAGACATTGGGGATATTTTTTGTCTCATAAGCCTCTAATAGTTTGCAATCCTTTTTGACTGGGGATTAAGATGGGGTTTTTTGTTTGTTTGTTTGGTTGGTTGGTTTTTTTGTTTGTTTGTGTGGTTTTTTGGTGTTTTTTTTTTTAATCCTGTATTTATCTTCTTGGTATTTTACCAGCAGCTGGAATTGTTCTACAGTTACCTTCTGTGAGATGAGGCTGCAGGGGCTCCAATTTTGTGAAACTGGTGGATATGGATGCAGTGATCCCAACCACTGTTGCCATATTCTTATATGGCTGGGAGTTACTGCTCCCAGAGCAGAGGCAGCCAAACTGAATGCATGTGTGCATTGTGCACTGTGATAGCTTTTGAGCTGGTATATTAGTGTGAACTTGGTGCAAAAGAATCAAAGATGATTTTCCCTATTTGTTGTTCTATACCCATTGAGTTCTGCTATCTGTGAGGAGGATTGTAACCTTGGACATAAAGGCCATCATAGCATACAAAGGCAGTAAAATCCTGAACTGCAGCAGCTAAACCCACCCAAGATCATCTATCAGAGATCTTAGAGGAGAAATCTGTTTTCTTAACAACTCTACCTGCTGTGATTATGGTATGAAGAAATTTTATCCAAGAGAAGCTTCCATGCATGGTGGAGGAAGAAATACCCATCTGTAATGGATCAAAGAGCACTGGGCTCTTATTTCAGAGAAAGAAAACATTGTAAAAGTTGAGCTTGCTGCTTCTGCTTAACAAACTGCATTATTGCAGTTGCAGTTTCTACTTTAATGTTGGTCTAAAAGTTAAAGTCACTTTGACTTCTTCTCTAAGTGTGAGCTGCATTATGCATACTTTACAGAAAGTTGAATCTTAGTGAATTATCTTTATTAATATGTGGATTGGCAAACTTGAAAAGAAAAAGTAAAACCTCATAGCTGCAGAAGGGAAGGTAAAATATGCCATAGGAGAGACAATATGAGCCTTAAGCCAAGGCATAAATGTCTATTGCTCTATAGGGGTTTTCTACATGGTATATGCTTTAATTCTTAATTGTATTTGTCTGGTCTTAATTTTCATTATAGTGAGAGTTGGGATATCTACTTTGTCTGTGTAAGCCCCTTTGTTGATGCATGGAAGCTTGTAACCTAGAAAAATACCGTCTCCAAGTATGTCTTATACACTCCATTTATGGAGTCTGGCAGTGAAGCTGTATTTTTAAAGAATGATGATCACCTCATATACCTGAATCTCTACAATCACCCACATTATTCTAAAATAAATGAAACCATTTTTTGATGTGTACATGGTTTTCCTAGATGTGAAAGCTAGGCTTGAGTTGATCAGAGTTAAACATGGCTATATTTCTAGTCCATGGGAAATTACAAATACCCGAAGGGGAACTGGGTTCCTCCCATCATTTTTTTTTTTTTTTTCTCTAAAAAGTCGGGTTTTTTTCCTCTTTCTCTTCAAGTCTGGAAAACTCTGATCTGGTTCACCCTTCCAATTACTACTCATTACTCAT
>VXBZ01003172.1:0-101756 GCA_013399135.1 Heliornis fulica
TCAGATTAGATGTCAGGAAAAAGGTCTTCATCGAAAGAGCTGTTGGGATGTGGAACAGGCTGTCTAGAGAGGTGGTTGAGTCACCATCCCTGGGTGTATTTAACAAACGGGTAGATGAGGTGCTCGGGGTCTAGGAGAGGACAAGTATGGTTGGACTTGATCATAAAGGGGTTTTCCTACCGAGTCATTCTGTGATTCTGTGGAATATTCCCCAAGGGACCCATGTTTGAGGCCCAGGGCAGGGTGAGAGGTCACTGGTGTGATGAGGTTTGGGCCTCGACCTCCTGGCTGCTGGACCCGGGCCAACACCGCGGGGGCTTCCCTCTCCCTGGAACCATAGGTCCATTAATCCTGGTGAGGGTGCTTGCTGCCATCAGCCATAGGCATTCTGGTCTAGGGGGTGGGTGGAAGGCTGGCTGCCAGCATGGAGAATCAACCGCTTTCTGCAGAAGTGCCACTCTGAGGTGGCAGCTTGCATGTGTGGGGATGAGTGGGCCCTGCTGTTGGGCAGAACAGGATTCGGTGGCTGCTGAACGGGTGTCAGGAAGTGGTCAGAGCCCACATGCGAGTGGTTGTGCAGTAGTCATGGGCCACCAGGGTCAGTAGAAATGATGAGTCAGGTTCTCTAGGCTCCACGCCAGTGCACAGGGATGGAGTGTGCAGCTGGGATGGGAGGAAACCTGCAATCCACAGCCTGGGATAATGGGGGTCCGAATCTCTCGTGCTCATCGTCTCATCACTGTAGTTTTCCATGTTTTTATGCTCTTTGCTGTTGAATCCCACGGACGTGCTGCGACGTGAGTAGTCCTGCAGCCATCATAAAAGTCTGTGTATTAAATGATAAGTGTTATGCAATTCCTATCCTGAAAGATAATGGGCTTCTCTTTAGTATGGAAACAGACTATTATAACCCTCTGAAATTTGTAAGAAGATTTGGGGTAATACAGACATTGTTTTCAGGGTTTCTGCTGCCAAAACAGTTGCAAATCAGATGCTTGAGAACCGTGAGCTGCTTTATATACCTTTATCCATGGGAATACTTTCTATTTTTGCCAAATGAAGTGTTGTGTAATTTAGTCAACTGACTGGCTAAAAAGGGCACAATGCAATTAGTAATTTACATCTCTTAAAGGGGACTAATTGAACCTAGATCTGCTGTCTTTGAGAACTGTGAATAGTTTCTCAGATCAGAGTTTGCCACAGCAACATCCCCCTCCATCCTTCCACTCCCATCCGTTTTCAAAGGGATCTTTTCCAGGGGCAGAGCCGCCTTCAGCAGACGGGCGCACTGTGGGCTCTGCTATTGCCAGTCAAGTCAGTGTGGAATGCATCCAACTGTTACAGCCACAAGCAGCCATACAAAGTGCTTGGAGCAAAATAAATGGAAAAGGGTGGGTTTTTTGTTGTTGTTTGTTTTTATTTTTTTTCCCCAAGCAGTATGGTAGAAATGGCATCCCGACATGAGAAAACAGTTTTCTGGAGTGCAAGTACTTGTTGTGCTGAGTCTGCATCCCACGTACTACAGCATTGCAAGTGAAGTGACAGAGGAAAGCCAAACAGCTGATTTCTATTGTCTAATCTGAATGTAATGTTAAAATGCAAGTAACATGAATTGTGTGAATGGCTTTTTATTTATTGCTGAACTCTATGCTAAAGTTATCTGAATTGAGAAGTTTTCAAGTCTACAGAAGAGGATGAGAGTTGCTGTAGCCACAAGCAATGGAGGGCTTACTCCAGCTCAAGTGAGGTCACTTTGAGTCAATTGCTGTCCAAGTGCCTGGTTCAAAACTCAAGTCCATTGGCAAGGACAGTAGCAAGCAAGTTTGAAACACAGGGAAGAGAATGATTTTGACTGAGTTACTCAATAATTAATATTGAGACATTGGCAAATATTCAGATTTCAATAATAGCATCCATTAATTTATTTAATTTCCACAGTGGCAAGTACACATGATCTGACATCCTCAGAAACATGCTTGAGTCCTGTTCCTGTCCACTGAAATTATTTCTACCTTGAGTGACAACTCTGTGCCTTTAGCAAAGCCCATTAAACGCAGGAAAATTTTCCATTACCCAAGCATGAAAGTTGTACAGCAGTTGAAAATTTGAGAAATTTGATATCTGGTCTACCACAATCTCCTTGTGAAACGGGGTGGGACATGCGTGCCCAGATGCTTGAAGTATTTATTTGCCTAACGCTCACTTAAACCATAAGCACTCAAGTACCTTTGTGGCTCCCAGTCTTGCCTTTCATTACATTAGTATCTGAGAAATGTCAAGAAAATCATAAACTTTGAAAGTGTTTTGTTGTTGTTGGAAACAATATAGCAAATAGAGGTTGCCAAAAATCCTTTCTTGTACCCAACAAAAACTCTCTTGGTTTACTTTTCTGAAGTTAATCTTTTCCTTTGCATTTCCTTTTTATAAAGAGTTGCAATGCATAACAGCGATCAGAAGTGTACCTAACAGGGTACTTACGCAGCGCTTACCTGGTATCCACCTTCATCACTGTATGGATGAGAGACGGTGTCAGAATTTTTGAACTGCCTGAATTTTTCTAAGTGCAATCTTTGGAAATGAACTGTTGGGATCCCCGTGGCAACGATCCCGTAAAACGCCATGCATGTGCCCAGTGTAATGCCATCTGCGCAATGCTGCTGCCTGCAAAGACTTGTGTGTGTGCGCCTCACGTTAAGCTCTTGACTTGTTCCAGTTTGCGTTAAACATGTAAGTTCTGCAGAGTGAAAGCCTCCCTTTGTACAAGCTGGCTTCTTGGTGAACATAATCATGTTCTTGAAAGTTGTACTTTTAAAGTTATTTCTCAAAAGAAGTAGTACAAAAAGTATCCAAGGCTCCCTTTACAATTATCTGACAGCTTTTAGGATCAGACTGTACCTCACCCACTGTCCGCTGCTGTGGGTTTCCTTCAGGTTTTGCTCGGTTACTGAGCTGGAAAGCAGAATTCTGAAATGAAGAGGTAATTGAGTTAAACACAGCCTGGCATCTTGGCCTGCCTGGGAATTTTAAGCTGATGGTCAGTTCGGTAAACCAACCTGTCCTCCCCGCTGAGGCCACCTGAATAGACTGCGGGCTACTGCCATGTATGGGAAAGATGGAGGGTTTTTTTCTGTTGATGTTACAGGGCGTACTGGCTCGAGACCATTGCATCCTTTCAGAGGGATTGGGACCTGCTAAGATAGAGTTGCACAAGTGGTTATTGGTTTAAACAGATTTTTATCATCAGTGATTGTAACTTTTGCAAAGTTTAAAAAACAAACACTATGATGAAACAGCAAGTCAGGAACAAACGTCCAAAGGAAGTCAGGTTTTTTTCTGCCTCCTGAAATCATCATGTGGGTTTTTGGCAGACTCATTGCAGCTGGATGTGGACTGCAGCTATTGCTGTAGGATTGGATGAGATGGGACAGCCTTTGCTAGAAGGTCAGAGTTCTCCCAATGCCTACTGCAGCCTTCAGGCTACCATGATTCAAATGTGTCATCCAAGAGACACAGCCCATCCAAACATTGAGCTGCTTTTGTCCCCCAGAACAAACACACTACAGTCTAGCAGCGTGATGCCAACTTTGAACTGCTGCTGGAGCCATGATGTTTCCACCTTGAATTTCCTGAAGAGAAAGTTAACAGCTAGACATGGTGCATCACCACTGCCTTCCAGAAAGCATCATGCCCAGCAACCACATGCTGAATAACCAAGCTGTGAGAGAGCACACAGCAATAAGCATCTCCTTGCAAGAAAATCTGGGTAGATGGACTGTATTGACCATGCTGTGCGTCCCAGAGAAGTCAGCTTAGCTGCAATGTGCTGTGCAGGTGCTGCGGGAGTGTCAGTCAGTCCACTCGATGCTTCCCCAAGCTGTGTGCCCACGGCACGAGCTCACCATGCTTTTGTTGTTCGTACATTAATGCAACAGCTTGATGCCTCCTGAAAAGGTTGGGTTGACAAGATCAGTGCTGTAAAATCGAACTAATTACGCAGTGAATATCATTGTGATTCACAGACCTCCAGCAGCTTGGAGAGAGTGGAAGGGAGGGGACAGCTGCTGTGAGGTAGTTCTGACTCAATTGCTGCAAGACTAGAAATCCTGCACTAAATGGAAAGATCCTCAAGTTTTCTCAGCAGCAGGAAAAGAGGGCATGCCTGAGCACCCAGCTCTGGAGCCTCACCCACTCTCGCCATGTGACTGCCACAGTGAAGTGCTATGCACATGGCAAGGTGATTGGCACATGTCACATGCTTTACATTTCACAAGTCCATGAAGCATTCAGTAAAGCCATAACGAACAGGGATATGTAGGAAAATAGATGTGGTTTCTCAAGGCCAAGGTCCAGCCCACTGCCTAATGAGCGACACTCCTGCCTTCACTACCACGATTTTTACTGCACTGTTTTACAAAATCACAGAACTGTAGGGGTTGGAAGGGACCTTGAGAGCTCGAGTCCAACCCCCTGCCAAAGCAGGTTCCCTAGAGCAGGTCACACAGATAGGTGTCCAGATGGGTCTTGAATATCTCCAGAGAAGGAGACTCCACAACCTCCCTGGGCAGCCGGTTCTAGTTCTCTGAAATAACTTTTTGATATAATTTAATTATGATTTAATATCACTTGCACGGGATTTATATTAGGTTGTTAGAGGAAGGCAGGGCAGCAGATAAAGTTTGTGCCCTGAGTGCTGTTACACACACTTTGACGCTATGAAATGACTTCCCATCCTCACAATTGCAAATCCTAATTTGCGAATGAGTGCTTAGATAATTACATGAGGCAGTGAGATCTGATAGTTTGTGGAATTCTTCCTTGAGGGTGGGGGTACACGCCTTTTCTCTGGCAGTGTTTAAAACCTGACTAGATAAAGCACTCAAAATTTTGTTTATCATAAGAAACAATTACAGCCTGGCCCAGGAGAGGTGAGCTTGCTGGCCTAGCAGGCCTTCTTGATATCTAATTTCTTTGACAGTTAAATAACTCTAAAAAGCATTAAATCACTATCCAACCAGGAAACCTCTTCTATCTCTATGTTCTTCTGCAGTTTGCATGATAATTTGCTAAATATACTTCAACATGTTGTTTACTTCAATTCAGCCTTCGGAAACCACATCGGCCAATGCTGCTGGCCTGTAAATGGAATTATCTGGAAAAAAAACAGGTTGTGCTTCAAGTTAACATTGGAAGTATTTTGGCATGTACAATTCTGGGGAGTGATACAGCGGGAAAATGCATTAATTGAAAAAAAATCTGAAAGGCAGGACAAAGGTAGCCCAGTCTTACAATTATTTACAAGCAAGGCCTTGCACACGTTCATACTAACGTTGTAGGCAGTCCTACCGAGCTGTGTAATGACAGGACTGTCATTACATGTGTAATGGCAGGACTGTCTTTGGTGACAAACACCTCTCCCCTCCAAGACTGGCGGGGAGTTCACAGAGTGGACACAGATTCCTGGCATTGTAGCCATGGAGCAAGGACAGGTCTGGGTCTCAGCACCAGCTGCGTGACTGCAACACGAGGCACCAGCTGCAGTGCTGGGAAGGATGTGCCTGAAGTTTCATCCCGCTCCTAAACATGGCTGCCTGCATCAGAGCTGTGATTATGACATCTCTGTGAGGCACAGAAGCTCACCAGGGCCTTGGGCCTGGGTTCAGGTGGCAAGATGGCTTTGAGAAGACAGAGAAGTGCTGCTGGCCATTGGCTGGGAAGTGGGAGCTCCTGCCTCAGCTCCCAGTCACATAGGCTACATCACTGGAGAGTAGGGTGTAACCATTGCGCTGTAGGTCAGGCCGGGTAGCAGCACCTCAGGCCCTCCTTTTACAGCCAGCCCACTGTGAAGCCAAGAGTTCAAAAGCCAAGGAGACAAAAGAGGGCCAGCAGGAGCCAGCTGGCTCAGATACCTGCCAGCTTGGGAGATAAACTGGAACCTGGGGTTTTGCTGCCTGTTTCCTTCCACTGCTTTGGCTTAGTTTGGTGCCCAGCTAGTGCAAAGCACACAAATGTCTTTGCCCTAAAAAAAACCCTAAAATTTCTCAAGCAGCACAACTTGTCTGTTCCTATTCTGTAAATGGAACACATGGTACGGCATGATGCCACATCAGGGATGGAGCTGATCAGTGAAATTAGCTTCCTGTATTCACTGGCAATGTTATGACTTTAATTATTTTCACAACAAATACAAAACTCAGCAGCTTTTGGGATATGGCACATAATTTAGGTCCATTTCCTATTGAAGCCCTGGAGATATGAATATAAGTATGTTGGAAGATCAGGCTGAATTATGACAGAGTTTTGTTCATTGTTTCTAGACAAATAAGAGCTGAAGTGCTGAAAGAATTGCATCTGTTATGGACTTGGCTTATTTTGATTTAAAAATGTGTTTACCCTGTTTTATTATTTTTCTGATAGCTACACCATGAAAACCCAAGTGCCAGTGCAAGTGGGATTTTCTCAGTAGGTACCACATGTAGAAGCAATTAGATGTGAGCAAAGGCAGTCAGTACACGGGATCTTCCCCAGAAAAAACAGCTAAGTGCTGAAAGATTGTTTGCATGGCATGTTTCTTCTTTTATCGACCACTGTTTCGATACCAGGGACATCCCTGGACAGGAGAAGTCCCAAACTTACATTCAGCCTTAAAGAAGGATGTTGACTGACTCAGAAGTGCAGTGTGCCTGGACAGAGCCATGCAACCAGCTAACCTTGGAAGTTTGGAGAGCAGGTGAGAGGGACTTGGAGATCCCGGTGGTCAGCAGATGACCACAAAGAAGCAATGTGCCCTCATGGCCAAGAAGACCAATGGCCTGAGGGTGTATTAGAAGGGGGGAACAGGCTGCCCAGAGAGGTTGTGGAGTCTCCTTCTCTGGAGACATTCAGGACCAATCTGGACAAGTTTCTGTATGATTTGGGCTAGGTGATCCTGCTCAGACAGGGGTGTTGGACTAGATGATCTTTTGTGGTCCCTTCCAACTCCTGACATTCTGTGAATCTGTGATTGATTCAGCATCCTTCTATCCTGTGTGGCCAGGTGGTGCCCGCTGCAGTACACAAAAATACAGCAAGCAGGATGGGACCAGCTGCCTGGCACTGCAGAGCAAGAGAAAAGGAGCAGCAGCGTCCCTGGGCCAACACCAGCCAACTCCTTTTTGTTCCTGTCTTCTCTAGCCGCCCATTTGTCTGCTGCCGGACGGAGATGCACAGCTCCTGCATGTAGATTTTCCTTTGAAGACTCTGACCTATTTCAGCCCAGTTTTGCAGTAGGCACAAGCTCTATTTATAATGTGAGGAGAGGCGAAAGGGAGGGTCAGTCTGGAAGGGGAAAAAAAATTGCAAGCAATGCACCTTGCTGTGCTGGTGAAGCCCTGGCAGTCGCAGCTTCTGCACTGGAGCCCCTGAGCTGGGAAGGGCAGAACCCAACTCCTGTTTGGGTGAATACATGAATAGTAACAGGGGTCGTTGCATCTTGCTCTGCTAACTGCCAGATCCATCTCGTATGGCACAGAGACCTGACTATTTACTATCGCCACTGAAGCATTTATATTGATGAAAATTCAGGAAAATGCTGGACAGCAGAAGCGGGGAACAGACTGTTTTATTTGCAGAGCGATGCCTTTGTACAGCACAGGAGCATGATCTGAGATGGAAAACATAAAAGGATTGTATTTCCACAGCAAGGTCATGTCTTGAGAATTTTATTTCTCCTCATTTCTATTAAAATGTCCTTTTACGGGGGGAAATAACATCTTTTAGTCATGTTGTATTGCTCTTGAAACTTAACCTTCCTCTAGCTGGGTTCTATAAATCACTGGAAATCATGGATTTTCTTATAAACAGGCTACAGATCATCTTACTTGTTGTATTATTTGGCTCCCTCATTTCAGAAACAGTATGGGCCAGATTCTTCCCTGGCATAACTCCAGTCCTAGTACTCCTGCTTTGAGAACTCTGGGCCAAATTCCTGTTCTCTTTTTTGTCAATATATGTTCAGAGCCACTCTGCTGTAATCACTGGAGTCACATATCATTAACACTAATGTACTGCTGAGCAGAATGTAGCCCTCTATAAATGTCACTTTGACCAAGGAAAGTAAGGAAAATAATGCTGAATGTGGCCTTAAGCGTATTACTTACTCTGCTGGAAGATCATTCATTCTTGGCTTAACTTATTTCAAGCATGACAGTCTGGCAAAAAAGTGTATCTGTGAGTGAGATGAGGCTCAATAAGAGTCAATAAGACCCAATGTATTGCGGTATTAATAAATGTATATATTGTGCTGAAGCATGCTAAACCTCAAAGGCTGGATATAAATATCAATGTCTATTGAATTTCAGGAAGAGTTGGCTGTCGGTAACTGTGCTCGATGTTGTTCTGTAGTACGTAATCTGCGTTTACACGGGGACTATTCATAGGCACGTTCCTGATGGTAGGCAGAGCATTTGTCTCTTCCCAGTCAGTTTATGAAAAGAAAATTTCTCCCCTTACTTCCCTGGCAGGATTCCCTCTGCGATGTGCTACCGTGCAAGTAACGTGTCAGCCAAAAGCGCTGGAGAAAGACTGTGGGGCGAGGACAGTGCTTGCTTGAAGCTAAAGGGGGTCCTGGTGCCTCAAGGAAGCTCCTTCAGCCAGTGGGCAAAGTATCCTCCAGACTGGGGATTCTCTGAACCTCCTCAGCAACTTCTCCCCACAATAAAATACAGCCTGCACGCATTTAATCAAAAAATGTGTCATAAGCGGTGGGGACAAGTCATGCTGCAAGAGAAGGATGTGGTTTGTAAGCCGTGTCTGTAATGTGACTAAGCCAGGGGAGGCAGAAGAAAGTGACTGGTAACTGTTTGTCAGTGTGGTGTACGAGTTGAGACCATGCCAGGTAATTTCGTCGGTTGTGTTCTGAGCCGCCACGTGCAGCTGTTGTCAAAGCATTGCCAGCTCGTTTGGCTACGGGTGGGAGAGACGGGCACAAGTGAGTTAAGCATGTCTTTGGGTTTGCTGACCTGTGGCTATCTGCCCCAAAACAGACAAGCTGACATTTAATCTGAAAAAATACTGGTCAAAATGGTATCTGGTGGAAAAAATTAAATAACAGAAGCATGTAGTTTCTGCAGCATCTTTTCCTTTTGCCCACTGGGATGGAAATATTATTCAGAAATGAGAAGGGATGCTGGTCAGTTGCTGTAGGGGCACCTGCCCTGGGTGGGCATCTTGACATTAATGAAACTCATGGGGTGCTAAAAATGCCATCATCTTCCCAGACCACCTGGTACCCAAACTCTAGTTTCCTCTGTCCCTGTGTGCTGAAGCTCACTCTTAAAACAAGGGGCCAGGAGCTGGGACAGCTGGGTCTATCTTCTGGGATGTCATGGACTTCTTGTGTCTTCTATAGGGTAAGAGTTATTCCCTGGAGACACAATGCTCACCAGAGTCCAGCTTTGTCATGAAAAACAGCCAGAACCTGCAATTCCTTCAAACCAGATTGTCCTTTCTCATATCTGAAATTGCTTTGGAGGTGTTAAAGCTCTATGTAGTTATTAAGGACAATGTGAGACACTGGAGAATCAGACCCTGTCTGCCTCCTGATAGTCTTTCAGGGCTTCCTGAAGTATGTGGAGATCCACTTCTGCAAGGTGCTGAGTGGTGAAAATGAAAGTCCAGAAAGAACATCTATCTGTAGAGTTATCAAAGAACAGTGTCTGCACTGGATAAGCTGCAGAGAAAGTAAAACAGGAAAATACTCAAACTGAAGACAAAGCTGATGTAGCTGCTGAGCTCTTGATAATTGCATCAATGAGAAGAGCTCAACGGATCATGCACAGTGTATCTGAAGTTATCTGAGTGATGGAAGGAAATACATTTTATTCTTCTCTCTAAGAAAGACAGTGTGGTAGTTTTAGTGTGATCTCATTTTCTCCTGCTATCAACACTTTCCTGCAGTTCATGCTAAAATGATTAGCCATGGCAGGGTTTCCTAGGAGAGCTACAAGGCCTGGTGGGACATCAGCCAGCTAATTAGCTTCCATGAGTTAGTGCAGAGGAAAAGTTGAGTGGCAGATTTTCCCTCCCCCTTGGTACCGTGGCTGCATCCAGCTCTGAGATCTGGTGTGTCAAAAGAGGAGAATACTTCTTGCCTTGTGTGAACCAAGGCACAGCCATAGCCGGTGCTAGAACAAGGTGCCCAGACCTCCAAGCTGGTGTTTCCCACAGCTTGTATTGACAGTCGTGAGCTGGGGCTGGTGTATGAGTGGAGCCAGTTAGGTTTCCTGACACTGGACTGAATGGCTGTCCCACCTCCAGACCCCAAGCAGAGCTGAGGAGCAGCAGTGTGACCTGAAGCCCATCGCATGATGCAGCTCTGCCATCATGCGATCTGCGTCATGCCATCGCATGATGGCATGAAAGGTCAGCCAACCTTTCCCAGGAAGATGAAGAGCTGCTCAAGAAGAGCCCATAGGAAGGTGGTCAGGTCCAGGGCCTCTGATTTATTTTAAATACCTTGCCTAATTGCTGCAAAATTTCAAGGGGGGTTGAAGATAAGGTGAGCTGTTCTGATGCTGGGTTCCCCACAGGCACTGCACTGAGATACTGGCATTTAGGGTCTTTAGTGGTCTGAAAAGCTCACCTTTGGACCTGAACACACCCACGGTGTGGCAATGGCATGATGGGAGTTTCCAGCCCAGAGTCCCATGCTGTGCAGCTGAAGTGTGAGAGCTGAAAGCAAAAACTGACCTACTCAGCACAACAGCACTGCAGGCATGTGGTGGGCTTGCCTTTTCTCCACTCCATCTGTTGTGGAAGCATTAACATGCTTGGCTCTTCATCTTTTAAAGAGGGTGGTGGAAATGCATGCTGCAAGCTCCTTACACCACTGAGGGCATTGGCAAATGTGTGGTGTTTGCTGAAGAGCTGTTAAAAGCTGCCTGCTGAAGTTAGACGGATGTTCATGGCATAATGAGAACCAAAGGTGATGTGCATCTAGCAGAGTGTCTTGAGCAGCACCGAGAGACTTGCAGAAGCTCCTGCATAAATAGACATTGAAGGTGAGAAATCCCTGAACAGCTGTGTGTAACTCTTTCCTTTGCCTTTCTTTTATCCCTCTTGCCCATGAAGATCCACAGGAAACTTGTAGTGTAGAGTGGCTAGCAACTTTTAGATTAAGCAGCCAAAAAGCAGAGAATGAGTAGACCCTCCAGAGGTGAGGACAGACTCTCTGCCATCCCAAGTGGTACACAAATGACACCGCTGTCAGAACTGGGCTTCACAGCACACGTGGCTGCAGCAGTGAATTTGAATGAAACTGCAGGAAGAGCTGGATTTTTAAAGGAATTCTGTGCTGTTCCTAGGTCTCCCATGGCATACTCATATGGCCCCTGCTCCAACGATTCCCCATGGTTAGAGGCTGCAGTGCTGTGGAGCAAGAGTCCCACCAGTAATTGCAGAGGTCAGGCAAGTGCAAGCATTTTGGCTTCTTGCTGGTGAAAATGGGACTCTCAAGCCACAGATGAGAAACAGCGATACTGAAACTCCATCTGAGACAATCGCTACCAGGAAGATGAAACCAGCAGTTAAGGGTGTCAGCGTGAAACGAAGCAGCCATTCAAAGAGGCATGTCGGCTTCGGGCACCTATGAACAAAAGGCTGTTTCATGAAGACGATGCCCTGGGAACAGCGCTGATGGGGGGAGGAGGGCAGCAATCAAAGAGCGGGCAAAAAATAAGGTGGCTGGATATCAGTGGACAGGGTGACTCCAAAGGCTGCCAGTCCTCCCAGCTGAGATGAATGGTTTCTTTTTATTTATGTAGATCCTTATGCAGAAAAACATCATAAGTATGATCTAAGCAGAGTCACAGACATTTTGGCGTCTGGGCTGGTTCTCTCCTCCCACTCCAACAAGCAGGGCTTGACCCGCGTGGTGAAACGCATGCCGCAAGCCCTGAACGTTGCACCGCGTGCCACGCCGAGTCCCGTGCGCAGGGCGGACTGCCCTTCACCCACCATCTCACACCCGGGCTGCTCCGGAGGGGCTGCCTGCAGCGGGGTGACCCCGTCACTCACAGGGAGGGTATGTGGGCAATGCACCCCCCCTGCTCCATCAGTGCTGCAGGCCTCGACCATGTCCCACACCCTTTTCCATGCATCTCCGTGTGCATTTTGCTTTGAATTCAACAAAGCCACCGGAGCCTCAGCTGCCGTCCCAAGCTGGGCATGTGCTGAAGCGCTCTGCGAGCGGCTAGCTGAGTCATAAGCCGATCCAGCAATTCCTATTCAGAGGCTGCTGTCTCTGCCCTTGTGGAAAATGCATTTATTGTTTTGCTTTTTTTTTTTTTTTTTGCTTCTTTGTGCTAAGGTTCAAGCAGCGCTTTGCTTGTTATTGCATGTAATGGTTTGTACGTGGCACACCAGCACAGCAAGATCTGATGCCAAGATACAGGCAGCGTCAGGACCGCGCAGGTACCTTTCCTCAGCGGAGCTCCGCGGCAGCTGGCACAGGGGAGCTGCACTGTGCGTCCCCCCGGCGTGAGACAGACTGGGACACTCACAAACTACCAGGATGAGACGGATCGGAGTGTAAAGCTACTGAAGCGAGCAGTTTGACTTGCTTACCTTGAGGCTCAGTTTATCACATTATTTGTAAGGTAACAAAGTTTTCCAACGTTTTCCGTGGTGTACATTCTCAGGGTGTCCTCTGCAGATGGTCAAGATCATAGGAGGGTGCCACCTCCTCTCTGTCCCTTCACAAATCTGGCTGCAGGCTGGACTTGGCCATAGGCTCCTGGGCTGACCTTAGGGCAAGTCATTTTGCCCCTCAACTTGGGAGAGGCGATTCAATAAACCCACTTTTGTATTTTATTCATTCAAGTGACTACGATGGGAGGCATCTGGTGGCCAACTGGAGCCCTGCCCCTGGGCTTTCCACCTCTCCCTAGCACACCACAGTGTGCCCAGCTCCCTGGAGTGCTGATCCCCTCTCCAGCACCTCCCCAAAACATCCATGGGTGGGGTGGCTTTTGGGTGCTGTCACCTCGCCACCATGGCATATGTACAGAGTCCATACTCAACATAGGCCATCTTATCACCTGCTGGCACCCAGCACGAGGAGTGTTAAAAGAAGATACACATTCTTATTGTCAGGATAATGACTCATCATTCCCATTTTAGAGATGGGCTAGCAGGCCGTCACACGCCACTGCAAACCAGCCATGGAATCAACAACAAAAAAAATTAGAAAGTCCAGATTTCCTCCTTGTCAGCCCCTTCTCTTACTCCCTGGAAGGATGCCCTGCACAGCTGGAAGATTTTGGCTCAGCAGCACTTTTTGGAGGAGGGGAGGAGTGCTGGGCCACCAGCTCCCAGAGGAGCATGGGGCTGGCCTGATAAACATGGTTAAAAACCCCACCGACAAGCTCACAGCCTTTGAATGGCAGCATCTTCCTTTGTAAACAGAATATGCCAGCACTTTATTCAACTCCTGGTGAATTAACTGGGTTTCCATACTGATAAAACATGGTAATTAGGTGTTTGCTTGTCTAGTGCCTTTGCAACAGGACCATTTTGACTCTACCATTTTTTTTAATGACTGTGGGCGTGCCGTTTGTGTGTTACTTCTTCTCTGTTACTGACACGCTAACAGCAAGTGTTAAATAAAACAATTCACAGAATCACAGAATGTCAGGAGTTGGAAGGGACCTTGAAAGATCATGTAGTCCAAACTTCTGCCTCAGCAGGATCATCTAGATTAAATCACACAGGAACGTGTCCAGATTGGTCTTGAATGTCTCCAGAGAAGGAGACTCCACAGCCTCTCTGGGCAGCCTGTCCCAGTGCTCTGTCACTCTCGCTGTGAAAAAGCTTTTTGTTCCATTCACATGGAACGTCCTATGTTCCAGCTTGGACCCATTGCCCCTTGTCCTATCACTGACCATCACTGAGAAGAGCCTGGATCCTCCTGACACTCACCTTAACATATTCATGAACTTTAATGAGGTCACCCCTCAGTCTCTTCCAAGCTAAAGAGACCCAGCTCCCTCAGCCTTTCCTCATAAGAAAAAGGATTAGCACACCCAAAATACCACCACCTCGCTGCCATGTTACCAACTTCTGGCACTTGCCTTCTCAAGCTTGCCTAAAAACAAACTTTCCTTTTAAATCAAAAATTAATTCAATGCATCATTGCAGGAAGGGAGAAATCATGAGAGCCACTGAACATGCAGACGTGCAGTAAATCCCCAAGAACTGGTAGTGCTTGCAGCGCCAAGAGGCACAAATCAGGCTGACAGCTCTGGTTTAGTATGTATTGTACAAACACAATGAAACTCATCTGCCCAGCTCACAAGCCATGGAGATAAATGCAAAAAGGTTGGAGCGGAAACGGAGGCACGGGAAGATGAAGTGACTTGGCGCAGGTCACAGCAGAGGTCATGGGCATAGCTGAACAGTTGAATCAGTCTTTCCACAGTAGCATGCTCCAGAAACCAATTGATTTGACTGTACTCTTAGGTTGTACCGCAAGCTCTCCTCCACAGGCAGAAAAATAATTCACCAGCAGAGATGGTCTTCATTTCAGGGCATTGCACAGGAGATCCCAGTGATACTGCAAAGCAATCATTTAAAGGGACAGTATCCAACAAACAAGATTTTTATAACAGCCACTCTTATGAGAAAGTCCTTATTTATGTTTCTGCATAGTTCTTGCAAGTAAAGCAGATCCTTGGGTATAAACCTTATTTGAAAAATCCACAAAGGAAGAAGATGTTCAAATGGAGGCTCTTACTGAGTATGTTCAACAGGCAGCACTTTGCTACAACCTGCTCTGGTAGGCATCTGTTAGGCAGCTTCTGCTAAAGGAGGGAAGGTTTAGGTTAGATATCAGACGGAAGTTCTTCATGGAGAGAGTGGTGAGATGCTAGAACAGGCTGCCCAGAGAGGTGGTGGATGCCCCAACCCTGGAGGTGTTGAAGGCCAGGTTGGATGGGGCCCTGGGCAACCTTGTCTAGATGCAGACCTGGAGGTTGGTGGCCCTGCCTGTGGCAGGGGTTTGGAACTCGATGATCCTTGGGGTCCCTTCCAACCCAGACCATTCTCTGATTCTGTGATTCAAAACCATGCCATCTCAAGTCTCTCCTCCTGTTTCCGGCTCTGAGTGCTAGTTCCCATCCTTTCCATGGTATTGAAACAGCCCTTTGTCAACTGCAGTAGTTATTTATACAGACAAATGAAGCTAGGAAAGAGCTTGATATCTTTTAAATTTCATCTGATGAAATCTGTCCACGAGGGGCATGTTGGTGAGAAAGCCCTAGGGAACCCTTTGGCTGGGCTCATCCATTACAGCCATTCCATCAGCCCAAGCTCAGGGACCTCACAATTTGGTGTGGAAAGGTCCCTGCCCTCTCAGCACTTGTGAACCATTTCTCCAGCTCATCCCACGTTCACCATGAAGCTGAGGCTTTGGCTGATGCAGCGTGCTGTGACTAACCGATGGGCCTGGGCCAAAGCTGGAAGGCTCAGAATTTTCTTCTCTTCTTTTTGTTGTTTGTGGCAGGGTTTTTTCCCCCACGCACACCTTTTTTTTTTCTTACATGCAAAAAGTATCTATCATTCTCCTGAAGTCAGTAGGAGACTTTGAGGTGACCATTTGCCTTGGGTTGGACCCTAAATGTGGAATTAATTTTTAAGCCAGTTCTAGTAGCATCCTACAAGCTGACCGTCTTCAGTTCAAATAGGCATGTGCTAATGTAAGGGGAGAGGGGGAAGGACGGAAGGTAAGACAGGGAAGACCAATGTGGGAAATTAAATGTTTTACCTTAACTTCAAAATTTAATAGAGATGGACTAACATGGAGAGGTGAAGTCATTTTCCTTGCAGGTAGCCTACAGAAAACAGGGGAACAGAAACCCAGGTTGTGCCTTTGCCGATATAACAGCCTGTTAAACTCTATTCATATTCTATTAGTACCAGAAAAGGTCAGATGGAAGTCCATCCCCCCCCTTTTCTTACCTGGTTTTCAAGCCCTGAGCTTTCACTGCGCTGTCTCTCTGCAGTGGGTCTCCAGCGTGGTGTGCTGTAACCCAAGCTGCCCATGCTGCTAGGTGGATGTTCCTGCCTTCCTTTGGTGGCAAATGGCTGTGACCACAATGACCTAAGCTGCAAGAGACAAATTCCCTCCTAGGTCTCTACCTTGTTGCATCTTGGCTAATTTGAGTGAGGTTTGTGTGTATTACTGTAACTAATCCCCTAGTTGCTCCAACCTGCAAAAATTCCTGCGAGGCTTGAGGCATGGCTGAGACCTGACTTTCTGAAGTGACGGGTACCAGCAAGTTTCCTTGCTGCTTGGTGGATTACAGAGTGCTGAATATTTGGAACTTATGGGTGTAGATGCCTATGTTTGGGTAGAGGATGAGATTCTCGTCACCTGGCTTTGGTCATCTAAAAGTGAAGTGCTACATTTCGATGTCTCACCTTCTTCAGTCACCTGTGGAAGCAGGAGGTCTCAGCATGTGTTTTGTCTTCTCTGTTTAAGACAGGACCAGGTGAGTTACCATCTCCCTCTTGACTTGTGGGGGTTGATGGCAGATTGCTCCTCATGTAGCACCCGTCACTGTCCCTGATTGCAGGGGGACATTATATAGCTTTCACTGAATCACAGTATCACAGAACGTTTGGAGTTGGAAGGGACCTCGAAAGATCATCTAGTCCAACATCCCTGCCTGAGCAAGATAACTGAGACCAAATCACACAGGAATGTGTCTATATTGGTCTTGAATGTCTCCAGAGAAGGAGACTTCACAACCTCTCTGGGCAGCCTGTTCCAGTGCTCCGTCATACTCACAGTGAAAACGTTTTTCCTTACACTCACATGGAACTTCCTGTGTTCCAGCTCGGACCCATTGCCGCTTGGCCTATCACTGGCCATCACTGAAAGAGCCTGGCTCCATCCTACTGACACTCACCTTTACATATTTATAAACATTAATGAGGTCACCCCTCAGTATCATCTTCTCCAAGCTAAAGAGACCCAGCTCCCTCAGCCTTTCCTCATAAGGAAGATGTTCCACTCCATCATCTTAGTGGCCCTGCGCTGGACTCTTTCAAGGAGTTCTATGTCTATCTTTGACAGTGTCCTTCTTGTCCTTTTGGGACAGTGGCTTACCTTTGGGCCAAGCCACACAGATTCACAGATTCGTAGGGATCTCTGGAGATCACCTAGTCCAACCCCCCTGTTAGAGCAGGATCATCTAGAGCAGGTTACACCAGAGGAGACAGGAATGACCAAGAGATGTGCTCGCCATGGCTCCTGGTGTCTGTGCATACCTGGGAAACTGGGTTGATCTTGTGGGATGTGAAACCAAAATCTGCTCTGTTGTTCCTCTCTAGGACTGTGAGCAATGGCACAGGCTGTGCTCTGCCTGCTTCCACTGAGCAGATGCAAGGTCTCCATTGTCTGCTCACCTTACAGGAGTTTTGAAGGTAAACACCTGCAGTTTTCTGGGCTGAGAGTGCTAAAAGCAAATGCCACCACTGCTCAGCTTTTCAGATGGTTGACGAAGCACTTTAAAGGTCCAAGTTATATTTGGAAATGAAAAGATCTTTGTACCAAGCAGAATATAGCTTGTGCACTGCTGAGACCGACAGTCACTAAAAGCAAGCACATCTGCTGATGCAACCTAATTGCTGTTTTGATTGCCCAGCCATGACAGGGCATAAAAATATTGTCTGCCTACAAAAAAAGAATGAAACCTCGCTTGACCGTTTTGTGCCCGAATACCTTGGCATCCAGCCCTGCCGAGCTAGTTGGGCAATCTGAATTTAAAAAATTCCCCAGTGGAACCAGCTCCTAACAATACAAAGCTGTGCCTGTCTGACTGGGCCGACTATTTTCGTGACTCTGAATAAAAATCATGTCTAGAGGACTGCACGTTTCTGTGGGGGCTGTGTGAGCAGGAGGGCACGCTGGCCTGTGCCTGGGAGCCTTCTGATTTAGGTAGGCTGAGTTTGGGTCACTGCTAAGGCCAGTCTCTTGAGGCTTGCGGGCCTTCTGCTTGCCTGTGGACAAGTATGAGATCCTTGAAAACTGCTGATAGCAACATTTCTGAAGCAATATGGCAGGACTGAAGCTAATCTCCAATTAGGAGAGACCACATCTGCTTACTGAAGAGGTTCTGGACCTGTCTGGTGAAGTTCCCAGCGTAGCTCATTGTGGAAAACAGGCGAGTGGCCTCCATGGCTGTGGGTATAAACCATAAGGCTGCCTCTCTTTCACTTGGTTCTGGTAAAACCCAGGTGTTGTACCCAACTCTGTTGTTTAACAGCATGCCTTTCTACCAATATGACTGTCACTCACTTCTTACCTCCCTGCCCCGAACAGCGTGGCTGTAGTGCAACCCCAAGTCCTGTGCGAGAGGCAGGTGAATGCCAACTGGCTGGACTGGGATGGACTGGGGACTGCTGCCACAGCTGGCACAGCCCAGCAGCAACCTGCTCCGGTGTAAGCTTTCTGGGCCAAATCCAGCCTCCTGCAGTCTGTCTCATCGAATTTGCCTGGCTGTAAGAAGCGAACATAGGGGAGCAGGGGGAGCTGGAAGTCGTGCAGGGAAAGAGAAGAGATTGATCTTTCCTTCCCATTAAAAAGCCTATTGATTGATCTGTCTGTTTAATAGGCTTCAGCTGCTAAACCCCAGCTTGCAGCCTGTCTCTGTCCCTTCAGCCAGCTCCTCATATCACTGATCTTGTGTTTTTCTTCCCCCATGGTGGAGCCTTTCAAGTCCTTCTTTAAAGAGTGAACCAAGTGTTTTCTATCAGCTGCCAGCCCGGTGCTGTACCAGTCCTGGGCTCCCAGCTGTTCCCTGGCCGGGCTTGGCACTGCAGCATGGGAAATCCCCAAGAGCCATCCCTCTCTCAACACAAAAAGCCCAGACTGGATCAAAACCCATCAGATTTTTTTTTCTTACTCAATATATATTTTATTTCTTTATATTTTATTTTATATATATATATATATGTTTCAATTTAGGTTTTCTGAAATTCCCCTTGGGAGGCAGTGGGGTTTCTGTACTCGGTGAGATGCTGCTGTGCAGGAGATCCAGGCTCTCACAGGGCTCCAACTGCAGCATCTGAGGAGTGCATGGGGGCCTGATTGCTGGGTGAGAAACAGGTGAAAAAGATGTGCTCCTTCTCTTCCCAGCCTGCTGGGCAGAGCCAGGAGTACCACTGCTGTAAGCAAACCACCAAGGAACATGTGGGGAGTCTAAAATTAATACTGATTTGCAGATTTTCCCCGAATTACAGGAAATCCTGTAGTCAAAAAAGCTTGTGTGGTTTTCACCATGTCCCCCCACTATCACAACCCCTTCATCCCACCCGCATTGGGTTGCCCTTGGCAGTGCATTGGTTCCATGTAGAGGCTGACCTGTCCCCTCCATCCCAGAGGAAAGAGTGACATGTTATTGACCATTGTAGACCTGATAAAACAATAATAGAGCTGCATCTTGCTGTATAGCCTTTCCTCATGGTCACGAGGAACAAGACCAGTTGACAGGATTAATACCTTTTGGTGTCCCACAGTTGAGCCCTTCAGGAGGATGTGTGAGGAGTGGGACCATTTGTGGACATCTCCCAGGGAGATGTAATGAAGCTGAGGAGAGGTCACATCTACTCCCAGGACCATTTGCAGGCAGTGCATCAACACTTCCCTGTTGACAGAGTCATATGTAATTGGTAGTTTGAACAGATGGATCTATGTTTTATTCCATGCTCATTTCCACAGATGGGACCAAAAATAATTTACTCCAAAAGCAAATAAAATTTCAAAATGGCAAAGTTCCAAAGCTCATCTGAGAAAACTTAACATGGAATTTTGTGTGTCAAACGTCTACAAGCATTCCCAAGACTCACAGAGAGGAGACTTGGGGTGGATGGCTTAATTAGCACTACAGCCCTGAGATCTGTCACCTTTGCTAGGCTCTTGTGATACACTAGCGAGAAGCTTTGGGAACTCCTTGTACCCATGAGCCTTGTGCCTGGGATTCAGCAGGGCAGCCTGCCAGGGATGCTGTGCGTGAGCCGACAAGAAATGAGAAGGGTTTGGAAACCCACCTGGCAAGTGGGTCTGCACTGGAAACTTGCCTGGTTTCTGTCAGAGGACTGTCAAAATCATCCCATTCCTAAAGTATGTTTCTTTGTGTCAGATCAGCACTTTTAGGGAAAAAAAAAAAAAAGAGGAAAAAAAGCAGCTCATTTGGAACTTTGCAACCAGCAGTCAGTCCAATGGCAGGATGTCCTGGCGATCACAAGTCTCCAGAAAGCTGTTTCTAAGGCAAATCTACACTTTAGACATGGCTATAGTGAGATTGAGAAGGATGAAGGAGAGCAGAGACACTTGGCTCCTCTGAGAGCTTCTTCTCCACAATCTGATTCTAAACACAAATGCTCTGGCTGACACTGACCAGGGTTACCGATATTCAGCAATGACTTCTTGAGCAAAAAACACTTTATTGACTCCTTCAAAGCAAAATCAGCCACCTTCTTCAAAAGTAGTGCCGACTCTCCCTAAGTCAAGTACCTGATAGTTCTCCACCAGCTTTCATCCACTGCTGATGGCACAGATGCAAGATAAATTCTGCTCTTTCAACAACTACATTTTAGGAGCATATATACTCCACATTCCATGAGAGAAGATGAGGGCTGTGTTACCTTGTGAGTTTGTTCCATGATCAGATCTGTCCTATCCACAAAAAGCAATTCCTCCTTGTTTATAGGCACTGGCTTTGCTGTGAGATCAAGACCATCCAGACTTACCAGTCTATCTAAAACCAGAAGAAACCTCTGCCCGGTTTCTGAATGGTGAAAAGGATGCAGCCTTAGTGTGAATTGAAAACAGGTTGGCTTCTGGAGGGATGTGCCTGCACTTTGAAGTGCTGAGGTAGATATTGATGCATGATATAAGATCTATACTCCATTCCCAACTCAAAAATGAGACTTGAATTCTACTCTGCCCTTATGAGGCCCCATCTGCAGTTCTGTGTCCAGATCTGGGGCCCCCAACTCAAGAAGGATGTGGAGCTGTTGGAGAGGGGTCAGAGGAGGCCACAAAGATGATCAGTGGGCTGAAACATCTCCCCTGTGAGGAAAGACTGAGGGAGCTGGGCTTGTTCAGCCTGGAGAAGGCTGCGGGGAGACCTCATTGCAGCCTTCCAGTACTTAAAGGGAGCATATATATGGGAGGGGAACTGGATTTTCACAGGGGTAGATAGTGGTAGGATGAGGGGGAATGGATTTAAGCCAGAGGGGGGAAGTTCTTCACAGAAAGAGTGATGAGGTGCTGGAACAGGCTGCCCAGAGAGGTGGTGGATGCCCCAACCCTGGAGGTGTTCAAAGCCAGGTTGGATGGGGCCCTGGGCAACCTTGTCTAGATGCAGACCTGGAGGTTGGTGGCACTGCCTGTGGCAGGAGGATTGGAACTCAATGATCCTTGGGGTCCCTTCCAACCCAGACCATTCTGTGATTCTGTGAACAATGCTGGTGATTGCTGAGACATAGATGCTTTGATGACCAGAAAATTCCTGTCTACCTTCTCAATTCCATCATCTCCAGGCAGGTGGACACTGCCAGAAGTGACCATGGCCAATGTCAACTGAAGAATTAGTTTAAGCTGTGAAGCAATGTTAACTAATCTGATGTTGCACCCAGGGAAATGTCTCACTAAATCCAGCATCATTTCAGGCTGTAGTAGGCATTTTCATCTCCAAAGAGAATCTCCTCTCAGTGAAGTCTCCTCTTCTCCCTAATGGCATTACATCATGATGTACTGCTGAATGACAGATGTGCTCAATACCATTCTTGTGCATAGGCAACTTGCTACACTTACTTTTTTTGGATTGCAGGGGGCTGATATTCCTATCAAGGAGAGCATTTCTTGTAGTTAAATCTTTGGGTGGCATTTACCTCACCCAGTTCAAATGTCTACAGCGTAATAATCTGCATTTGAGCTGGTTACTCTGGGCTCCTTATACAGTTGTTGGAAGAAACAGGCATCTTCAGAATGCAAGGCACCACATTGGTTTCAGACCTCTTATTTAGGATGGCATGAATTGAAACATCTGAAGTGATCCAAGTTTCCTGGTGAATCTCACCCTTGTGTCCCAAGAATTTGAGATCCTCAGAGGATGAACTGGAAAGCATCTGAGAAGATACAGGTGTCAAGCAGAGAAGTGGATAACAAGTGTGACCTCCTAGCACCATACCAGAAAAACACATTTCCTGCCCAGCTACTGCTCCTTGCCCCACACTGAAGGGATTTCCAGGTGTTATTCTACAACCCTGATTATGTCTTTTTAAAGTTTTGTCACTACGGACAGGCGGAGGGGAGTGTCAACACAGTCACTCTCCAGGCTGGTCTCTGGCTAACCCCTAAGTCCCACTTCCAGAGTCCCATCAATGGGGACAAACCCAAAATTGTTTCTTCTCCCATTGCCAGGGGTTTCACTCATCCACAGCACAAAGCCCTTCATCTATCCCCTCCCCATAAGACCACCTTCAGAGAAAGGGAGGACTCCTTATGGGACTAGAAGGCTCCCTACAGCCTACCATTACAGGTTGCTCCCATTTCAGATGTTGCTCTTTCTCTCCCATAAGCTGGGCTGTATGGATCATGTTAAAAGATTCAGCACTTCATGAGGTCTTACTCGTTCTGCTTGCTCACACACCAGAACCATCCCACTCTATCCCACATGTAACAATCTTATTGTAACCAATTTATAATGAATGGGAGAAAGGAAATTTTACAGTGAAAGCGTGATGGAAGGTAAGTCCTCGTCCT
Organism: Heliornis fulica; assembly: GCA_013399135.1. NCBI lineage: Eukaryota > Metazoa > Chordata > Aves > Gruiformes > Heliornithidae > Heliornis > Heliornis fulica. The sequence goes on from VXBZ01003172.1 coordinate 22,808, forward strand.
GGATCTGAATTCTCACTGACAGAGAAACACCTTTGCCAGAGTGGTGGTAGGTGAGGAGCAGACAACAGCAAGAGCAGATTCTGAGCTGGGTGGTGAGTCCTCATGGTTTGGGAGTGGTCCCTCTTGGAGGCCAGGTCCCTTTACTAGTAATCCTCACAGTTAGCAACAGGGTGAGTCTGCTGTGTGAGGTGAAATTAATTTAAAAATCCAAACTGGTGTTGATGCAAATGAAAAGCAGGGCACTTTTTTTTCTTCACAGCTGCCACCTGTTTTAGTTCTTGCAGAAGTCTTACTGAGTATTGGAGCTGAGTCACTCCTGTGGTGCACGGCCAAACCAACATTTTGTGGGGATATGTTTGGAGAGGGGAGTGGGGATAGAGGGGAGGGGACTAATCATACTTCAAAATTTCTCATCTTCCAAAATAATCTGTTTTCTAAATGCATTGCTAAATCCTTGTGCTAGCAATCTACCATCTGCTCCTTCTTTCAACACACCCACAATGTAGTCTGCTGGCTTGTTATGCTGCCAAAGCTCTATATACTGTGGATAGAAGAGAGTCTGTACTTTCAGATGCTTTGCTTAGGTGACGGGAAAAGAAGCCTTTACAATTAGCACCAAATATAAGTGAGTGCGTTGCCATGCAGCTTTCTCTTATCCTGCAATCTGTGATGTAATCTCAGCAGCAAACAGGCAACTAAACTTTATCCCTCTAATTCCAGGCAGGGGCTCTGGTAACACCCTCCAGCATCAATTGGAGCTGGAATGTTTTGGGTAATCTCCGGAATGCCTCAATAGAATTATAAATCCATAAATCAAAGCAGTCATTATGTATTTGAATAATATGTGGATCAAAGACTCAGATTGAGGGCCCCTTTGTTCCCATGCTCTTTTTATATCTTACTCAGTGAGCATCTATTCAATGTGAAACAATTACAGTGAATTTAGAGCAAAAACATACAGTGCTAATGGAGCTCTGAAGACCTCATCTGGCAAAGTATTTAAGCATATGCTTAATTTTAAGCACATGAGTGGTAAGAGTGGAACTGAACACAAAAGAGAGGCATTTGGTTCAGCAATATGTTGAATTGGTATCTAAATTTAAGCTATAGATCTCTCCAAATTGAGCCTTTTTGAAAGTAAGGTGTTTTTAGTCTCCCACCCAAACACTTTCCATGCAGCGCTTCGTACTGGAGGTCTGTGCATACACTGCATTAAATCCTGCTCATCCTACTCTGGAGATGGCTCTGTAGGAGCAATTAAAGAAAGACAAGTAAGGCAAGGGTCACTAACTCATTAAACGGTGCGATTAACTTGGGATATATGACATCTGATTCTTTGCCAAAGATGAGCTGAGGCAGAACAACCAAATGAGTTAGAATGTGTGGTGAATCAGTCATGCCAGGGCAGATGTGGGACTGGAGCGTTGCACCCCCAAATGCCACCACCAGAGACATCAGGCAAAAGCCTCCTGCCTCCAGTCTAGGATAGTCCCAGCAAGTCCAGAGCTCCCTTCTAGTCTGGAAGGACATTTCTTGTGATAAAAGGTAGAGTTTAAAGCACTGTGCTGCCAGATCTCTGAAAAGCAGTGCAAACAAACACAAGTGTGGCTGCACCTCCAATAAAGGGAAGAGGAGCACTGATGGAGCTGAAGGGTTCTTCACGTGGCTGTGATAATGCTTGCTTGGTATAACAAGGCCAAAGGGAGAAGGACTAGAGGTTCATTTCAGAAAATTCTCTGGTTTTAAACTACCTGTGCCAAACTCCTGGAAAAACCAATCTGACATCTCTTCCCTGCCATGCTCCAGAGAGGCTCTGCTGGATGTCTTCCAATGTCTGGACATAGCAAGGCCTCAAGCCAGCTTGCACATATGTATGATGTATGGGGAAGCTACAGGTTGTCCTCCAGCATGGCCCCTGCTCCAGCACCTGACTTGCTGCCTGGGGAGGCTTCTACCTGTTCAGGGTCCACCTCCATGCTTCAGTCTGTCTGGTGTGGGGGACCCGGCTCAGTCCCTAGCAGAAAACATTCCCCACTGTGACTCGCCCTTTTATGCCATCAAAGGCAGGATTTGTGAAGCATGTCAAGGCAGTTGGGAGCACAGAGGAGCTCTGCTCACAAGGTGAGAATATAGTTTTATTTTAAAAGAAAAATGTTTCAAGACACCACAAAAGGCCGCCAGACTGTATAAAGAGCAGTGAGAGGAGCACATGTTGCTGAGAAAATGAGCCACGTTTTTGCCCCATGACCCCATGGGTAGAGTAGGGAGAGCTGGCCAGAGCAGAAATCTTTCCAAGGGGAGGAAGGGAGAAGTGGAGAATCCTCTTCCCTAAAAAGCAGGACAGCGTTGCTCCTGCTTCGCCCCACACTGATTCACATACACAACTTTAAGCATATTCTTAACTCTTGAGGAATTTCAAAGCTGCCTAATCCTAGATTTTCTCATTCCATTAAAAAAAAAAAATCAAACCAGTTGCTTATGTATTGGCTCCAAAATCTCTTACCATGCTTCTCACAGAAAGGCCAGACAAAATATGAGCCCCAAACTGGGCAACAAAGAATAAATGCTTTCTAGGCTTGTGGTTAATGAACATACTAGAGTCTGCCATGTTTTGTCTTAGAGAGAAGTTCTTAGGAGAGGTGCTGCTGAGCACCTTTCCTGGTGGACATGATAAAGGTCCAACGAAAATAATGGGGAAGACTTATTGAGCTCAGCTACTGTAATTTGAGAAAACGTTGTTTATGTCCAAGCTTTTTCCCTTGTACGTGCTTCCCCCTCTTTAAACGCTCTTCAGTTTGGCCCCGACTGAGTCACAGATCAAAGCATTTTAGCTTTTGAGGCCAAATTGCAATTTATAATGTCTGTGGTTTTAGCTAATCTGTCTCTGTGTCATCTCATTTTAAATCAACAGAAAGCAGCACAAAATAGCTCATTTTGGTATGCCCCACTGAACGAGGGATTTTAGCTCGGGCATCCTGTTACCAGTTCTCCTTGCAGGTAAATGGGGTTTTCTTCTTTTATCTGAGGGCGCTTTGTTCCTATTGTAAACATCAATTTTGTAAACAACTTTTGTAAACAAAGCATAGGGACTGTGCTCCACTGAGGTGAAACAACTGCACCTCCAAACCGAGTGAAGATTCTGGTTTGTCTCCCTTCTCAGAATTTTAGCTGTATCAAAGGGTAGCTTAATGCCGTAAAGTACCCTTCATTTTTAATTAAGTAAAGAAAGTCCTAATTTCAAACCCACTTGAACGGCCTGGGTTTAAAAGTTCAATTCATGCCATAGCTGTATTTGTTCTTCACAGCAAAGATCATGGCAAACAGAGGCCAATTCTAGTGGAAATGCAGCTCCTGGGCTCCCAAAATCACTGCTCTGTGACTTCTTGTTTTGTGCTGATGCTGCTGCCCTGACAACAAAGGGGATCCACCAAAGTAGCATGAGGATGAGTCAGCCCCAAGATGCATCACACATCACCACACCGTCAGGCACAGCTGAGCACATCTCCACTGGCTCCACGGGCTCTCAACTCGGCTATCTCTGTCTGCTCCATGTCCCTGCAAGTCTCACTGTGTACCTCTGTGTGAGGCAAAGAGAAAATTCAAACTCCCGTATCCCATTTCTTATTCAGAGTTCAGCCATCCACCTCACTTTCCTCTTCTGGCACAGGTTTTTGTGCCGTGCCCATGTTAGCCGCCTCACCACTCCTGCATCCCCCCTTCGAGCCCACTGGGGAGGTGGGTATGTGCTGCATGGTGGCTGCAGCAGCTGCAAATGACTTCTGTGTTGTCATACCCTGGGAAAGTCACAGATGGAGACATGGACTGGTGTTGAGGCTACCAATTAGTGCTGTTGGAGCAGATCTCCTTGAGGAACAAGTAACACATGAAACTCCAAACTAATGCCAACCTGGTTTTGTTTGGGATTGCCTAACTCTGATGAATAATGCAAAAAGCCCAGCCTGCACCTCTTTTTATTTAACCGCATCACTCGTCAAAACCAAACCAACCAAAACCCAAGCAAACAAATACCCCTTCAGAACAAGCAAGCATCTGACCTTAAAGTGTGGCTGTACAGCATAAGGTGCGCTGGAAAGAAAAAAGCTTTGGCTTCACAGCAGAGGGGCCAGCACAGAGGGAAGAACTCCTCTGTTAGCCAGAATAAAAGTTCACCCAGCTCAGTCAAGGCTCAGTCTACTTGGTCACAGGAGGTCAAGGAAAGTGATATATCTTTTCACAGTTGGCAGTCTGAGATCTTCCTGGCTTGGAAGTTACATGCAGAACATTACTTTCAGCATCTCTCAGTAAATCTGTCTTCTATGAACTTGTCTAAACTATTGGCCTTCACAACATCTCATGCCACCGAGTCCCGCAATTTTATTATGTGCTGGGTGAAAAAGTACATCTACTTCTTTGTTTTAAAGGTCACTGTGGGTGCTGGACTATCATAGATCAAACATAGTGAAAGCAAAAAAAAAATGGAATTTTGAGAGCTATTATGTACACACACACCCTTTTCTCCTCAAAATATGACCCAATTTCTTTTTACTTCAGTTGAGTAAGTTAATACTGAGGCAGTGTAGCCAAAAATTGCTTTTGCATATTTGACTGACAGGGATGAAATCCTGTGCAGGACCTCATAAGTTCAGGTGCTGCAGTCTTGTTCTTGGGGAGGTTTGGGTGCAGTAGACATGGGTCTCCAAGGACAAAGTACCTGGTGGGAGAAGAGAACAGCTCATCTTGGGTCTCCATGTTCTCTCTATTTAAATTTGAGTCAGTTGGTTCCTACATGAATGGAAACCAACTATATCTCCCAATGAAGGGCACCAAGACCGTACTTGGTGCTCTGCTACTGCAGTAAATTCCACACCCCATCCTCTGAGGACATGTCCTAAATCACTTGTAAACCTGGTGGAAGCTGTGAGTTTAGGAGATGAACATGATTGACAGACCAAATAGGCTTCCCACAGGGACTGTGCAAGCCCACAGACAGGGCAGTGCTGCCTTAAGCTCTGCTGCACAATGTCCATCCTCCTGGGAGTCAACAAGAATTTGTCATTGTATGGAGAGGAGCTGAATGGAGACGTGAATTAGACCATGTCAGCAATACAGTACTTTAAAAGTTGGGGTGTATCTTGGGAAGGTATCCAGTTCATCCAGTTTGGCAGGGGTGAGGGGGAGCATGGGGGAGGAAGGCTTGCATGCTGTGAGGAAAGGCTAGCTTACCTCTGAATGCCTTTTACTCAAAAAGAGCAAGTCTCCCTCTCTACTCCATTGGATGGAAAATGAAATAAACTCTTCAAGATGTCATCGGTGTGCTCTGAAGGAGCACGTACACCAGCCATCTCTCCAGATCTGTTGTCATAGGTTTACAGCCAGAATATAGGATTGACTGAAAAGCAACATTCCAAGAAGAGAGTTAAACCAGCTCAAATCTGACATGCCTAGCCCTGCCCCTCACAAGGTAGGGACAAAAATACCTCTTGGTTTCTTCTTTCTGCCTTTCATGTTTCCTGTTTTGCCCTCCAATATCATATTTGTGTCCTCTGTAAGGGAAGGGTAGCATGGCCCAGTGACCACACAAGGAAAGGCACCAACACAGTGATTTAGAGAGGCTTCCCAATTTTCCCAGTGCCCCACCAATGGGAGATACTACTGCTATCTGAGTTCGAGCACTGGGTTGTGTAGCAGGAGGTGGTAATGCCCAAGGGGGGCAGAATGGGGAGTGTGAGCTCAAGGGATGGTTACAGCTGGGGCGGAGGCAATTGTGGAAGCCCATGGACAGGGAAGAAAGATGATGGAGAAGGGTGGAAGAGCCAAGGAGTGAGGCAGGGCCAGAGGTTGGGTGGTTGTCTCCAATGGGGCGGGGACAGGATATTTTCAAATGGTTATTGAGATACATTTGGAACTAGAAAGTTGGATATTGCATCTCAAACGAGGTGTTGTTTGAAGTATATTGTTTGGGTTTCAGGTTTTTCAGCTGGTGGTTGTGTTAGTAAAGGGTTAATCAACATTGCAAATGTAATCTATACAACCACTGTGTAGCCCTGTGTAACTGTATGTACCTATAACTTAGTGGCTACTTCTTTCTGAGTTGTTTTGTGTGAACAGAACATAGCAACAGTTCTGGGTTTGTATCATAGGTATGGGAAATGGGTAGGAAAAATAAGTTTTGTGTGCCATAAATGGGCAAAATATGTACCTGTAGGTAGGATGACCAATCAGAGTAAATGGCGAGGTGTGGTTACGGGAATAAGGTGATATGAAGTAATTCCATTTATCCAATGAAATAAGCCAGTTTTAATAGCGAGGATAGTATGCATATTTGGGGTGTATTGTTAAAAATGTATAAACATGTACGTTTTGAGATAGGCTGGTGAGCTCGATTTGGGAGTGGGCTCCCCGAGTCTCCCGGCGCCGCAATAAAGAAGTACCATCTTGTTCACCTCGTGGGAAGGAGTTTTATTTCTCTATTGCGAACACTAACATTTGGAAACCCATAACTAACCACCGTGTGCCAGGAACAGGGATGGAAGAGACACACCAGCTAACATGAGACACCCAGATAGGTGACAACTGCATATGGACAGGTAGCAGAACCCCTTCTAGGTCAGTGGAGAGAAACAGGCAGTTGGAGGCTGCAGCGGTTCCCAACACATCAGATACTTTCTTTCTGGGGGCTTATCTCTACTGAGGTTAAGGGGGTCTAGAGAGGTCGCTCTGATATAAACAGGTATTTGTTGCATTCAGCTCAATGGAGAGGAATCGATGCCAAACTTCCAAAATATTTGGATCTCAGTTGAATTGGAGACCCTTTTCTGAGTTCATTTGCCAAGGCATATCCTGAAAAAAGTATTTTTAATTTAGCTAAGTTCAGTTCATCAAACATTTAGTTCAGCCCTATCAAATCTCTCCACCATGTGAAAGGAAGATGCGTTTATGCTGATACACTTCAGTACATAAACATAATTATGATCAATATTGAAGAAATAATTTTAGACATTTCCTCGACTCAATTTTTCATTAAGCTAGTAGGAATGAGTTGTCCAGATTTGTATGCATTTTTGAGATTTCGATCTTTTGACTTGGTTTAGGAACAAATAATTGTAAAATGTGTTAGCAATTCCTACCAGAAAAGAAATACTGCTCTTGTTTAACATCTTTGTTGACAACTTTGATGAGGGAATAGTGTCCACCCTCAGCAAGTACTCGATGATACAAGTCTGGGAGGAGTTGTGAACACGCAGGAATGCTACGCTGCCATTCAGAGAGACATGGACAGGCTGGAGAGCTGGGCAGTGAGGAACCAGGTGAGGTTTCCTGAGCTGTTACCACTTGGGAAACCCATGGGCCGCTTTGAGAAGCTCAGATGGTTCTGGTAGAGCTGGTTGGTCCATTCTGGTACAGCAATGAATTATTTAATGAATTTAATGAATTAACAAACTGAATTTAATGAGAAATGTTGCAGCCTTTGCTGCAACCTTGATGCCCCTCGACAGGTGGAAATCCAAGTTCAAAGGTCAGTGGATTCTGGAGAACTTTAGACCCAAAAGAAGTGTTTCATGGTCCCTTTTGTCCCCCACGGCATGCCTTGCCCCTCAGTAATACTGATTGCATGGTTTTGGTAGCTGCTGATTGACTAAATCACCAGTGCTGGCAAGAAGCTTCCAACGACCATGTGTCTACAATCCCTCTAAGCTTACTTTCTCAGATTTGCAGAATTGTAGGGGTTGGAAGGGACCTTCAGAGATCATCAAGTCCAACTCCCCTGCCAAAGCAGGTTCCCTAGAGCAGGTCACACAGGTCGGCATCCAGATGGGTCTTGAATATCTCCAGAGAAGGAGACTCCACAACCCCTCTGGGAAGCTTGTTCCAGTGCTAAGGCTTTGCATCTCCTCCTTCTTGTTCTATTTCTTCCTGCCTCTTCCCTGTCTACACCCAGATGTACTTTTATATCCTGTATGTAAACACGTTGGCTCTACACATACCCAAAATGCAGCAGCAGGCACATTCTGCCCATACTTTTGCACCACGAGGCTGCAGGAAAGAGGAAAGGGCAGGAACTCTATGAGAAAAACAACCTGGATATGTGAGCTGAGGTTTGCACTTTGGAGGTGTATTTTATTTTTTGCTAGTTTGTTTCATAGCTTTCCAGATCCTTTTCTGGAAGCTTGTCCCACGAGTTGCAGTTGGCTCTTGGCAGCATGGCAACAGAGGGTGTGGGGAGCAATTCACGCAAAGTGACCAATAAGTGCTGAAACTCAGTCTCCGTGCCCACAGATGGACATACAGACCATTTTATGCACAATGAAAGAAGCTGCACCAGGAATGACAATGCCTAACCTAGTTTTTATTCAGCCCATTTCGATCAAGGCCTCTGGAAGGTCACCGGCTCTTTTAAAAGTAAGGAGAATGTGGATAGATGCCCAGCCGCTATCCTGCTGACAGTGCACTTCTCTGACGCTGCTGAAACACTGATAGTGGTTTTTCACAGAGGTCTGCAATCTATTATACAGCACTTACTGGTATGTTTCAATGTATCAGACGATCCAAGGCTAAGCAGACCATAAAAAATTATGAAATATTTGGCTAGATGGCAGTGATCCTTTTAACCAGCAATGTGAACGTACTGCATTACACACAGACGTAAATATACACAAAGTCCGTGACAGGGATCCTGATAAATTGATTGTGCAGCTTTGACCACCTTCGTTGTGCTCAGCCACACTGATCCATCTCCTAAGGGTGCTTCTCTCACCCCAAAACCTCCCTGAAGTTGCCAGAAGCCGCCAGTCCTTGAAGTGAGATCAACCTGCCACAAAACTTCTTCCCTTCTCCCACCTCCCCTGTTGGGAAATTCCTGTCCCACCCACCCCATAAACTACCCATAGAAATACAGGCTAGACAGTATTGAATCCTGGGCCAAAAATGGGTTTGAGGCCTGATTATTGCATGACCATGCAGGATTGGGAAAAAAACCAACAAACTATAAAACTGGAAAAGACAAATTCTCAGCCTTCTTCAGTGACCACCAGCATCTTCTTTGATTGACAGGTTGAGGCATAGCAGCCCTTAAAGTCATGACGTTTTTAGCTCCAGAAAACTTGCTTTATGGGATTTTGAGAGGTGTTGAGAATTCAATAGCTGTATAATTTTTATGGGTTTTATTCCTGTGCAGGTGAACTTATGGAAATAAAGATTCAGTGTAGACAAAAGGGTCTGTAAGGACTGTTTGATGTTAATATCACCCTCTCAAACTGAGTAGCTGCAGAGATTTTATTTGTATATAGAAGATGCACAAATATCCTGTCATCAGAGATGAGGGTCATGGAGTGGTATTTGCCCTTTTTTAAGGTGTCTTGTGCAATTTGGTTAGAATTTCCACAGACTCCATAAGACTTTGGCTCCAAACACTATCCTGCCACTTATGATATGTGGTCAAGAAGATCTTTGTGCTGTCCATAACGCTGCTTTGAGTGAATTGAAAGTGCAGTCTAGGCATACTCCTTTAAGGCTCCTTAGAGCTCTGTTACCACAATCACCCACTTTTAATCTCCATAATTCAGCAACCAGTTTGTCTGAACACCCAAACAAAGAGCCATTAAGCTCATCAGACCCTTCTGGCTTGATTTCCCTTCAAAGTGTACTTGCAAGAACTGCGATGATGTCAATCTGATAATGGCCTTTCCTATGTCTATCAGTGCTCAGACAGGACTGCCGAATTGATGTTAATATTGTGTCTGCTTCAGTAGTTCACCTACTGGCAGTTGCCTTGCTGAGATCACTGGTTTTTCCCATTCTATATTTATAGCTTTGTGTGCTGCTTTTAGTGTACAGACTATCAGGGCTCTGATCACTGCATTTTGTTGTTTATCAAGACTTTGTTTTTGCTAACCATGAAAAACTAGTCTCAACCAGCTGGGCAGGAGCGAAATCTCATTTCTGTCTTTCTCTTTCATAGATATGTGTATGCATTTCAGGTACTTAGACATGTACATAATAGCTTAGAAAGTAACTGGTGCAAATGTTGCCATTTCTAGTGGGAGGTTGCCACAATGGAAGATCTTTCAACCCATGTAAAGTCAAAAGAGGTTCAACATATCCTTAGTTCAGGAGTTAGAAGAGGGCAGGAGTTTTGCAGATCACATGAGCCCACATCTGGGTTTAGGACTGTGAGCCCACTACTCTTCATCCCTCCTCCCTATTGACACCAGTGGCTGCCTGGAAAGCAATCCTCAATATTTTGCTGGTTAATCTTATAGTCTCTGCTCCCTTTAAGCTCTGGCTTCTGGAGCCAAATGATCTTGTGTTATTATCAAGGATTGTCTTTTAAGAGAATGTCTAATTTTTAAAGCTGAGGAGAAAGCTTGAAAACAAAGTGCGGACCTCTAAAAGCTTGGACGCCAGCAAGCAAATGAAGACATACATTTTCTATTAAAAAGAATTGAATGATATAACTCTTGGACAAGGGCCATGGAACTACTCTTACTGTGATTTCTGTCTGCTAGGGCCAGGACTAAACATACAGAGTGTGTCTGCATGGTGAAATGTGGAGTGAGTCTGCTCAGCATGCCCATCCCAGGCCTGGCATGGGGCAGTCTGAATGATGACTGTGTGGGCTAATGGGCTGGACAGATCCTGGGATGGCGTGGCATTGCCATGGATGAATTCTACCCTGTCCATGTGTCAGCCCAATGCTGGACACAACTTGGCTGCAGCTGGAGCTCTGGGCAGTCTCTGCACAAAGGCCTATCATGAGATGAGGGATCCCACCAAAGGGTTCATCATTCCTTTTTGTTTTGCTGAATGATTATTTCTTGTACCTTGCTGGTTTTGAGTGTGGGCTTTTGCTTAACCAGAGAAACGGACATCTCCCCAAATGCTTCCTTATGTTGAGTAGTTTCCCTTTTTTATACCTCCTTTATATGGAGGTCTGTGTTTAAATGGCCTGGAGCCATTTGCATGCACTCAGCAATTTATTCCCATCCCACTGAAAGAGAAAAAAAGAAAGTTGCAAATGTCAATATTTGACTGATTTAGCCAGTTGCTGGACTACGGGAAATTGTTTGTCATTGTGGGGTGGGCTATTGGGTAGGGAGATATGGATAGAAGTAAGATGCTGCTGTACAAAAGGCTTTGCGTGCAATGTCCAAGAACAGATTAAACCAACAGCACATTGTGAGGCTGGCGTGCTGTAAGACAAATGATTCTAGGAAAGCTGCCTAAACCAGATGGAACTGATCATCTTCTGAATGTACTTCTTGTTTCTCATTTACAGTACAGAGGACTTAGACAACTACCTTACATTAAGTAATAAGTCATTATTAGGTTGCCTGAGAACAGCATTTTGTGCCATTCGAGACTTGAAGGCATGTGAAACACCTGCATGAGGCTGGTGGACATGAACGCCCTAATGAGTGACGGCTGGAAGGTGGGCAGGAGAGTCATGTAGCACAGGATGTTTCTGATGGGCAAACCAAGCCTCAAGGGTGGGGTGCAGCTTCAGATTCAGACACCTACTTTTAGATATTGACTACATATGAGTTTGGCATCCAAACTCTCATTGTAATCAGGGTAGATCTAACCAGTGTAATCAATGGCGCCAGGAAAAAGATTCAAGTGGGCACATACCTACTTTAAGGTAAGGTGAATCAGTCTCTTGACTCCATTGTCTGAGGTAAGGTTTGGTTAACTACACAGAATTAACTATTACAGCACCATATGAGATGATTTACTATATCAAGATATCCACACAGGGTGGGGAGATAGGAGGCAGAGCTGAGACCTTCCAGAGAAGCAGCTGGATAGGCAGGATGTCCTGGGACATATCTGCCCCTGTGAATCAAGACTGTAGATCTCCTAGATCTGAATGGACTATGGAGGAACTTAGTCACCCATCTTAAGTGTGCACCTTACATGGCAGCCATCCTCATAAAGGTGTCTCAATCTGCCACTGAATCTCACTGCTACCTTTTAGATAGTGAAAGGAGAAATTTATCCCACTTTTAATCTCTACCCTGAAAAGCCCAAGTTAGTTCACTGAATCCACGAATTTCTAACTTTTCATGCTTTTAATGGCTTTGAGAAGGAAAGGAGTCATTACTTATCAGCCAAGTCTTACCTTGGGAGTTAGCTGCAATTCAGGATACACCTACAAACCCCAGTGCTCACATAATTGGAGAACAGTCATCTGTCAGGGTTCTCAGTTAAGATACTGTAAAGTTTAGAAATTATATCAGATGTCTGATGTCCAGCATAACACAGGTCTTATTACAAGTTCTGATCACTCACTGAAGCCAGAATTTATAAAGCTGTGACTCTCAGAACTCAACCAGAACTCAACCAGAACTAAGGCATGACTTTAAAAAAAACAAACAAAACCCCCCCCCAAAAAACAACAAAACAACAAAACCCAGCAAACTATGAGCCCTGATTTTAAATTTTCCTTTGATAAAGAATTCTCCAGAACAATTAGCAAGCTGTTCCAGAGATTAACCCTTTCACTATTAAAATTAATATTTCTACTTTGAATGTGTCAAATGTCATCTTAGAGACATTGGATCATGTTGCAAGTTTCTCCATGAGAGTAGCGAACCCTTTGTTGTTCTGATTCCTGAATGGGAGGAACCTAAAAGGTATCATCAAGGCACCATATAATCTCTTTTTCTATAACCATTTTAAGTATCTTTAAGTCTTCCATCATGTTTCTAGTCCTTTGGTTGTTCCCAGATATTTTCTCTGAATCCTTTCCAATCTTTTGAATTCCTCTCAAGATGTTGTCACCAAACCGGACAATCATGCTAGAGATGCTGTCACTTCCAGACTCCTGCTCGGCATTTGTCTGCTTATTTAGTCATTTGGCTATATTTTGCTTTGGGCCATAGCTTTTTATTTATCTGTGTGTGGCCTTACTCTTTGTTTTCCATAGCATCCCCAATCATTGTCCTTATTAGATATTTACTTTGTTAGTGGTGTACCATTCTCATTAGTCACTATTACATCTATATTTATGGTATTCACTTTATCATATATCCTTTTTTTCAGTGTCATAGTCAAAATGTTAAATAACTGCAAGTCAAGAAAAGGTCTCATGGAATCCTGCTGAGGATGTTTTGCTGGTTAACCTTGGGTTTTAAACTTATTGCTAGTGTTTAATGTATGTTCAACTGTGTGTTGCTCTGGCTTTCTCATTGCTTGAGCAAGTTATATCTTGTCATAGTATTTTATCTACCAGTGTCTTCACAGAAGGAATCCCTTCTCTATCTGGTGGCTTTTATTTTCATTTCAACTGAGCACAATCTCCTTCCTTGTCTTCTGGAGGATGGACACACATAGGACACAAGTGTTCCAGCACTGTATCATGCACCAGTTATGTTGGGTGGCAATGGAGAGGTGCCTCCTCGCAGGGCTGTGCTGGGGCTGCTTCCCTGTTTGCTTCCCGGGAAGCATGGCTGAAGCATGGCTCAGCTCAGGGGCACAGTGGGATGGGATCCTGTCCCTGGGAGTGGGAGCAGGGAGTGCTGCCACAGCTCGCTCAGCCTCACTGATGGGCTTTCCCTTTGACGGGTAGTCAAATACTGACCCCCCCTTGCTTTACTCTGACACTCATGCAGAGTTAAACTATTGCTTAAAAAGCCCTTCGGAAATGCAGAGCATTGTAAGAGCAGGAAGGGTTATAGTTATTAAATCAGTGTTAGTCCAGAGCGCTGCTTAAATTTACATCTCTGTGCTAAAGCTTGTGGAAAGGTCCGTCACGGAAGGGGTTGGATGTCAGGCGTAGGCTCAGTCTTTTGGAGCACACGAGGCACAGTAGCACTTTGGTAGTGCAGCTTCCACAACATGCAGGATTGTGGAAGTCGGGGAACAGAAGGAATGCAAAATACTGACATTATTCTGCTACCTCTCTACATCATCTCGGCTCACAGACAGCATCACTGAAGCTGAAGGACTGATGTCAAGATTTATTTCTCAACATAGGTCCAGTTAATTACCATAAGGACATGGAAACAGGGGAAGGAAGGGAAAGGAAGGGAAAAGGGAAAAGAAGGGAAAGATGAAACGTATATTGTGGAGTCTCCTTCTCTGGAGACATTCAAGACCAATCTGGACACGTTCCTATGTGATCTAGTCTAGATGATCCTGCTCAGGCAGGGGGATTGAACTGAGAGATCTTTCAAGGTCTCTTCCAGCTCCTAATATTCTGTGATTCTGTGATTCTGTGATTAGTGCAATGGAGTATAATAGGTAGGGAACAAAAAAGGTAAAGGTCATGTAGAAAATTCACAATTAGTGTTAAAATCCTGAAATTATATTTTTTGAGTATCGGTGGTTCTGTGAGCCATCTGTGCAACTGGGTATTTTACAAATCATAGCTTGAATGTGAGGGAATAGTGCAGATGCACAGTTCTGTTGGAGTCACTCGCTTCTGCTCACATAGTGTTGTCATAAAGCTCCAGCTAAATTGTGAATCCTCGCTGGATCAGCCGTGAGCATCGCTATTCTCAGACTGTTTACTGCAGCTTCTTAATACTGCAAATTCTGCAGGCTTACAGGAATGGTGCCTCAGAGTCTGGGCTTGGTTAAAACTTGTGGTGAAAGGAAAGGAGTAAAGGGGAAAGAAAAAAGGAAACTTTCCATCTGGGGTAAATTAAGATAGTGCTACACCCCTCTATGGCAGCTGAAGACCACTTTAAGAAAAAAGAATATACTGAGCGCTCATGTAGGTTAGCTCAGGGGGTCCCTGTTGAATAGCCAGACAGGTGACATTTTCATCCTTTTGTTCTTTTTACCTGAGAAACCTGAGTTAAGTTCATGGTTTTATTCTGGGTTTGGTTCTAGCTCCTCCTCACAAGTGCTGCTAGAGCAGCGGTGAGGGAAAAGGTCTACTTGTAAACCAGTTACTTGCTATAAGTTTAGACTACTCCATTTGGGGTGGGATAGGACAAGAAAGGTTGAGTCTGAGGCTGTGGAGTTATTTCCTGGAAGGAAAGAATTAATTGGCAAAGTTTTCAGGAATTTCAAATATTTCAAACCCCAGAATATTCTTACCTAGATTTTGTTTTACAGTCTCTGTGTCCTTTAAAGGAAAACCATTAAAATTATGAAGTAGGCTGGGAGCCCATTTTGTGCCCCTCTTTTGGCATCTTTTCAAGTATGTTCACCATAACCTTCATTTTATGAAGGGCAGCTATGTTTTTGCAAGACTTTAAGACAGTCTTGGAGAACATCTGAGTTCTGGTATCACAGGATGTAAGCCTTCACCTCCCATGTATGTGTGTTGGATGGTAACAGCTTGGGAAGCATTTGTTAATTAATGAATTTCATGCATTTCATGAACTGCTGTTTACCTCTCCTTCTGTGCCACCACGAGGCCACTTTCACAGAAGAGGTGCCCCAGGTGGGATAGTTCTGCCATCCAGAACTGGTCCTTCAGGAACCAACTGGATGTCTCTGAAAGTCTGCTGCAGTGGTTGTCTCATATGTGATGAGAGTGTCAGGAGATTTCCATGCAACACAATCAGCTCTCTTGTTCAAGAGTTTCTGTATTAATGAGGTCAACCACTTCATCTGAGACACATGGTTCATGTGGCACAGGACAGCAGACAAGTGCAGTCTGCCAAATCAACACAGTGGGAAACAACTCTGAGGAGCAAAGCAAAGTCACAAATTAACATGAAAGGATGTGGAGTCCCTCCTGAGTTTCCATGTCCTGCAAATGCTACAAAAAGGAACATTTTCCTGCTCAGTACAAGTTTGGGGACACTAAAAAAGCAGATAAGCATTTACAGATGTTTTCAATTATTTTAATTTTTTCTGGGGCAATTCATGACCATTGAAACCCTGCAGAAACTCATCCCACTCATCGCAGTCAGTCTGGGTTGCACCAAGGGAATTGTAGAAATAGTCCAGATTTACAGCAGTGCAACTGAGAACGAAGCCTCGCTGTAATTTGTGGTCAATCCATCTCATGCCTACTGTTACTAGGAATGGAGCAGTCTTTAGGTAGCTAAGCTCCACAAGTATGAAAGATTGAGTTTACTAGACAGCATTCGCAAACGCTCCCCTTCCTGAGAATGAGGCCAGATTTGGTCCATCATCCCAAAAGGATGCAGACTCAGCAAGTATCTTCAGCACTAAGTATTTTCTTGTGTTCAGCAATGTCTTGTCTGAAGAGAAGTTATAAGATTGCAACTGGATTGCTTCAGATGGGAATAAATGCATTCCTCTTTTTCCCCAAATGTCCTGAGGTGTTATCCCAATGAATACGACAACCAAATCTGGAGTGGTTTGTGGAGCCTGGATCTCAAAGCTTCTCTGAACTTCTACAACTCTGAAGAACTGGGCATCACTGTTTGAGGCTATTTGCAATCAGGGTGACTTCCCACTAGCTTGTTGGGCCTAAGACCTGCTGCTGGTTTTAGCAGTCACCAAAAGCCACCTTTTTCAGCGTTAATCTTTTACGGGTATTACACGTGCTTACAGAACAGAGCTTTATTTTACCTTCTTATTTTTAATTTTAACAACTGAAATGCCCTATTAGGCATTTCTAAGTGTAGAGCTTTTATATATCAGCATAGACATGTTAACAAGTGTGTGCATCTGGCCTAAATTAGACCACCCATGAAGGTGGTCTACAAAATCTAGATATTACCCAAGGAAACATTGGAAAAGGCAGTTTACTACCAAGAAGAGAAATATTTTAAAGCCAGCCCACCAGCGAAGAGACCCTGGCAGCCCATAAAGAATTCTTTGACAGAGAGTGGAAAGTGCATATGAAGGACAGATATTGAACCCGGTTCCACCAGAAGTAATTAACTGTGTTGACCTTAGGGTATTTCCCCCAGTGTTACAGTTGTGGGGCTGAATGAGATGCCCCACATCCCATCCTGAGATGATATCTCAGAAGATGCAGTTCTGAGACCATGTGAAGCCATTGCAGGTATGTGCTGAAGTTTTGCCTGCAGGGAGAGAAAACCATTAGAAAACCAAAATACTTCAAGAAACTTTTGGAGAACGTTGAAAGCTTGGGTCTCTGCTAGAAGTAGCCGCCTATAACAAATGTAAGAATTTGTGGCTACACATAATAATCCAGAAAATAAAGGAAATGAAAGTAAAGATGCATACATTCAAAGTATTTCCTATTTCCTCTCTGCAGGGCTGAGAGGTCTTGATGCTTACCTCACATACCAGAGCAGAAGGACCACATGCTGTCCTACATAAACACTGCTGGTCCAAGTCTGATTTTATAGAATTCAGGTTTGGCTCAAGAAATTAAGACTGCCTGTAGCCCTGTGCATTCCCACTTGGCTGCATCACCAGTGTGCAAAACTAAATAGGAGTAACAACTCCCACAAACACAGTTTATCTCTGTGCTGCTGGGGGGAAAGAAAAAAAAAGGAAAAAAACCCGAGTGTATTATATTGTGGCAACCTAAGAACATAAAATTAAGATTTTATGTTCTTAGGTTCACCACATAAAATTAAGATTTTATGAGGTGGGTTGACCTTGGCTGGATGCCAGGTGCCCTCCAAGCAACTCTATCACTCCCCTCCTCAGCAGGACAGGGAGGGGAAAAATAAGATGGAAGAAAACCCAACCTTGTGGGTCAAGATAAAGACAGTTTAGTAAAGCAGGGACAAAGGTTGTGTGTGGAAGCAAAGGAAAAAAGCAAAAGATTTATTCTCTACTTGCCATCAGCAGGCAATGTCCGGCCACTTCCCAGGAAGCAGGACTTCAGCATGCATAGCAGTTGTTCCAGAAGACAAATGTCATAAATAACAAATCCTCCCACTTCCTCCTCTTCTCTCCCAGCTTTTATCGCTGAGCAGACGTCATACAATATGGAATATCCCTTTGGTCAGCTGGGGTCAGCTGTCCTGGCCATGTCCCTTCCTAAGATCCTGCTCAGCCCCAGCCTACTGCTGAGGGGGGAATGTTGGGGAGACCACCTTCATTAGAGCCAGCCCGGCTCAGCAGGAGCCACAACACCAGTGTGATACCAACACAACACCATGCTGGCTACTGACACACAGCACAGCCCTGTGGAGCTGCTGTGGGGACATTAACTCCACCCCAGCCAGACCCAACACATCTTAGCATACACTGCCAATGGTTTTGCAGACTGCAGTCAGAGATCCCGTTACATGTCTGGTTTTCCTTCGGTTCCATCATCACAAAGGACCTGGTGCTTGGTGCCTAGCTGTTGTTATTGCTTTTAAAAGTATTTAAGTGGTGGAATGCTTTGAATATGCTTTGAGGACAGTACGTTCTTCCACCCTGTGGTCAAGCAGTGATGGGGGGAAGAACAATAAATGAGAAGTCTTTGGGGAACCTCTACTTTTATCTCCTGAGGTTGGCTGGGTGGATGCCTCATCCTACACACTCAGATGACCATGGTGCCCTTGGGTACTCTGCTCTCTGCTGATCCGTCAGGACAGAGGTGAGGTGATAGTAGTCAAGAGGCAGCAGTTGCTGGCATGGTACTTTGGAAAATGTAACTGGAATGGTTGTAAGGTGAGAAAGAGCTGTAGATCATTCGCATCACCCACTTGGGATAGAATCCTAGACTCACAGAATGGTTTGGGCTGGAAAGGACCTCAAAGATCATTTAATTCCAACCTCCTGCCATGAGCAAAGACATCTTCACTAGCTCAGGTTGCCCAGAGCCCCATCTAACCTGGCCTTGAACACTGCCAACGAGGTGGCAGACACATCTTCTCTGGGATACCTGTGCCAGGGCCTCACCACCCTCACTGGGAAGAATTTCTTATTTATATCCAATATAAATCTCCCCTCATTCAGTTTGAAGCCATTACCCTTTGTCCAGTCACTCCACTCCCTGATAAACAGTCCATCTCCAGCTTTCCTGTAGCCTCTTCAGGTACTGGAAGGACACTATAAGGTCTCCCTGTAACCTTCTCTCCAGGCTGAACAAGCCCAACTCTCTCAGCCTGTCCTCAGAGAAGATGTGCTCTACCCCTCTGATCTGCACTCTGATCTGATAGTCACTCTTGTCATATGCATGAATACTTCGACTCTCCCACCTTGTGATTTTGGCTCAGCAAAACAGTGTGAACAGCAGTGAGGACAAACTTAAGAACAAGAAGAAGGTGTAAGAAACCCTGTGAGGAAGAATCTACCGTGAGAACAGTTTATTTCTAAACATTCTCAGACAGCAGTTTGTTTATACCAACTGCCTGGCCAGTCCAAGGGATATCCCAAGCCTACTAGGCTAATGAACTAATGTGGTGGAGACATGCTGGCACCTGAAGAGTGGTTACCATCCTGTACAGCTGCTTTGGATGTCCAGTCCAGGCTCTGTGGTACAGCTGCCTGTGGCGCATCAGCACAAACCAACATGAAAGGCTGAGCTGGCACCCCTGGGTCCAGCACAGGAGCATTCAACTGTGAAAGCATATGGGTCACGCTGACTGATGCACTGTCCTGAACAGGAGGCACTTCACCTTATGCTCTTCCGAAACCCCAAATCCCACAAGTCAAGAAGGCACAATGCAAGCAGACTCTTATGCCTTTCCTCACACAATGGTCTTGCTCCAGCAAGAGTGGCATGTTTGCTGTAAATAGTAAGATGGGCCAAGGACAGCTTTGGAGAGGACATTTGTTTAATCAGTTCTGCTTTGGTAGATGCTGGTGCTTAATGGTGAGTATGAAACAAGAAAAAGCCACCCACTTTCATTTCAGGAAGCACCATGCTTTTGCCAGTCTTGCCTCTTTCTAACACCCATCTGTAGCCCTTTCTGTCCCTAGTTTTGGTTTGCTGAAGACACAGGGTGAAAGCCAAAAGGGTCTTGCATCACTGAGACCTAGACATCAGTAGGCTACACATCAGCCTGGTGACTGCCCTAGTGAGAAGGAAAGAGGTAAGTTTCCATGCCCATGGGGTGACAGCACACCTCTCCACATCAAGTCACTTGGCAAAGAAGGGTCTACAGCATGGGACTGTGGCTGGGTAAGAGTTAAAGCCCACTGTGTAGACTTCCATCTCCTGTTGCCCTGGTAGGTCATCACAGTTCTCATCTTGCATCTTAAGTCTAAGAGATGGTGTCAAGGAACTGAAGGCATCAGGGGAGATACAAATAGGATCACATCACTGATATGATCTGATAAGAAAACTGAAATATCCTCAGCCCACCCATTAAATCTGTCCCTACTTTGTGCCCCTAGATGTTGTGACAGGATCTTGAGGACCAGACCAAGCAGAACCCACTAATGTCGACGTCATCTAATTCAGGCAAGGTCCCAGTGCAGATGACCCCAGCAAAATGGGCATTAAAATCCCTCTAGGTTGAAGGGGAAAAAAATGAATATGGAGTCCTATTTTGTGGTCATTTAGCTATAAATTCCCTTGCAGGGCTTAGAGAATGATAAGCCCATCCCCATCCGCAGATGGCTCACATAAGAAAAATGCATCTAAGTCCTAATCTGCAATATTGCCTGTGCTGAATATTGTCTGTGGACCTCTCCAAATTGAGTTTCCTGTGAGCTGCAACAGCAAAAATTGTACCGACCCCTGAATACCAGCTGGGTCCTGTTTTTTTCCTGTTTTTCTCCTGGGAAAGTAGGATCCAGAGATACTACTCTGGAGCAGACATGAGGAATCGAAGCCCCACGACAGAGGAAAAGGGAACCACATACCAAGTAATATGGTAAATACGGTGGTTTAATGGAAAGGGGGAGCAGCCACAATGGGATCAGCATGTGCTGGAGGCAGGTTTTTTAAGGACCATGAAGGAAATGTTTCAGATTTTACCAGTCAGTTTAACTAGAGTAGGTGCAATGCTGCAGGACAGAGCTGGGGCAGGGAGGAAGAGGTGTAGGCAGCTCTGGTTTTGCCCCGTAGAACATAATGGGATTTTGCTAGGATGCAGGGTGGCCATATATCCTTCTCATCCAAGATGTCTGCATTTGTTCTAATAGTAGTTGCCACTTCTTGACCTAAATGTCATGGACAAATTATGATCTTTAAAGGACAGTGTTGTTTTCTTGCAGGAAGGAAGACTAACTTGTGTATCCTTCAAGGATTTGTCTCATTCCTGTACAAGTGCAGACTTGGTGGCATCGTGTTTCCAGTTAGGGCTGAGCAGCTGACCCCAACGTCTTCTTAGCTCCAAAACATCCCACTTTTAAAAATGAAATTCAACCAAGTGTGGTGGAGGGTCAGTGCTGAGCTCTGCCCAGCTCCTCAGACCCTCCAATGAAGGGATGTGACATCTCCAGCAGGAGTAAGAGGAGCTTCTTATTAAGTCTCTGCAGGCAATTGGACCTGGAGCCCAAAAATTGCTGTGTATTAGAAAGGAGGACAGTTGTCCTCACCGAGAGCTTAGGGGAAGTGGAGAAGATGTTATTTGCAGTGCTCTGAGTTTGTCAACTCTGAGCCCTACCAGTTTTTAGATGCAGCTGTAACTGCTGTCCTCCTAAGTCTCTGTGGCAAAATATACACTGCCTATTGCCAGCAGCTTCAGGCAAACAGGGATCTCATTGCTTGATCATACTGTACCTCAGTTAATCTGTTTCAGAGATTTTACTGGCCTGCACTGGATTTTCCATCAGCCTGTACTGCACAGGGAAACAATCCTTGTTCAAGAGCTTGGGTACCTCCCAGGCTGATTGCATGAAGTTATACACAGAAGCACACTGCAGCATCTTCTGTTAATTAGCAGAAAAACCTCCCCAAGCTATTGTTGGTGCTGCTTGTGCCCTTGAGTTATAACTCCCCTCTGTGATGCAAGATGCCAGCTCAGAATCAGCTTAGGTATCTAATATTTCTCTGGTGAAAAATCCCCCAGTTCCTGCTTGTACCACTCAGGTCACACTGGCAACCCCATCCAGAGTTGTGTGCTGATGTCTGCCCAGGCATTGCTGCAGAGGATTGGTGTTGTGAGGCTGTGCTGCAAGTGATCCAGAAGAGCAGCACAGGGTGTACATCCAGGAGAAGCCCCAGTTCTTTCACAGGCAGAAGAAACCCCCTCTTTTGCTCTCACTGGTGAGGACCTTTTCCACCACCACTTGAGAAGCAGAGCTCCTTGTCAGGTAAGCAACACCTTCAGCCACTTCATATAAGATGAATTTATTACTGTTCTGCAAGGACAGAACCCAAACCATTGACAATTGCTTCCTAAGCCTTGCTGTTTGCGTTTGCAAGACCAGGAGAACCAATGCTGTGGGGCTCAGCGGTGGGTCAGGTCTTCTGCAGGCTCTGTCCAGATGCTGCTCTGTGCCCTCTTCTCACCTTCCACAGACAGCAGCAGTCTGTCACTGCATGGAGCCATCCCCAACATCAGGTCTGGAGGTGAAGGTCGGCAGGTGAAGGTCAGGTAATTGGGCTCACAGCTTGCCTAGCATTTTTTCAAAGAGTCTGGTCTGTTGCGTTTCCCAGGACACGGAGCGATCACCTCACTACCTCTGTTTTGAGTTACTTACATCTGCATGATGCACACCTCACAAGTTTAATGCCCTTTTCATTCAGCTGAGCAGAGGTTTCCAGCTTTGCATGTCTTTTCATGCTGAGCACAATAGTCAGCTTGGACACCCCACCCCCCACTCCCACCCCAATTTCTCCCAGCAAGGGTCCTTACCCACTCTGGCCAGAACTACCTCTCAATTTTCTTCCTGATAAACTGAACAGCACAAGATTCAAATCTCATAAAAAATTATCTCATAAATGAGGTAAATCTCATTGCAGGAGTCTCTCCTTACTCTCATGTTGTTTGTGTGAGTAATTTCTGCCACCTCTACATTTTTTTCAAAAGCCCTTTAAAAACGCTGACATTTAACTTGAATACAGTTCTGTGGCATGAATCTAATCAAATCCGTTCGAAGAGGTAAAATCACCTTCCTTGCTGTAATCAACATCCTCTTGTTTAAATATCCAAAGGTCATTTAACTACTCCTGCTATGGAGTGCTTTGGCGAGATGCTCCTCAGCTGTGGCCCTAAATCATCTCAGCTTTACTCCATGTACAGGCAGGCACAAATCAGGCTTTATTAAAGCATATTTTGTTTGAATGGGTCCTGATTGCTTTTCATAATGGTCTCATTATTTACTATTCTGCCCATACTAGACCACCCACATACCTTATCAGTGATGGCTTTATCAGCCATCATTCCAGATGGCTGATGGCCCTAGCAGGCCACCAGCAAAATATCCACCCTACTTCCTGAGTGGTGCCCATTAACCTCTGGCAGATCTGCGTAAGGTAGGCTGCTGCTGTGTGCCGAGACATGGCTTAGCGTGGCACTGGCATGGTCAGTGAGGCTACCGGCACAGCACTCTCACTAGCAAACCTCTCCAGATGAATTCAGAGGGTGATACCCTCTGGGAAGGGCTGCAAAGCTTTCCACCTCCAGGAGGTCCATCATATCCTGCCCAACTGCTGAAACATTGGAAACATTGGGCAGCACCATTGGAAACGTTGTGCTGATTGTATTGATTTCAAGCGAAAGTGAATTGGAAAAGGCCCAGGTGGTCACAGTTTAAAGGTGTAAATAGGAAGAGGCCAAATCTAAGCTAAGTTTTGGGAAGAAACACCTGTTGCTGCTGTTTGCTCCTGCTGGTGTGCTTGCAGTAGTGAATGGTGGCAGAGGCTTCGCACACCATGTGTGGGAAGCCACTGGGCAACCCCAGGTATCACCAGCATGGTGCAGGAACTGTGGTCAGCTGCTTGGCCAGGCTCTGGAGCACAAAAACATGGTGTGCAGAGACCTTAGCTCAGGCTTCCCCTGCTGCTGGGCAGTGAAGGAGCCTGGCAAGCAGCCAAGGATGCTCTGTGTCTCAAGGAGCCTCCTAGGCTAAGCAGAAGACAAAGTGAACACACCAGGGGTATTTCAGTCCTCCAAGGATGACGTGAAGTTATGCATGAGCAACATGGGTGCAATTATCAACTGCCTCAGCATGGCTGATTTTCTGCACGTCAGCTCAGAGAAAGAAAGAGGACTCTAAAGGAAAACCTGGGGCAAGGAAAATTGGGTGAAGCAGCAATTATTTTTGCAGCAAAAGAGCAGTTTCTGGGAGCTCCTCTCTGCAAATGGAACTCTCCTTCCTTTCTCCCTCTGCTGATCATGTCTCCTGCGTGCCAGGGAGTGGGCAGGTGAGAGTGGGCGGCCAGTGCGCAGAGCTGAAAGCATCTTTGAAAATTATCTGCAGGCTTCAGGTAAAATGTAGATCAGAAAGTATCGCAGAGCAGGAGCTGTTTTTCATACTTAGATAAGCAAGGTTTGATGTGGGATTTTATGATGTTTCTGTACTGTTACTGGAGCATCTGGTTCCTACTAAGGAAACATTGTAAAAAAACAGAAGTAAAACCTTCCCTGTGGGGTTTTGAAATGTCTCTATCAGGTTGATGTTATTTTGGCCCTTCATAGAATCACAGGCTGGTTTGGGTTGGAAGGTTCCTGAAAGACCATCTAGTCCAACCCCCTGCCATGAGCAGGAACACTCTCCACTTGCCCAGGTTGTCCAAAGCCCCATCCAACCTGGCCTTGAACCCTGCCAGGGATCCAGGGGCAGCCACAGCTTCTCTGGGCTACCTGTGCCAGGGCCTCACCACCCTCACAGGGAAGAATTTCTTCCTCATATCTAATCTAAATGTCCCCTCCTTCAGCTTAAACCAAACCATGTGCCTCTCCAAAGCCTAGAGAAGACAACGGAAAATCCTCCAGACTTCAGAAAACATTGTGTCAAGTCATATTAGACCTGTAAACAGAAGTTATTCCTTGGAAAAGTATGCCCTGCTTTCTCCTTCATCCTAACATTAGTTAGTTTCATTCTCTTTTCTGACATATGAGAAACTTAAATTGGTAATATATCAGGTATTAAAATATCCCACCCCCCATACTCCAGGTACAGCACTATGTCTCAGCAATCCCAGTGATCTACTCCAGGTATTATGGATAAGCAACTTCTGGCCTTCCTGAAATGCTTATTTGTGTGCTGGTCTTCGGTGGTAATCAAGAACTTCAGGTTGTCTGTAGCAAAGGCCTATATCAGCTTTATTCCATTGGTGAGAGAGATGCCTTGCTGAGTAAATGATTGGAGGGTTCCTAGATCTCAGATGCTTTGGGCTCAGTGACCCGAGTAACTGCACTCAAAAGAACTGCTCTCCACACTAAAAGGAAATTAGAAACATGATTCAGGAAACTGGGAGAACATCCAGGCTTTTAAAGCCAGGCTCAGAGAAGAAAGAAATCCTAACGCAGGCAAAGCAAGGCGTGAAGATGGTGGTTCTTGGCGCGATGTGGTGCTGTCCAGAGCATCGTGACTGGGTTGGGACACAAAGGTCTCTGGAACCACTGCAGATTGTCTGGCTGACCTTGGGCAGGTCCCTGCCCCTCCGCTTCCCTTCCTCGTTCAAAGAGCCGGAGCTATCTTCTACAAATATTTGCCTAGGTAGAGTCTACCACCAGGAATCAAATGTCAAACTTGCCCCTTATTCTTCTCCCTGTTTAAAGTCTGTAGGTGCTATTTCCTCTTCCCCAGGGTGGTGCACAGGGCTCGTTATCCTACGTGCAGCATCAGGGGACACTAAAAGTCATCACGCTTAATCAGTGACCGGCCACACTGCAGCTGACCATTGTTTCTGTCCTCTCTGAGCTCCGAGTGCCTGCTCTGTAAGCAGGAGGTTGAACAAACCTTCTCAGGTAACTTGGGCCTGCGTGGGAGCTGCCTCTGACAGAATTACACACTCTTCTGGGGCATGCTGGGCTGTGCTTGCTCTGCCAGACAGGCTGGAAAGCTACACCCGGCATTCACTCCTGGAGCTTGTCGCCTCGCTCCAAAGCATTCCCTTTCCTCTGATGAGCCCCAACGCTGAGGAGCATCCATCAGTGGCATTTTGTCTGAGCGAGGCTGGCAGGATCAGGCCACATGACACAAACAGCTTTCCTGTGATCTAGGAAACTGATCTGGTGGTGCCACTGGCTGAAATGCTTCTCTGACAAGGAAAGAGTATCACTTGTCCTCTTAGGAAGGATATAAACATTGTCCAGCTGTCAATCAGCGGAGATGGATTGTTTAGCCCTTCTGGTGTAACTTACCCCGTGAAATCCAGAAACCACATGGTGTGCAGACACACCGTGAGAGACTGGATGTTCTTTTGAGATCTCTTCCAGTTCCTAATATTCTGTGATTCTGTGATTCTGTGACTCGGTTGTGTGTAGTGTCCATGAGTACAACTCTTATGGGAGCTACCACTGACCTTCAGAAATCTCACCCACCAGGTGGTAACTCCAGAAAATGTCTCTCTAAAAAGGCTTCTCTCTCTGATGTTTTAATTTGAACAGTCTGATTTTCACACAGTCCAAGTACCCAGTGATGTCCTGGTATATACCCATCACTGCCAAGTGGTTTCCTTTTTAGGAACACATTAAATATCACAGTCCACCTTGTTCAGAAATGAGCATGGCACCCCAGATTATGACCCTATAACAGCTAAGGCCTTGAGTTGGCTGTGGTTTGGTGGAGGCCAGCGTCTCTGCCCTCAGCTAGGGCAAACTGAGGCCCTATATCAGCTGATGGCAGGGAAAGATCTGCTTCCAGCTTCAGATTTAGACACACCTTTTTTTTAAAATTCAGCTTCCAACCTACGGAGTGTCAACTGTCTCAAACCATAACCTTCCCATCTGATTTGAGTAGCTGCAGATCTTTTGGGACATACTCCAGGGAGTATTACAGCTGATGCTAGTTCCCTCCTGTGTTTGAGCCATCCTTCCTACACGTTCAGAGATCATTTACTTATCCCAAGATGTGTCACTACGCTGTAAGGCTGCACAGTGGTGAGGAGCAGTCTCTCTGATCCTCCTGGTGTCAGGCAATGCAGAAGGCACCCAGATGCACTTAGCTCTCTAAGACTGATCCTGGTCTTGTCCTATGCCAGACTTACCCCATTATAAATCCACATGGGGTTAACCTTGATTTATAGCTGAGCTAATGGTATCAAAGTCAAGCTCCTGCTCTGTCTCGCTTGTGGTTACAAAATTCAGGTTTGTATTTCCTTGTGAACTTTAATCTCTGAAAATTTACTCATCCCTCTTCTTAATTTTCTTTCTGTGTATTCCCCCCCCCCAATTAATCCATTGGGTTGTCATTTTCTTTTAAATGCAGAAAATGACCTTGCTTATTTTTATGGGCTCTGAACAATAGCGCTCACTGTCTTGTACTCGTTCTCCATCCTGGGGCTGTGAGTCATTATGGTTATGAAAGACAGAACATTGAGTCACTGACTGTCAAACTTCTCTGCTGTGAGGGATGGAGCCTTTCAAGAACCCCCCTCCTGGTAATCATTACTCTTCTGTATTTACATTGCAGTAGGACCCTGATCCCAAGTTGGAGCCAAGGCTCTAGCCGTTAAGTGCAACGCAAACACACTTGTCTTACCATAGTCCTTGCCCTGACCAGCAGGTTTGGGATCAGTTTGGGATTATCTACATCTAGAGAAACTTCCATCCAAGGATCTTCAGAGATATTGATTAATTAAACTTTGGAAGAGTTGTATCTGTTAGCAAAGAGTCAGCATCTAGAGCACTAGTTTGGCTGGTCACGACAACACTGACCTAGGGCTTGGCTCGTACTGCTCAAAGTCCCCATGTGTGAGCCCAGGTATATCCTATGGGACCTTGCATATGTCCTCGATGTGTTGGGCTTCTGAACACCCACAGAGCATGGGTCCTGGCTTAGGTGTGCCCCGCTGTCATCTCTGCAGGGGGTGATATCTGTGCCCCGTTCACAGCCTGCATGAGAAGAGTAACATACCCAAACATGATATGCTCAATGGTAGGGAAAGCCTGAAAGTGAAAGTGTTTCTGACAAATGTAACTAACCCACACACCAGGGCAGCAGGCACATCAAACGGCTTCTGCTCCTGTGGGCCAGGCCCTGATGCCGCTCATCCAAATGAGCCCTTTGGTGGAAACACACCCTGTGAGGTGACATGATTTGCCAGCGTCAGCATCGGAGCCCGGGTTAGGACTGCTCTCCTCATGCTCAGAGTATAATTTCCATGAGCCTTTCCTAATACAAAGCACCTCTTTGCTCAGTCTGGGCTGAAGTGCCCCCAGGGCCATGCCCAAACCTTGTGAAGAACTTTCTCCTCTCCCACCCCAGACCCCAGGAGCGAGGTGGTTTCTGGCTGGAGTGTGGTATGAGCGTCCCTCCTCTGAGCCCTTCTACATGTTCCAGCAGTGACACCAGCTGCAGTTTGTTACAAAGACATGTCATACCGCTTGCAGCACTTCCCACCCCATCCACTCAACAGCCAAACTGGGGTTTATGTTACTGCTTGCTGGATCCAGTTCTGTGCTTAATCCTTCCTGCACAGCTCCCCGTCCCAACAGGCCGAGCACAGGCTTTGGTGACGCCCGCTTCGAGGTTTATTCAGGTGTCGGTGGCAGTGCAGACTCGAGGTCTGAAGCACTACGCCGTATGAATTTCCCCACATGGGTTTTGCATTTCATTAAGCCGGTTTTGCATTCGTGCCCTGGGAGCTGCTGATGCAGAGGGGAACAAAAACCCTTAGCAACTGCCTCGCAGCACTGGTCTGTGGCAGCCAAATAGCCAGAGACCCATTTCTCATCTTTGCTGCGACTCTGCTGACACTGGTGTCAAATGGCAGAAATTCCCCTTGCGCTGGTGGCAGTGCAGCTTTCTGTACGGGCAATCACTGCTGAGGCTCAGCCAGCTTCTTCAGAACATTCTGTCCCAGACCCATCACTCTTTAATGACTTATGCTAATATTAATAACCTTTTTGGTAAAGTGAAATGCATTGTGTCGGATAAGCGATCCCAGACAGTTCCTGCAGTGACCTGACAAATGAGCACAGGATCCATGGATCTGTTTGGGGTTTGCTGAAATATCCTCCTGATAGCTGTTTTCTCTCAGCTGACACAAAGAGCTGCGCTGCAGGGACTAACCTTCACATCGTGGTGATGAATGCCTCACCCCATCACACCAAGCTCTAGCTTTTGCTAACATCCACTTGGGAAACATTGCTCAGATAAAGTCCATGGTGATTTGAAGATTATTATGCAAATACACTTTTCTCTGTCACTGAAGGATGGCTTAAAATACCCCATGCCAGTCAAGTTTGTCTGAACTATTTGAAGTTAATAATCAGAGGGACAGGAAAGAGGAGTGCTACCCTGCCTCGGTGGGCACAGGGGCTTCTTTCAGGAAGGTGGGTTTCTCTGCTTAGCTCTTCCCTGCCTGCCTTAGGGTTCCTCCCTGGTTTTTGTTGTGTGGATCGGGAGCAAGGCACCCAGGTTGAGATGTTCAGAGCTCCTTGGTCACGTCCCAGGGTCTTGGGCTGTGCACCTGGAGGCAAAGTCAAGTAAGAATTGCTGGCTATTTTTGGAAGTAATAATTGCATTTAATGGAGGTGGTGGGTGATAATTTAACTATCTCTGCTCAGAGTTCAGGATACAGAAGTGCTCTTTCTTGCTTTCTCGGTAATGATGAAGTGCTGTAAAAGAAACCTACTTGCAGTATCTTGCAGTGGTAAAGAACTGCTCATTTTGGCAGTTTATAGTTAAGATGGTAGAAGTTGCAGGTGGTAGGCGTGTTATGGCAAGGATTTCTTCAGATTCTAACTGGGCAGAAAATTAAATTAAAAAACAGAGTGACTAGAGGTACTTGGTCTGTAATTAAGTGGATGGGTGGATGCATGGCTTATCTGCTAACATACAAACATTAAAGAATCCCCTAAAACCACATTAAAAAGTTTATAGGGTTGAACTTAATTGCTCTTCTTCTTGTCTTGCAGTTGGTGAAATTAAAGGAAATTTTGGACTTATGAATAAAAAAATAAAGAGGGTAATTCAGGAAGAGAACTGTCTGGCACTACTCTGAAGTTTTCTCGCAAAACACATAAGAAATATTCATCACTAGTTGGATAAATAGATTATTCAGGGTAGCAAAATATATGAATGTTATGCAATAAGTAGGGTCTAGCTCTGGGTAATGTAATTCACATGAGTAATTGCAGTGAGACCACTAGCTCTGTCAGGGCTTCTGACATGAATGTTATTTTGCACCAACTTGCGTCATTCCAAATAATTTTACTCAAGCCAACCTATTTGTAATTATTCACCTGGCCTGCTGAAACTCAGCGTGTGATTGCCCTACCGATAGTCCTTTCTTGTTCTCTCCTGTCGTGCGCAGGGGTAGGGCAGGACGTGGATGTGCGGGTGATGCGTGGGGCCGGTGGTGGGTCGGGCAGTTTTGGGCTGAGCCAAAAGCAGAAGGCTAGTGAGGAGCTGCTGGTTTACGAGCCCGTGGGTTTAAACTCTGAACTTTGGGAAATGTCGTGTGCTTACTTACTGTGCAGCGTGCCGCAGAAGTCACAAGAACCACAAAGTAAACGAGAAAAAAACAAAGCGAGGCACAAGGGGATTGTTCCTCACTTTCCCCATCCTGAAGGAAAAAAAGACACTTGTCCTATTTGTTCTTTTTTTATTGGTCTCAGTTTCTTCTCCCGTAGAAAAGACCTGTTAGCCCTTTTTGACTGCACAGACTCACTGCTTTATGACTTTACTACCTTTACTATCGTACCATCGCTTGCCTCATGTGGAGCCAGGAGTTGGACCTGATGATCCTTATGGGTTCCTTCCAAGTCAGGAGATTCTGTGATCTGTCCATCTGCAAAAAATGTATCATTACAAGCAATAAAAACACACAAAAAGAGGTGCACCTTTAACGTTGTCTTTATCCTAGCGTTTAGGAACCAGCAACCAGCATCATGCTGAAGGTTGAGTAAATTTTTTCCTCCAGATTGTAGCACAGGAAAACACTCTCCTGTGCTGCAAGGGACATTTGAAATGCATGCTTTTTTCTACTTTTTATTGCACTCCATTTAAGAGCCCTGAGCCTGCATCAAATTCTCCGTGACCCAGCTCTAAGCGTTCCACTTAGTTAGCCTAAACCTCTTTACATTCCTCAACTCTGATCTGCTAATCCCCTAGAAATCACCACTGTTTCTCAACGAACTCAAGCCAGTGTTAAGATTTATGTGGAAAGGATTTGTCATTTCCCACCAGCCTTAACCTGAACCAAGACAGGTTTGGTGCTGGGGCATGTCAGGGAAAGGGAGCTGCAGCACAAGGGAGAGAGTTTGGGGCAAGAAAACAAACTATTTGTTTTTCAGACCACCGGAGATGTGGGGCTACAAATGAAAATGCTTCTCATGCTGTGTATTCCATAGGAACCACCCCAGCAGGGCAGGGCCCAGCGGAGTTAAACTGCATTCTGAGGGGTAACCTCATTAATGTTTATAAATATGTAAAGGGTGAGTGTCAGGAGGATGGATCCAGGCTCTTCTCAGTGATGGCCAGTGATAGAACAAGGGGAAATGGTTCCAAATTGGAACAGAAAAAGTTCTATCTTTGTAGAAGGAGGAACTTTTTCACTGTGAGGGTGACAGATTACTGGAACAGGCTGCCCAGAGAGGTTGGGGGGTCTCCTTCTCTCCTTCTCTAGAGACATCCAAGACCAATCTGGACAGGTTCCTATGTGATCTAGTCTAGATGATCCTGCTCGGGCAGGGGGGGGTTGGACTGAGTGATCTTTGGAGGTCTCTTCCAGCTCCTAATATTCTGCGATTCTGTGATTTCAACCGCTCATAGGTGCTGCATACGTCGCACACCTACACGAGATGCGTGGCCAGGGCTGCTGGGTTGGGGCTGGGGCTGCACAGTCTGCAGCGAGCGTGGGGAGCTCAGTCCTTCTGTGCTTGGCCCACAGGTGTGCAGGGGGGAGGAAGCACATCTGTGCTCCTCGTGGGAATTAAACAAGTGGCAACAAATCCTTTGGGATTGGACTGGGACCTTAGACTCTTTCCACCAGGTTGTTTTGGCTCTCCCCATGCCTCTGTCACAGGGCAGAGCATTTACAGAGCATTCCTTCCCTTCAAACCCAGGGGTTTCTGTTTCCTAATAATACAATCTCTGCTCTCGTTCTTCACACCTAAACTCTTGCCCCTTCCTGGAGGCTGGGAGTCACCTTCCCTGTGGCCACCGAATCCCTGCATCTGGGGAGCTGTCAGGCCTGACCCCAGCAAGTTGGTCCTTGCACTCACTCCTCTCTTTCCTGCATCTCCCATGAAGGCTGGCTTCATTGAGTGTGTGACCATCGGAGTGTTATGTGGACATGAAGATTAACCACAGTGTCCTAAGAAGGGAAATCTGTCATACTGGATTCACATGGATGCCTGCAAACAAATGCTCCCAGCAGTCACACAGATGGGGTTGGTGTGTGAAAAATATCCTGGTTTGGATGAACATTTATCACTCCTGAAAACTGAGTGGGACCATTTTTGGAGCCTATCTGCATAGGCATACAGGTGTGCAGGCAGACAGGTGTACAGACAGGTGTCCAGACATACAGAGCTTCTCTGGAGAAAAGACTTTGATGTTGGTTTAAGTTGTATCTATGTGGTGGGAGTCGAGCTATCTGGGTTGGAAACATGGCACTGAGCAACGCATCAGCAGCTACCAGCTGTTCCCAAGATGTGCCTCTTCATTTTATCCCATAAAGGGTATAAATAGTAATTAAAAGGCTGCCTTGTGCATGCACCACTTGGGATGAATCTGTCCCTCCTTTGGGCACCACGTGTTGTACCTTGGCCTGACCTGGGCTCCCATTCAGTCTGACCTTTGTACCGGGATCAAATGAAATTATGGCTTTTGTTTAGGATTTTGGTTTGACAGACTGGAGTTTGAGGAAAACCGAGGCATGTTCCTCTGCAAGTTTTGTGACTTTATAATCTTGAATTTGACCGACAACAGGGGCCAAAAGACACATGCAGGTGAAAGGGAAGAAAAGGCACCTGTAAGGCAGGTTTTCCCTGTCACTTCTGTTAGTTTTCAGTATCATGTTTCCCTTGTTTCTGTGTGTGTCAGCTCTCCACGGCTCTTCCTCCATTCTCTTTTCATTCCAATCTTACATTGTCCTTGATGCTCTCCTCCTTGCCTCGCTTTCCCTGCTGCCCTCCCCATTTCTGCTTTGGAGAGCACCACTCAGTGCATTTGTGCCTGCTGGGCCTGCACGGGCCCAGGGCGTTGGTGAAACGCCAGGTCACTGCGCTGCTGCCCCGTATCGCTCTGTCTCCCCATAAACATCTCCAGCAAGGTCTGAGCGTGTTGGGGGTACCACCAAGGGAGAAAAGTGACACCCACCCCTGCAGGGCTCTGATGCAGCATCTCGTCACCCATCTAGTAGCATGTGCTTAAAAGGTTTCTGCTTCAGCACAGACATTTCAGACAGGAGCCTCAGTTTTGAACTCCATCCCCTCAGCTATTGCTTACCTTTCCCAAATTGTTAGAGGCCACTCAGCTTTCTCTGCACTCAGGCTCTTGGAAGAAGAGAAGGATTCAGAAAGCCCTGGATTACTCCCGGGATTTAACACTCAGGTTGCTCTCACTCATCTGCTGGATCATCCCCAGCTATGAGAGGAGTCACGCCGAGCAGTTAAGAGGTAGCAGGAGGTGCCTGAAGCAGGGGCTGAGCCAGGGTATGTGGCAAGGCTGCTGGGGGCCTGTGCTAACAGTGGCAGCTATGGCTCTTGCTCTGCTCCCCTTGCAGCACGCCAGCTCTAGTGCTGTCTGAGTTCTTACCTGAAAGCAGAACTTCACATCCAGCTCTGGAATTTTAGCTGTTTCTAGTGAAATCCCCGGCACTGTTCTGGTTTTGAGCTGTAAGCTGACAACAGTACATTTCAGAAATGCATGAGCATTCAGCATTCATTCTGCTTGAGGAGCTGCTGCTTCTGGCTCTTTGGCTAGATCAGCTTAGCAAAATGCAGCTTAGCTACCCTTCCCATGCCAGCCTTGCCCTGCTCGCATTGCTTCGGCAGGTCAACCTCTCACTTGAAGCCCTGTTCTACTTCTGCGAAATCACTTTATTCTCATTCTAATTCCCATGAATGAAATCTCAGATTTTGTTTCTGGTGCTTGTTAAGAGACATGGTATTGACAAGGTCCAAGTGAAAATGATATGCAGGATAAGGCTGGATGCTGGGGAGTGAGAAAGAGACAAGGAGGAAAAACAAGGCTGCAAGGAGAAGCGCTCGTAAGGACTGATGGGCTGATGTAGGGCCAGACCCAGACTGGAACTCTGAGCACAGAAGCCCGCTCAGTTCATGCTGTGTGTTGGGAAATAGGGGCCTTTTATGTTCCTGGTAAATAAGCTGCGTGTGTCACATATTGTGTAACTCCATCATCCATTTGTTCTAAAAGGAAAAAGAAAAAAAAAATAAAAGACAATAGCCAGAAAATTGCAAGCTGCTTTGTTTTTAGAATAAATAACTGTATGGAACACCAGGCTAACAAGCCTTTTAAAATATCACAAATTTTATACCTGTTTTGCAGCTGGCAAGGACCTCTGCTATGAAAGAAGCATCAGGTTTGCGGTCCAGGTTTGTTCGTTGTGCATTCAGGCTGGTACCCTACACTGCTTTGTACACCGCAGCCCAGATGTGGTGTACAACGAGTTGCAGTGTGACTTACGGGAGGTGGCATTACTGCTCCCTCTGATGTCCACCCTGCTCCCTCCCACTCAGCTGTTTGAGGGCAGTGGTGGGGAAAATGTCACCCATATCTTATGCAATACCTGCAGGAATATCAAGTGGCTCCAGAAACCTGGCTTCTGGGAACAATCAGAGGAGTATGAGCGTTTCTGGGAACCTGGTCCCCAAGGATTTCCAAAGGAAGACCAAACCACCTTACTCTTCTTAAGGCCAAATGATGCCAGAGTGGAGCCAGCTGAGCACCTTTTGCCCACCTCTTTAACAGTAAAGATGTCAAAGTTCTATTATATATATTACTGTTGCTTCTTTAGATTTAATTTAAGCTACATGACCTTGCATTTAGAGAGCCTGCCCTTGTCTGTAATCTAATCAGCTCAGTCAAGAGGAATAGTTGGACAAAGATGAATGTGGGCCCAGGAGCCAGAAATTAGATTGTGTGCAATTGCATCTCTGGATTTATAGCAGAAATTTGCAGCAGAAAGAGGGTATTTTTATCTTCTCATGTGTCCAGCAGGAGGGAAAGTTAATGGCTGCCACATTTATTGCATGAAATCTGCAAAGACCCATGGAATTGTGTCATTAGATGGATGAAACAGGCATCCTCGAGTCAATGAATTGGTTAATCTTTCTAAAGCTGTTCTCTCTGGGTCGGTGGGACAGTGTTGTGATGGAAGTCATAAACAAGGAAGTAGGAAAATATGAGGGATGGTTTTGTACCCTCTGAGGCCACAGAAATTAAGTTTTCCAAAACACAGCTTGCACTCTGCTGCTGACGTCGTTTGAAACCACTGTAGTTCCTTTAGCCCGGCTGGGGATGTCAGGCTGCTCAGACCCCACCCTGGGCCCCGTTCCTCCCTCTGCCTTATCAGCGTTACGCCTGGTCCTCCCGTCTGATCAGCATCCAGGGCTTTGTTTTTCACACAGCAGAAATGATGCATTTGCCCTGACACAGCCCATGGGGAAGACGCACATGCCCATAGTGGTCTTAAATGGTGACTTCACTGCTGTTTACTTTCCCCTCCCATTGTTCTAGGTGCTGCACAAATCACCCCAAACCTCCCACCCCCCAGACCCAGTGCCAGGAACTAAAATGCAAATCCAGGCAGTAGGGGACATGCATAGGTATGCAAAGGAGGAGATGCAAAGAAAGAATGAGCTGATCTTATTTAATTTAGAAAAAGACATTTGGGTCTGTCTATGAGCTGCATGAGAAGTTTGTTTGTGCTGGCGTAGGAGCCCCAAATCATTACATTCATGTTTCCAGCTCTGGGTAGTAACATTTTGAAAATAAAATTAAACAAATGTTTTACTTTAAGTCACAAAACCCAAGTCTATTGACATTGGGTTTTGGGAAACCTTTATAAAACAACATAACACAAGATTGCATCTAAACTGCCTGGCAGCCTGCCTCTAATGGCAACCAGGAGGTTTATTGTTGTGAATTAGTTATTTAGTAGAAGCTGAAAGTGTAACAAAATAATGACAAGAGGGTTTTTGATTTTTTTTATTTGTGGAAAGTCAGAGCTGATAATTCACAGCAGGAACACACCATACAGTGTTAGTGCAGAGATTGCACCAAGAGAGACACAAACATAAGAACCTGGCTGATGAGAAATGAGAACGAGGAGAAAAAACATGTAACAGGGCAGGGGGAGGGATGGACACACAAACCAGAAGCGTGGCCAGTGCCTAAAAGACTTGTGATGATAAGGGATTTCTTTATCCTATTCCATGAAAAACTTTCCTACTACTTTGTAATTGCGAGAAGGAAAAAAAAAATAATCAACAACCAAAGAAAAAGACGAAGAAAAAGTCTTCCTCTGTTCTGGGTACACCGAAGCACGTGGCTTTGCTTGCGGACCCAGAGGACATTGTTAGTGCGAGCCCTGTTCCTTGTCCAGGAAGCAAGCTCGAGAAATAATGAGCTAGAATGAAGGGGCTGTTGGCACAATATTATGATTATTTGAGGAAATAATGTGATATGAAGATTAGCGCATAGGATAATAGCTATTGCATATAACAGTGTTTTATGGTCCATTCTGTGTTGCTTAACATTATTACTCATTCTGTGTCAAGGACTATTAAACGAATTTTAAAGGAGGCCCTTTGCCTCGCTCCAGTGTTGGCGGCTTTGGTGTATTGTTAAGCTTTACAGTCTACATGTCTCCATGCATAGTGTAACACTTACTGGTTTGAACTGTAATTCAGTTCTATAATCTTTTACTACTGTGAGACATTGTCCCTTATGGAATTCCCATAACCTCAAACTCTATTTTCTCATAAAAACAAACCAAAACAGTTGTTCCCCGCGATTTATAACTCAGGGTAGTCTATTGACTCTTTGCAGAAGGACACCTCAGTGTCATCTTATTTCTGCAAATTAGGAATCTGCATTTTCCTTTGATGTCCAGGGTAGGAAGGAAACTTCCCAGGACTCAGTAGCAGCAGTGATATCAAGTGACATTGGGTAGTGGGCAGAGTGTAGTCATCAACAACTCAATGTCCAGATGGAGAGAGATGACAAGTGGTGTCCCTCAGGGATCCATACTGGTTTTATTTAATAATTAAATAACTGGTGTTGTTTAATATCTTCATCAATGACATAGGCAGTGGAATTAAGTGCACCCTCAGCAAGCTTGCAGATGACACCAAGCTCAGTGGTGTGGTCAACATACCAAAGGGACAGGATGTCATCCAGAGGGACTTGGACAAGCTAGAGAAGTGGGCCTGTGCAAACCTCATGAAGTTCAACAATGACATGTTCAAGGTCCTGCACATGGGTCAAGATGATCCTTGCTACCAATACAGGGTGGGGGATGATGTGATAGAGAAAGCCCTGCAGAAAAAGACTTGGGGCTGTTGGTGGATGAGAAGCTCAACATGAGCCAACAATGCACATCTACAGCCCAGAAGGCAAATTGCATCCTGGGTTGCATCAAAAGAAGTACGGCCAACAGATTGAGAGAGGTGATTCTCCCACCCTATACACTGCTCTGGTGACAACCCACCTGCAATACTGTGTCTAGCTCTGGAGTCCTCAACACGAGAAGGATGTGGACCTCTTGGAGCATGTTCACAAGGATGATCAGAGGGCTGGAGGACCTCTCCTATGAAGACAGGCTGAGAGATTTGGGGTTGTTCAGCCTGGAGAAGAGAAGGTTCCAGGGGGACCTTATAGCGGCCTTCCAGTCCCTGAAGGGGCCTGCAGGAAAGATGGAGACTAGAGCAGGGTGGGTTTAGATTAGATATTAGGAAGAAGCTCTTCACTGTGTGGGTGGTGATACACTTGAACAGGTTGCCCAGAGAGGTAGTGGAGGCCTGAATCCTGTAGACATTCAAGGTCAGACTTGATGAAGCTCTGAGCAATCTGATCTAGTTAAAGGTGTCCCTGCTTTCTTCGGAGGGGTGGTGGACTAGATGGCCTTTAAAGGTCCCTTCCATTCTATGATTTTGTGACATCAGTCCTTCTGAAGGTCTGTGGGATCCTGCGCAGCTGGCATGACTGACCCTTGTGGCCTACTCTCTGTGAGGACTCAAGTGGGATCCCATGCTGAAACCAACCTCATGAGAGAGCTCCAGTCTATCATAGAACCAGATATGATGTGGCCAGACATGATTCTGACCTTATGTAATGGCAGGACAGATACTTACAAGGTATAAATTTTGGTGAGAAACTCATTTTCATCTTTGCCACATAGGTATGAAGATCTAGTAAATATAGAGATACCATTTGTTCTTAAAGGAAGCATAAAATCTGCCTTTTGTTTAAAAAAATAAATAGAGTGAGTCTTTTTCAACTGTAAATGGATCTGTCTGGGAAACCTTTCACCTTAAAGTAGTTCAAGCTGAAATTAAACATGTTAAAAGAATTCTTGCCCCTGCCCCTCTGACACCTCTTGTTTGGGGTGCTCTCTGAGAAATGTGGTGACTCTGGTCCTACCCCAGAACTGCTGTGGCCCCATCCTGAAACAGTCTTGGTCCCTGCATGCAGAAGATCTGCAAGAGGTTGAGGAGAGGTAGCAGATCAGCTGTTTGAGCCGGTCCTGCTGCCACCCCTAGAGCTCCTCATCAGGAGTTTTGGACCATCACTTCATCAGAGTTAGTTGTGATCTGCTACATTGCAGATATAGGGTGGTTCCTGCAGTGCTTGAGCTCAGCCCTGGATCAAATGCTCCTGGGCTGTAGGAAAGCTCAGGGTTGAATCTTTTCTCAACACTAACCTGCCTGAACTGCAAAATGACAGACCCACTTCTGAGCAGCTATTCCCTGGTATGAGTCCAGCTGCAGTTGTGCGTGCCTGAACATGACTTCAGTGGGGATTTAGATCCACTGCCCCAAACTGCCTGAAAACTCTAGTTTAGGTTTCATGTTGATTTTGTAATCTAAGGGCCAAAGGATGAGCATTCAGGACCCTTGGGTTGTCAGGGTTCATTGGGGTCTGGGTTCAAGAGGAACTGTCTTCTCCTGTGCCTGCAGATCAGTGGCATTACTGGCCTCCAGCACCCCAAGGGGATGATGGTGAATATGCACATTGTGAGAGGCTGTCCAAGAAAGAACTTGTCCCTGTTGTCAGTACTCAGAGAGCAACTGAGTGGGCAACTGCTACTCCCCAAAGGACAATGCAGAGGTAGTCCTGACCCATGGTCACAGGAATATCTCTGGACATAAGAAAGCTGAAAATGAGCAGCTACCTCCACTGTTGCCCTGGGATGAGGTACAAGGCATACCTAATGTCCAGTGAGCCAGGAGCTAAGTTTGGCTCCATTCCCCCATGCAAACTCTGTGCCAAGGTTTTATTAGGCTTAAAGAAATATGTAGGAAATGAGTTATTTGTGTTTTTGAGTACACCAACATGCACCATGTGAACACCGTTTGCTTCTGCATTTCACAGCTGGCAGGCATCTGGTGGGTACAGGACATGCCTTGTGGTGCCCAAGTCTCAGCACCTTGGGACACAGCAGTGGGTACCAACTTATCCCACAGCTCCCTACGCTGCTGCAAGGAAGCCCAACACTCTAGCTGGGTCTGCAGAGGGAGTTTTATTTGTTTGGGAAGCACTCAAACACCATGGAGATGAAGGCAGCATAAGCACCTAGGTAAATAGAAAAGACTTTGCTAACAGTGAGCAGTAAGGCCTGATGAGTCACTCTGCTGCCCTGCAGTGTTGTTATCGCGTTTGCATTGTGCAATCAAAAGCTATGAAGTTGGCAATAAAAGTAATGAGCGATGAGATGAATCAATCACTGCCTGGTTACGCAGAAGGCAGCCACTCTTCATAAACACTCAATGAAATATAGGGGGTTCTTTTCAAAGTTAGATTCCAAATTATCCAATTTCTTTGAGATTTGAGGGTGCACAGATCTTGACTGGGATGCCTCAGTATGGACATCTCTAATTAAAATTGTATCTCCTGTTTAACTAAATAATCTCTCCCGTTTCTTCATGGCAAGGTGCCTCTAAGGGTTAATGAGTCACAGAAAGAGACCACCTAATTCATTCACTTTCTACATCTACCTTAATCTGCTGTAGGCTGGCAGCTCCTCTCCTCCACATAATGAGCTGTAACTCAATATGTTTAAGCAGCCATAGGGGATGTTCTTCCCTTATCTGACTCTGAAAATATATATTGTTAGGTTGGCATTAAGCGATAAAACTTTTAGCTAAGATGTGGGTGTCCTTCCTCCACACTTCCACCATTTTAAGTACTGACTCTGAGGTGAACTTTATTTAGAAGAGTCTCCACCCATACCCACTTGTTTTTGCATATGGGAATTTTGGATGGGATTTGTGATGAAAGAGCTCGTTTCTGTCATAGGAGCTGTGGTTCCTGCATATTTCTGGATCTCACTAAAAGTTTTCTTTTCCTGTGGGGCTTCTTGAGCTGTTCTTCAAATTCAGGTATTCGGCTTTGTTCAAGGTAAACATACAAGCAGTGGGAATGGACTTGAGCCTCAATCTTTTGGAGATTCAGCCACCATTTATTTTAATAAATGTCACTTTCAGAGAAGAGAAGCCAACACCAAATATCTGGGTAGAAACTCTGAAAGGCTTTGTATGTAATCCAGCCTTCTCAGTTCAGTCCTGCTCTTGTATGGGCTGGCTCTTGCTGCCACTGCACTTAGATCCAGCTCTGAATTCAGGCCCAATGTCTGAGGTTTGGATCCATATCACATTATTAGTCATAACCTCATCATATCACTGCTTCTGGTCAGTCACTCTCATTTGGAGAATGGATTTCTCATAACAGTCTCCATCTCTTAGCCCAGTTTGCAATGACTGTATCCCAGCAATGGCTCTAACTTAAAATTACTGCCAATCATTTATATCTAGTTACGTCCCTTTGAGCTGCTGTCTTCTCAATATGCTGACCCCTTCTCCATGAGACATCTCCAGTTCTCCTTAACAGGGTAAACTAGAAGTGTGCAAGAACAGGGTGGATCTCAGCTCCTTTATCTCATGTCACTCTATCATTATGGACAGAGATTTTCTTCTCTATATCTCCATCCAGGCTCTAACTCTTTCATTCTTTTTTCCGTCATTATCCAGACAGTTTCACTCCTTCATTCCTTTCTATCCATGTTTTCATCTCCTTGAGGCACAGGCACTTGCTTCTTCTCTCCTCCATACCCACTGCTTCTCTAACTACCAGTGGTTAGCTGAAGAGGAGGCTGGGGAGCAGAGTTTTTTTCATTTCTTGATCTGTTTTTTGGAGTTGAAAAATATATGAGAAATATTTAGTTAGCCACAGAACTCTCTGCAGACTGGTGGAATTACATATTGGATGTGAAACGAATCTTGGTTCATGAAGGAAAGGTTTTATGTGTCCATTAAAAAAAACACAGACGTTCCTCCAGCAAAGCTCGGTATCACTGGGTTCTTTATCAGCAGATAGAAAACACATGTGCCTTTATATTTGCAGGAAGTCATAAGATCTATTTTTTTTTTTTTGTGTCTAGTAGCTGAAAGAGCAGCACTTCTTTGTGTTTACAGCTCCCTAATACAACCTATAGCTGGCTCCAGGTCCCTAACCCAGTGAGTGGGTGAGGGGAGGTCATTGCTTGTCACAGAGCACTCAATGAATCCTTTCAGCCCCTCAGAAGGTCCAGAAGACACTTCAGCAAATACTCCCCCGACTCCATGCAAGTTTGTCGAAATAACCATAATGTCCTTTTTTTATTTGGGTGCTTGCAAACCATTTCATCTTTCCCTTTAGCTTAAATTAAAATCAACAATAAAGCATTAAAAAGGTCCCAGAAACAGTTCTTTCAGATAATAGGAGATGATTACAACAAGAAAGACAGCTGAAAAGAAGTTGTCTTTAACCTCAGACAGACAAAATTAACTGCATGAGAGAGATCACGTGGTTCACTGAGAGGACAGTTGAAATTTTTACCTTACATTGGGCTCTACCAGACACTACTGAAAGTCACTTGAACTCATTTTATCTACCTTTGGCTCTTAAAAAATTAGCAGCCTGGCCTAAGATTTCAAAGACTTCTAGGCTCCCACTCTAGACAATGGAAAAAGGCACCTTGAAGGGACAATTTGGTCTAGATATCTCAGAGCCTACTGAAGGTGCTCTCTGAAGGTAACCACAAATGGTCTGTAGAGGAACTCAAAATGACTAGTCCAGCCTTGATATTTAGTTTTTAGATGGCTTAAATTTAGTGTAATAAATCCTACTCATATTGCCCAGACCTGTAATGACCAGAAGTTTGCCTTATGGCTGGTTTGGTGGCTTTGAATAGTCAAGTTTTGCAGTGGGCTAAATCATAAGAGTCCTTCTTTGCTGCTGAGCCTTTCCAAACTGCGTGGACACTGAACTAGCTCTTTCTCTACTAACAGGACAGTTTGCTCCAGGGATTGTAGGTGCAAACTGGGGCATCCCAACTGGTCAATGGTCAGGGTTTGTTACCTGATGGAGTCCTTCAAGGTTGGGTAGACATGGGCAAAGTCTGCGTACATTTTGGAAAGACAATGGGATAATTTATATCACCTAATCTAAGCACTGACAGATCTGTTGACCTTGTACCACCTCTGAAGAAGGGGAGGTACTCTGGTCTAATGGATTTTTAAAAGGGTTATTTGGATCTCAGGTGCCATGCACAGTCAGATAGCTCATCCATAAACCCAGTGGCAGAGTCATAGCTCCTCCAGAAACACAGTGGTGGTGGTGGTCCCTAAGTGTGAATTTTGAAGCCCAAACCATTGCCTTGATCTCATGTATGCCATCACACAGCCTGCCTTCGTGAGGTACCATGGGTGATATGTGAGACCTGTGGAAGAAGGACAAGTATAGGCATGTGCAAACAAAAGAAGCAGAAATAACTCCCACTGAAGATGTGGAGAAGCTTGAGCCCCAGTCACATCAGTGTTTTGATTAAGATCCACCTCAGTTTTGTTCTCACATCTCACAGGGGGCTGAAGTGGAGGCTCAAAGGGTTATCATCCCTCTGGCAGCCAGTCATGCCTCAGCCCAGGCGCAGGCTCCTGCACCCATCTCTGGTGACCTGCAACTGCCTGGGTCCAGCAGAGCAGGGGGAGGTTACAGGTCTGCGTTGCAGCTGAGGGAAGCAACACTTGCAGGGACCCAAACTGCTGCATGCACACTGCTCAGCTGCAGCCTTGCACCTCAGTCCCATCCCTATGGTATGCTCAAACACTCCTGCCTGTGCCCCATAAGCCAAGAACATGAACACATCCTCTTTGAATGGCCTTTCATGATGCTGTTTCTTTAACTGTAGAAGAAGCCATTTCAGAAACCTTCTGAGTATGCACCATAGCTGGCACAGTCATCACAGACACCAGAGCAGGGGGGAAACAACTGTTAATGGGTAGATACCACCAACTCTTCCCATATTATGAACTCTCAGTGGTGTGTCTACCTTTGTGTAGGGGGAGCTGTAGGAGAGCCTTTTCGTTGGCCAAGAGGTCATTGGCAGCCAATATGCCAGGCTCGGGCATCTGTGAGGCTGCTCATTGTGTGCCTTTGCAGCTGCCCTTCTCTGGCAGGAAGCCTGCATCCTCCTCAAATAAACAGCTTTTTAAAGAAAGCTGAAACAAAAGTACCAGAGAAGCATCAAGGGAAGCATCAAGTAGCAACAGAGGCTGCGGAGAGACGAACCCGCTAACCACCATAAGTAGATAAAAGGAGATGGTTTCTTCATAGTGTCAACTGAGTAAATAGCTCCATTGTCACTGGGGTATTATTTGTGTAATCCCTTGGAGTGAATACTGTTTCAAATCTGCTTGTTTTCACATGCAACCACACTTCCTGCTGCTGCTCTCAGCACTGCAGCACACAAGCCTGCCAGCAGCCCCATTCCAAAAGTGGTAAGTTCTCCCAAGCTATGTTTTTTCCCCATGGGTTCAGGATCAACCCGTCAGGAGAGGGTTATCCACAAAAAACCCATCTGGCTTGACCACCCTCCTGCAGCACCATGCAGCCAAGGCAAGCCAGCAGGAGCCAAATCCTTGTCCATGTCCAGTGGGCATATGGTACAAGGCAGGTCCTCATCCCGCAGCGGCAGTCATCTGAAAACTTACTGAGGGTGCACTTGATCCCCTTGTCCAGATCATTGATAAAGATATTGATCACTGGAATGGGCTGCCCAGAAAGATTGTGGAGTCTCCTTCTCTGGAGCATTCAAGACCAATCTGGACACCAATTCCTGTGTGATTTAATCTAGGTGATCTTGCTCGAGCAAGGGGGTTGCACTAGATGATCTTTCAAGGTCCCTTTCAACTCCCAACATTCTGTGATTCTGTGATGACACCAAGTTGTTCAGGAGCATTGGTCTGCTCAAGGGTAGGAAGGCACTACAGAGGAATCTGAACAGGCTGGTCCAGACACAAAAACCCCAGGCAATGCTGCAGGCTTGGGGCAGAGTGGCTGGAGAGCTGCCTGGGGGAGAAGGACCTGGGGGGATGGGGTCACAGACAGCTGAACATGAGCCAGCAGTATGTCCAGGTGGCCAAGAAGGCCAATGGCATCCTGGCCTGTATAAGGACTTGTGTGGCCAAGAGGAGTAGGGAAGTGATTGTCCCATTGTACTCAGCTCTGGTGAGGCCGCACCTCAAGTACTGTGTGCAATTTTGAGTCCCTCACTACAGGAAGGATGTTGAGATGCTGGAGCGTGTCCAAAGAAGGGCGATGAAGCTGGTGAAGTGTCTTATGAGGAGTGAGCAAAGGAACTGTGGTTGTTTGGTCTGGACAAAAAAGGAGGCTGAGGGGACACCTGATCACTCATTACTATTATGTGAAAGGAGGTTGTAGCCAGGAGTGTGTCTTCTTCTCCCAGGTAACAAGTGCTAGGACAAGGATAAATGGCCTCAAGTTGCCCCAGGGGAGGTTTAGATTGGATATGAGGAAAGAATTCTTCACAGAAAAGGTTGTCAATCATTGGAACAGGCTGCCCAAGAAAGTGGTGGAG
Source organism: Heliornis fulica (assembly GCA_013399135.1). Taxonomy (NCBI): domain Eukaryota; kingdom Metazoa; phylum Chordata; class Aves; order Gruiformes; family Heliornithidae; genus Heliornis; species Heliornis fulica. Next base: position 67,767 of record VXBZ01003172.1, read on the forward strand.
TCACCATCCCTGGAGGTATTTAAAAGATATGTAGATGTGGCATTAGGAACATGGTTTAGTGGTGGCCTTGGAGGTTCTAGGTTAATGGTTGGACTTGATGATCTTAAAGGTCTTTTCCAACCTAAACAATTCTATGATTATATGATTGTATGTCAATAAAAGAAACACAAGCAAATTTGCACAAATGTGATAAAAGATCTTCCAAATTGTGTTGTTAAATTGAAGGAGACACAGAGTGCAACTAAGACTTAGTTTATGTTGACTTACCAAAACTAACTGAGGATACAAAGACCTGTGTACTGTATGATGGGTTAGATGGAACAACCTTGATAGGTTGATAGGCTGCTTGATAGAAACCAATTTTAGAAAGATACAAGGTTCAGAGTAACTAAACATTAAAAAGGAACAAAACCAGCAGGAAAGCCATTGCACATTTTGTGTGGAGGTGCTGTGAATGGATACTAAGGTGACACACCAGTACTTGTCCCATTAAATTTGCACAGGGATAATGGGATTTATGCATCTATCTTGGGGCTGGGGAACAGCAGCAGATGCCACCTCCTGTGAGGAGGTGGAATTTACATGTTTCATGAAAGGGAATTAAGGAAACCATGAGACAGACATGGGACTATCCATCCCCTTCCAGCTGCCTGCACCAGGACACAGCCCTGTCTTCACACTGACATGGGGACTCTGGCAGCAGCATAGTCCCCAGATCTGGGAAACCAGAGCAGGCACTTCATCATTGTCGGGTGGCAGCTGTGGCCTGTGTGGCCTGCCCAGCACATCTACCTCCTCAGAGGGTTAGGAATGGCCCAAGGTAATTTTCATGGTGGGTAGCTTACGTGGCATGCTTTAAGATGGAATTTCTGCTGGTACTGTCTTTGGGAAAGCATGTGTGCTCTGCAATACCCCACATCACACTGTGCGTTAGAGTTGGCATCCTGGTCCCAAAGGAGGCATCTTTCCTGCCATGTCTCAGTGACCTCGGAACGGATTCCTAATTGGATCCATGCGTGTGCTCCCCCAAGGCACTCTGACACTCCTCAAACCCATTCACTCGCCTCGTGGATCATTAAAACCCTTTGCTACTGACAGTGCTACTCCCAGAAGGTTTCTTTGATGTCTGTTTGGATATAAGTCCTAAATTATTTTATAAATAAACATCTGGATGGAATTAAAAATAAATCTCATAAAAATAAATCCTGTTTGCAGGCACAAAACTGCTTTTGAGCAAAATTTTACAATTTTCTCCCCCACAAAACCAGAGGTGGAAAACCCCCCTCCCCCAGTTTCTGTTATCCATTTAGTGCTCAGCTACAAACTCAGAAGTGTCAGGTTTGTCCTCCATGCAGACGTGTCTAGAAGGCTTATTGCAATGTGCCGTGACTTGACTGCTCAACAAACCCGAGCCCTTTTCCCCATCTGATCCCCAGGATGTTCATTTGGGCTGGAGGTTGGCTCATGAGCCTCTCTCTCTCCTCGCTTGCACTGGCAGTAGTTGTCTCAAGGTCTGGAGAGGACATCCACCTTCTTACCCTTCAACGACTAGATCCATGGAATGTCATGCACTCAGTGCAGGTCTCCCTCCATGCTGTCTCCCTCAGAGGAGCTGTGTCTCTTGCATTGGTAGCACAGGGCTGGAGCCTCTCTCTTGCTCTGTGGCTCCATATGCTCTGCAGCTGTTTGGCAGATAACAAACAGCATTGGGAATGTGCAGAAGAAAGTGGTTGGTAGGGAGAAGCTATATCAATGGGCATTAGGCTTAAAAGGAGCCCTGAGAGGGTGTCATTCCTTGGTCAAGTGCTATGGCTCCATATGGCCTGATAGACTGAATATGTCCTGCAATCCATGACAGGTTCTAGCAATATCTTCTGTGCTGGAAAAGAATTTACTTCAGAGGTTTGAACAGTCTCTATGGAGTGATAACATGCAGGAGACAGAGATCCCTTCTGAAGGCAGATAGTCTTCATAAGTACCTTGAGATCCACAGAATTGCCTAGAAGAGAAAGTAGAGACTGATGGGAACACAATTTTTTACATGTCTGGTGGTCCCTGCCTCACCTTTGAACATTGTAATTGCAGGCTTGCAGGTTAAACAAGGAAGGGTGTTCCACTGCCAAAGGCTCCCTGCCTGCCTCCCACCTCCACACATCTCTCCAATGCTCACTCTCTTGGGACACCAGTGGCTGTCAGTGCTGCCTCTCTGCTTGCACAGTATCTGTGCTGAACTGCTCCCAAGACAGCTATCTTGTTTGCTTGTGCTCTGCATCTCACATGGCCAGGCATATCTTCCTGACAGCATTTGTTGTCCCTCCTCTGTTATTTTAATCTGGAAAGAAGGTGATCAAGTAGTATCCATTTACCAGCTTTTCTACAGACCATAAGCATTCCTTGGGTTTTCCTCAGAGACCCATTATTCCAGAAAACTGTAGTTCTTTCAGTCTATTTCAGCAAATCCTCTTGAAAGACTGTCTGAGTTAACAGTGTTGCCAATACCAAGCTTTCAGGAATAATGAGCCAGGCCTCCAAAGTCATGAGATTAGCTTTAAAATAGAGAGTGTTTTAGGGTTGTTTTTTTTTTCTAAAAACAAGCATTAAAATTTGGCATTCATTTTATTTACTTTTTGTTTCTAAATCTTTGGCATATGCTCAAGTCACATTTTCAAGCTTTTCCCCCGTAACTGTTAAAAACAGAAGCTGACACTCTCAGGATCTGATTCCCAAGACTCAGCGTGCTCTGACTTGTGAAACTGGAATTCAGGGATAATCATGATAAAATTGCAAGACCTGGGACCACTGACTTCAGTATGGTAAAAACAGATTGCTAGGAATATCACAACTTTGACCTCTGTTTGCATTGAAACCTCTTTAATCTATGGGCTCGATCCACCAACCTTATCTTAACAGGCTAACCCTCTTTATTGAGTCATCTTCTGGCCATGTGTGCTTTTGAAAGCTTCATTTGTCTCCCTAAAGCCCTTGGGCACATATCGGTCTTCCTCTGTTCTGCACAGTGGTATTTTTTGGTCAGGCACTGGAATGGGTTGCCCAGGGAGGTGGTGGAGTCACCATCCCTCAGGGTGTTTAAGGAAAGGCTGGATGAGGTACTTAGGGACATTGTTTAGTAAGTAATATGGGTGGTAGGGAGATGGTTGAACTAAATGACCTTGGAGGTCTTTTCCAACCGTACTGATTCTGTGATTCTATAATTATGGTAGGTGTCGGATCCAGATTATTGGACAGCTCAATTTAGGTGAAGACAGACCCCTTCTGACTGAAGATGCCAATATACAAAGCAGGTTTCTAAGCTCCCATGGTGGTTGGTGGAGGTGAGGATCCAAATCAGTGGTCCACACAAAGACAATGGAGGTTCTCTGAGCGCCTGCATCCCACCCAACCACTGCAAGCTACTCCAGAGTGCAACGCTCTTCTATTAGGTCTGTACTTGCCCATGTTTTCAGGTATTGTGTGATGCCTTGGCTATATTTGGGTAACTCAGCAGGCACTTGCCACAAGCAACTGGGCAGCAAACTGATCCCCAAGTCAAGAGGTGAACTGGTGAACTCAGCAGAATCTGGAGAGCTCCTCAGCTGACAAGATATAGACATTAACTTGGGTTTTTCTTACGTGTCTTTAATCAGAAAAATAAAACCCCTTGCTGTTACATAGGGGCAGTGCCTTAAATTGTATTCCCAAGGTGAGTAGAACTAGCGGAGCTCTTTGTCTGAACTGCTCTCAGTGGTTGTTCTCTTGGTAGATTCATGCAAAGCAGAGTGCTGTGTCACTATTTATGAAGTCCCATCACTACTGCTGTGGAGAAGGCAGCCCAGCCTGAAGCATTAAATTATGGATTTGAGCTGGAGGAAGGAAGGTTTAGATTGGACATCAGAGGGAAGTTCTTCACAGAAAGAGTGGTGAGGTGCTGGAACAGGCTGCCCAGAAAGGTGGTGGATGCCCCAAGCCTGGAGGTGTGCAAGGGCAGGTTGATTTGGGCTCTGGGCAACCTTGTCTAGATGCAGGCCTGGAGGTTGATGGCACCTCCTGTGGCAGAGGGGTTGGAACTCGATGATCCTTGGGGTCCCTTCCAACCCAGACCATTCCGTGGTTCTGTGATTAACTTTTCCAGATGTAAAACGCCTATGTTGTAACTTACATCTGTATCAGTAATGTTTCTTAAGTCTTAATCCTTTCTTAAGTCTAATTCTACTTCCTTAGCCTTACCTTTGTAACAGCACTTCTGGTGACCTGAATTTTGGGGAAAAAACAACCTCACTCAGCCAGCTCTTGACAATGATTTTTGCAAGAAACGTAAAGTTAAAATCACCCTGCTGCTCAGGAGCAGAGATTGCAAACACCAAGGAGCACGTTCACTCCGTTGACACATGCACTCCGCAAAGCTCTTCACTGGTGCACCCCATTGCTACAGGGGCAGGGCTATGCTTCGCCGAAACAGACCCATTATTGCCCTAACTCTTGTACTGCCAACAAGTTCTGCAGTAGCAACGTAGTGTATCTGGCTCAACAAATCTAACCCCTGCCTTCATCCTGCCACCAGGAGCAGCCACATCATATAACCCCTTCTAGAGACTGGGCCTAACTCCATCTTGAAAGCAGTTGTGTTTTGAACTTGGTCCTCCTCCTGGAAGGCTGTTCCAAAACTTCATGCCTTTGAGGAGAAACCTGGTTTCCAGCTCTGCAGTTAATTTGTTCTCATTTGGTTTTGTGCCAATATTCTTTTTCCAGTGCAGTAGATATTTTTGCTCCTATCCCATGTTTACCTCAAGTGAGTCTATAGAGATCTTTCATACTGATAGTTGGGCTGAATAAGGTTATACTTTTGATCATCTCATCTCATAAAAAAGTCTCCATTCCCTCTGCTTCCCAGCAGTCTTCCTTTACACCTCCATATATTTTATTTAATTTTCTTGAACATGGCTTGCCAGAAGTCTGCATTGTTTCCCAGGTGGCATTAATATCTCTACCTTTCTTGTAGAAGTACCTTAGCAGTAGCATCCTAGTCTTAGTTCTCTTGTTTATAGCCTTATTTTGCCTCTTACCTCTTCCAGTTCATTAGTACACCCACGTTTTTCTCCTAGTATATGACATTCAACTGATTCAGAGATATTTGTAGTAGTCTGCAAAGACCCTTCCTTTCTCAGAGTGCAGGACCTTGAATTCTGTATAATCACATTTCTGCCTCTTACTCCCATTCTCATCATGATTTTAATCTTGCTGAATGACACCTCCTATGACCAACACTCCCTTCTGACATTGGGACATCAGGCTACTTCATCAACAGTTTCCTTCACTTCTTTCAGATTATTAATAGTCAGTAAGAACAGTTCAAAGGCTTCTCTGTGGGGAACCTTCCTCCCTGCAGATGTTGTTTCTAAGAGGGCTAGTCTTGCCATCTCATCTTTCAATAAGATTTTTTTCTTTTTTTTTTTTTTTTTTCATTTTACCACTCTTTGCCTGATCCCTTTTTTTCCTCTTTCAAGTAATGAATTATCTTGTGGCTTCATATCTAATACCAGACCTACTGCATATTCCTGTGTAGAAAGTAGTTGCATCAGAGAAAGATATCAAGTTTGTCTGGCATGACTTCTACATAATTCAATGCTTCTAAATCCATTTTCCATCTATGTCCCAATTTTTAGTGATTCTTTCCATGTAGTTTACTCTCCTGCCTAATATACTCTCACTATGAAGCAAGGAGATTGCAGTTCCCTTATTATTTTGCTTTTCCCTCTAGAGTGTAAGTACTGCACTTGATTTTACTCCCAGCTTGACTAATTTAAGAGGTTCCTTTTCTCTGCCCCTGCAGTTTCATGTGCTGGCTCTTCCTGCCTTTAGATATAGGGAATGCACTGTAGATTTTGAGTGCCTGGTAGGTCTTTAAAGTTGTTTTTTTTTCTAGATAAGTTGTTAATATTTCTGTTTTCATGCTTCTGTGCTTTCTTTTCCTCCTATGTTAAACATTATCCTTCTTGAATACCACACAAAGTATTTAATAATCCTTGCACAGAAGTTCATTTTTTCAATTGTCTTTTCATTTGAAGAACTTGCCTATCTGTTGTAATGACCTCTGCAATGTCTACATCAACTTTATTTCTTGTAATTTCCCTTTTATCCTTTCTAGCCTTAAAATCTGTTTTCAGTGCTCTGGTGAATTGTCTTGCACCTTGTGGTGGGTTGACCCAGGCTGAGGCCAGGTGACCCCCAAAGCTGCTCTATCCCTGCCCTCCTCAGCTGGGCAGGGGAGAGAAGATGAAACTAAAAGCTTCTAGGCTGAGGTAAGAACAGGGAGAGATCACTCATCAGTTACCCCTGTGGGTAAAACAGGCTCGACTTGGGGAAATTAACATAATTTATGAATCAAATCAGAGTTGAGTAATGAGAAATTAAACCAATTATTAAACCAGAAATTACAACACCTNCACTGGCCCAGTGTGGGCTCCTCTTCCCACAGGCTGCAGATTCTGCTCTAGCACAGGCTTCTCATAGAGTCATGTGAATGCATCCACCTGCTCCAATGTCGTGTCCTTCGTGGGCTGCAGGTGGATATCAGCTCCGCATCATCTCCCATGGGCCTCAGGGGGACAGTCTGCTTCACCATGTTCTTCTTCCCAGGCTGCAGGGGAATCTCTGCTCCAGTGCCTGGAGCACCTCCTTGCTCTGCTTTACTGACCTTGGTGTCTGCAGAGTTGTTCCTCTCACATCTTCTCACTCCTCTGTCTGGCTGAAATTGCTGCTGGTTTATTTCCCTTCTGACCTCTGTTACCCCAGAGGCACTACCACCATGGCTGGTGGGCTATACCTTGGCCAGCTGTGGGTTCATGTTGGAGCTGGCTGGCATTGACTGTGTCAGACATGGGCGGAAGTTTCTGGCAGCTTCTCACAGAGAACTCACCCATAGCCCCTCCAACTACCAAAACCTTGTCATGCAAACCAAATACATACCTTGTATGTAAAGACATTTCAGGCCTCATTCATGTTTAAGTCCTTGAGCTAACTTCATTAGTTCCACTTGAAATTAATTTGCCCTTTGGAAATTGCAAATTTTCTATTACCTCTATTTTATTTACTTTCACATGTAGTTCAAATAAGACTTTTTTATTATTCTATCCAAGGATGCATTTTTGGACTACAATTTTTGTGAAAATTGTCTAGCCAGAAAAATGCTAAAGTAGCATTGCCCCTGATTGATTCAATAATTATGTCATTAAAAAACCCTGCTGGCTGTCACTGCCAGGAATACCCAGGTACCACTATTACTGGTAGCAATTTGTTCTTCAATTTACATGTAAAAAGTGAAAATTTCACATGACACTACCTATTCTGGTAGTATTTCTCTCTCTAATAGTTTCCAAAAGTCTCTGTTACTACCTTTGCCAGACAATTGGAAACTGAGTGGTAGCAGTGAAAAATGTTCTTTGTCTTCTGGTGAAAATGCAGATGCATGTTTCTGCCATTTGAAATGAAAAATGGGCTAAGAAAAAAGCCAAACCAGTTTTTCTTCTGCGGTGCAGTCTCTATTGTCAAGATAGAGGCTAGAGGAGAAAGTCAGAAGGTCTGTGCTTGGGGGTGAATCTACAGTAAATTAAAAGGACTCTCTGTGGGGTAGGTTTGACTGATAAACACCTTCAGATGATGCCCCTTAGTGCTTTGATGATGTAAACCCACTGCTGCTTCTGTTCTGAAGTATTATAGGTGTTCTGAACTGCTCTGATGAGGTTTCTCTGAGAGAGACCTGCACTACTGAGTCACGCTGCACATAAAATGCTCTGTAATTCGATTTGTTTAAGATACAAGAGGTTTGAAGCAGGCTGGGGCACATGGCCCCAGTGCACAAATTTACATCAACTTACCTTACTGAGTGTGAGCTGCCTTCACTTTATGAATGTGGCCAGAGTCTCACTGAAGTCATGTAACAGAAAATTACATAATTAACCCCCTAAAGTGAAAAAATCTCTCAGGAAACTGTCTGAAGGATCAGTTTATTCCAATGGGAGTTTGGCAGCCCCATCACCATCATGCTTGGGCAATGTCACCATTAAGGCTTTCCTAGCAGAAGCAACAGTGTCTGGAGTGTGGAATCTCCCTGCAAGCAGAGATGTCCCAAGAGCTGCTCTCACAATTGCCTGTACCTCGGCAGAGGCTACTGGTCTCAGCACTGTGGCTCCCACCCTGTCCCTGCATGGGTGTCATCCACTCCTGAGGTCCCACTGCCTCCCTTGCTTCTCCTTTAGGCTGCCCAAGAGATCCTGGGTGGAGACAGAGATATGAACCAAAAGCAGGAGATTAGAAACAGTGGGGAATCCATGAACCTAAGGAGGAGTCCAGAGACAGAGTAACTTTAGAATCATGGTTGTAGTGTATCAAAGGTGCTTCCAAGCAGCACCCTGTTTCATGCAAGACAGCTTTGCCAGCATCAGACCAGGCTGAGGCTGTGTGGGAACGATGCCCAGAGATGCACTGTGCACCTGCATCATCTGTGGCACATGAACTCGGACAGACCATGTTCTGTCTCTTGGATGGGGCTTTTCTCCAGCCTCTCCTGTTCCCACCATTGCTCCTAGCACCTGCTGAAGGCCTGGCTGCTCCCTCTCCCCAGCTTCCAGTCTATGGCCAGGTATTTGATAGCTTTAAAATCTTATGGACTAATAGTCCTCCCAGACCTGCTACTTCCATTTCATGGGTGCGACGGAGTAATTTATTTTCCACTGAAATGAGCTTACTGCACAGCACAAGAGCAGGACTGCTCAGACCAGAGCCCTCAGCTACACTGACAGATCTTTCACTCTAAAACGGGTTCTTTTGTGACAATGAGATAAAACAAGTATAAAAGGAGAATAAATGAATCCTAGTGTAATGAGCGAGCAAACCACAAACTCAGCAAAAGCACAATAAAGGCTTTTGATTTGCATCAATGGGTAACACAGAAAAAGTTGTAGGCAGTAGGCAGATCATAACTTATGCCGGAGTAAATAACACAGATATTGTTCTGACCTTGTGTGGAGTTTTGCTGCTTCAGTAAAAAATCTTATTGCTGCTGACCATTTGTTTCCAGGGACAATATGATGTGTGGAAGTGCCTCTTTAGGAGTAGAAGATAAATTCATAGAATAGACTTCTGCATCCTTAATGTTGTGGACAGCGTGATATTTGAAGACCTGAAATAAAGATCTTGTCACCTGCACTCTGCAGCAGATTTTCCAGAGCATTTCATCACAGACAAGGATCCTCACCTGTTGGGTGCTATTTGGAAAATGAGCATGTGCCCATCCTCAGAGGATTAGGGCATGTGTCAAGACCCACTGGAGGACAAACAGGGAAGCACAGAAAAGGTGACAGTTCTGCTCAGCTGAATATTGGCACCTGTGACACCACCAAAACCTTCAACGCATCAGAGAAGACTCGATCCCTTTTTGATGATATCTCTCAATTGAGTTTAGTGCTTTGGAATGGGGTGGTCTTGTGACAATCCTGGGTCGATCAGAGAGATTTGGGACCACTCAAAGACTACGCAAGTGCATCCAGTTCTGGGACCTCTTCATCACCATATCATCATAGGGCAGTAACTGTCCAGTCCAGCACCCATCCTGCTTTGAGAATTGAGCTTGTCATCACAGCTCCTTGAAGGACACCAGCCCTTTCACCAGGCAGAGCCCAGAAACAGAGCACTGCCCCATTGGCAAGAGCTTGAAGAACATCTAAATCTGTTCTTCATCTACTCTCCTCCTCATCTGCCTCCTGGCCCACTCCATGGGTGTGCTCAGTAATGGCACAGCTGCTCTCCCCTCAGTCTCCACCCAATGTCCAAGTTTAGAGATAGAAGCTTCATTGTAGAAGAAGGCACCGTTTTGACCATCACAACTATCTCAGGATTGCTCCTGTGTCTCCCTCCAGGATATGGGATAGGTAGCTGGCCAGTATGATGTTTTTCCCTGAAAACACTCTCATGAACCCCTTGGCTGTGTGGCATTCTCACTACCTGCCTTTATGTGTGGACCAGCAGAGACACAAGCCTGCATCAAATTAGAGGGGATGCAAATTAACATCTTTACTAGAGGCATCTTGGGACCACCACTTCCCAGCACTGGAGCTACACCATCCCCAGAAACCCCAGAAGTTGAAGTCTTCAATGGAGGTCAAGGGAAAGAAACTCAAGGGCTGCTTCCCCTGGCACATTATCCCCTTCCTTCCTACTCCTTTTGTACAGCACACCCTGCTTGGAAATAATTTGGGAAGGTAGTAACAAGTTCAGCAACTTTCCTTTTATCATTCAGTTACCTGACAGAAGTCTGGGAATCACAGAACATTTGGAGTTGGAAGGGACCTCAAAAGATCATCTAGTCCAACCCCCCTGCCTGAGCAGGACCATCTAGATTAAATCACACAGGAACATGTCCAGATTGGCCTTGAATGCCTCCAGAGAAGGAGACTCCACAACCATTCTGGGCAGCCTGTTCCAGTGCTCTCTCACCCTCACAGTGAAATAGTTTTTCCTTACATTCACATGGAACTTCCTATGTTCCAGCTTGGACCCATTTCCCCTTGTCCCCTCACTGGCCATCATTGAGAAGGTTCACTGGGAAGCTGCTCTTCTGTGAATGAGGCCACTGAAAACTGTCATCACCCACTGTCTGTGGCTGAGCACACATCCATAGTGATGCCCATAACAAGATCACAGTGTTGTTTGCAGAGATCCAGCTCAGCCTGGGGCGTGAGCCAGCGCATCTCACTAAGAGGAGGAAAACAAGTGTATCGTAGTGGCATTGCCAGGGCAGGAGGACAATCCAACCCTCATCCTTTGCTGCCTCTAATAACCACTAAGAAAGACAACCTGAGGCAGAAAACTGCCAAGAAAGCAAACAAAATCCTAGTGAAGAAGAGGAACCATTTGGTGATGTTTGAAAAAGAAGGATTCTTCTATGAAGTGTATAAAATGTCTGGAGACAGAGCAGCTAAACCTGTGGTCTAAACTAGCAGAGCTATTCCTGTGTTACTTGGTGGTGGTGTGAGAAAACAAGATCAACATCTCATTGTGCTTGCACTTCTGAACAGCTGAAGACTAACATATCCTGGGCATTATTGACTTGGGCTCACTTCCACTAAATGATTTAGGTCTCTGGAAATCTTAGGGAGGAGGGAAAAATAGGGAGGAAATTTAAAAAAATATTTAATGAATGGAGTTTGTGAGTGAAAACTGAAAGTTTCTAGTTTAGTGGGAAATAGGATTCCTCAGGCTCCTCTTACTCTTTTCACAGTTGCCTCCCCAGGACTACATTGCCTAGGAGGATTTTCGTATCACTGCACCACAAAGTAGACTCAAAGTGCTTCTTGGAAGCTCAGGCTATAGAGAAAACCAAGGGCCATTTGGCAGTCAAATTGAAACAATCCTCATGTATCAAATCATCATTTCCAAATTGAAATCATTACGCTTTTTATCAGAATATTTTGTTTTTCAGGCACTGGGGTTTTAAGGAAAAAAAATAACCACAATTTTCAAGCAGGCACTTTCTGTGAAAGATTTTGTTTATCTGAAAACCTGAATTTTCTTTGGAAAATACATTTTACTAAAAAAAAGGAGTGACATCCCGTCATAAATGCTTATTCTACAACATACTTCCTGAGCAAGCCAGTTTTACAGTGAAAAATTCAACCTTTTCTTCATTATGTCTGAGTGTATTATTAGGTCATGTGGAAAGCAGCCCTTTCCTAGTTCATTTATGCTGACATTCTTGGATGGAATACATGTTGGGATAGATTTGTGGTTCGAATGGGTACCCATCACAGCAGATACCCCATTCACAAAGAACAGACTCCTCCATAGCCCTGCTAAGGCGTTTACAGAGTGTCTGCCATCATAAAGCATCCAAGCACCATAAACTTAGTGGTTCCCCCTGTTTTTGTCCTTTTGCTTAGTGAAGAACCCTGAGGAAGGTGCACAAACAAGTCTCCTCTGCCGGCAGGCAGGGCTGCTGGGAGGAGGGTGCATGAGGCTGCAGGAGGTGATGGGGTTGATACATGGCCTCCTCAGCTGTCGGCTGTGGGGGTCCAGGGAGCTGTGGATGGGGTCTCTTCCCACATTTACTGCTTTTGGCTAGTTTAGCAGCACAGGGCATAGTACCCGCAGGAGTACCAGGCCCCAGAGGTGAAGGAACTGGGTGGATCAAGGCAGCAGAAGTCAGAGGGATGCAGTAGGGTATTAAAAACTAGGGTGCAAATGATAGGATGGGGAAATCACAGCTGCCAAGTGGAAATCACATTATCACACAGAATAATAGGAGTTGGAAGGGACTTCAAAAGGCCATCTGGTCCAAACCCCCTGCCTGAGCAGGATCACCTAGATTAGGTCACAAAAGTGACAACAAAATGACCCCACCAAAGCTCAGGAAGTCTCCAGGCCCCACACTGTGACTGCTTTTCTAACCTAAACCCCTGCTCCTGGTGCAGAGTTGCACAGCGATGTAAGCTCCTTAGATGTAAGCTCTTTGGTAGAGCAAGGGCCATGATACCCAGGTGCGTCCCCAGGGAGCCTGGCCTCTGGCACCACGGTGGGACACAGCACCGGTGGCGCCGCTGTGCCAGACCTGCACGTGGCCGCTGACAGTTTTAGGGTTTGTTTTGCAAAAGCATCAGCTTGTTGGTGTTGACATGTTGTTCTCCATGAGGACGTGAAGGCAGATGGAAGTGTGGGAGGTGCTGCCTGCCTGCCTGGGAGGTGTGCTTGCCCACTCAACAGAGACCAGCACGGGGCCAGCATCACCCCTGGGTACATCTGTGTGATTTGCTGTCTCAAAGCAAAGTCCTTTGTGCAAATATGGCGATTATACTTGGCGAGTCCCATCAAGGCTAGCAGAGACTGCGTCTCAAAACAAGAGCACAACAACAACAGAAAACATACCATAATGCCTAATCTTATTATTTTTCCCCCTTTTTCCCTGGGTTATTCTCCCATCACCTCCAGTTGAACTTGCCCTCCATTCACAAGCCGGGAGATCTGGCTAATCAGCAATGTTTACAAAGCTTTCTTAGCTCTCAACAAATGCTGTTTCTTTGCTGTGTTTTTCAGCATGGCAGAGTGATTATTGCTGAGATGCAATCGCCTCTTTTGTGGGGGAGGAGGGTGGGGAGTTGGGGAGATAATGTAATAATGGAATCCATTGTCATGAATAAATCTGTAGCAGCATTTAGATGTTTTTCCTTCTTTTTCTGACCTACTTGGTCCTCCCGTGTCTGGCTGCATGGAGAAGGCTATTGACCATGTGGGAAGGTGAACAGACCACTGAGTGACATGAATCTTTCCTATTCCCAATAATAGGAAATAAAAGTTAGCATGTATTCTGTTTAGAGCCAGTGGGCATGAAATAGGTTCAGTGGTAAAACCGAACCCCGCCTGCTACCCTCCCACAGAGTGACCTGGGCATCCCCGTGCTGGCACTGTGTGAGCTTTTATGGAGCAGCTCCTCATTTCACAGACAGGCCGTAGGGTGAGAGGAGGAAAGTATTTAGCCCTCCTTCTGAACACAGAGCCTAAGGTGATCTAGGATCCTCTGGGTTGGCAGTGGCAGTGCTCCATGTCTGTGATACCCACCCCACTGCAGCAGTGGGTGTTTTCTTAATGCAGCACCAGATTTCTCTCTGCATTTCTTTCTGTACTGAATCTTGTCACTTCTGCCCTCATTATTTACAGATTGGTTTGTTTTTTTTTTTGGTACTTCTCCTATTCTGCCCTTCCTTCCCCAGTGTGTCACACTTCTTACTTCATGTTTACTCTGCTTTGTATTTTTAGACTGGTTTCCTAAGGAAGTGATGCACAAGCCATCACGCTGCCTGTGTCTCCATCTATCTCCTCGGCACCAAAAATCCCAGAATATTGGTCCACCCTAACTGCATCTGATGGAGGAGGAAATATTTCCAAGACATTCCATCAGACAGGGTCCCACAGCCTCTGGAGGAGAGTGTGGTGCTCTCTGCCATCTCTCCTTGCCTTCCCTACAAAGTGCCACTCAGCTGTGGCTGCAGGTGGAGAAAGCAAGGAGAAGACCTTGCTCATGGACCTGGTTCTACCCTTTTCTCCAGCCAGGATCAGCCAGTTCTGATGTGTCTCTCTGTTGCTTGGGGGTGACTTGAGCTGACTGGAGTCGTGGAAGCTTGAAATTCCCATCCCACCAACCTCGGAGGCACAGGCAGAAGCCAAAAGGTTTGTATCCTTGTGGACAGCCCCTGGGCACAGAGAAAGGAAAGGGAGCGTCTTGGAAGGAGCGCTCATGGGGCCAGAGTGGCGGCAGCCGCTGTTTTCCTGGGGGTGGCCAGTGGGTGGAGGATCAGAAAGGAACAAACAAGGCTTCCAGATGAGTTCATCCCCTCTCAAATCATGCTCATTGAAACACATCTGTGTTTCCAGGGCTATGTGCAGTGAAAACCGCCTTAGTCAGCTCTTGTTTTCAGTTTTGTGTGTTGGCTATTTGTATGGTTCCTTCTTCCCCCTCTCCTCCAAATCAGATCCTCTCATGTGTAAGGGCTCAGTTCAGCCAGAGCTTTATCCAGAAAGCTGCTCCCAACACTTTCTAATCTCATAAACAAGAACAAAATGACTTAATACTCCACAACAGAAACTGTTTTGTTCGAGCGCAGCAGTGGCAACCTCGGAGACACCTCACCCACGCGGGTGCCTGTCGAGGGAAGCTGCGACCACGGACAGCAGAATGGTGCTTTCTAATCCAGGTAAATTAAATTTTATTGCAAAATGGCGCTCAGTGGTAATTATTGTATTTGTGTAGCACCAGGGGATGCCCAGCCAGCATTTGTCAGGAAGCTGATTAAATCGCCGAGGTGTAATTGGAGGGTTTGATTGCATTCCACCTACAGCCATCAGCATCCGCAGCGTTTGTGCTTTTGGCCAGTATAAAGGCTGGCACATCCTTGTGGTCCAAGCAGCCCAGGGTGATGCTGCCCACAGGTCACTGTGCCAGCCAGGTCTGGCTGTAGCAATCAGCATCCTGCCAGCCTGGGGTTGCCTGGGCTGAGGGACACCTCGTTGCTTACGTGCTGCAGCTACAGGTTTCATGGTGAGACTGACCGTAGCAGATGCTTATCTCAAGGTCACACCTACAGGATCCAGGTGCACGTAGAAGGATCTCAGGTTTTGGTTACCCAATGCTGTAATTTCCAACTTGTCAAGGAAAGCTCAAAAATGTCCTGCACTGTAACAACTCAAAGTCCCAAGAACAAATGCAGGTATGATATTTACCCCATTAAATTAATGCATTTTTAACTCCAGCGTGTTCTGCTGATCAAATAAATTTGTGTAAAGTGTCACTCACAATAAGGATGCTAATGCTCTTCCAGGGAGTGCCAATGCCATGCTTCAAAATTAACAGCACCAGCCCACTGCTGCCTTCACTAAACTGAAACCCTGGACATCACTCAGGTGGGCCCCCAAAAGCTATTTAGGTACCACACTCCTACAGCAATTGATTTTCCCGGTGATTTCTCTATGTCATCAGGGAAGCTTGGTTCCCCTGATGGTGGCCTTCAGGGCAAGCTAGTGTCCTGAAGGTGTTGCTCATGATAGCAACCAGGGAAAGAACTTCAGCAGGGCAGGAGCTGCAGAGGACAAAACAAGAGCATTTCCCCACAGACATTCATTAACATTCAAAACCCAAGTGTCAACTCAGTCATGTCTGTGAGCTTCTTCTCTTTTTTCTTTTACCCCCTCCAAGTCCCAGCTGTACATTAGAGTGTGTGTGAATACTTGGGGAAAATTATCTCTAACCAAAAATAGGTAAGATGTATTCTGGTACTACTCAGTGTTGGAAAGCCTGCATCATCACCCAGCAAAGGATCTGAAGCAACAGTATGAATGAACCAGAAAGAGCTGCCTAGAGTGAGCATAGGCATCCTGACTCCCCTCCCTCCACAAGACTGCCCGTGGACTCTCCTTTGTAGCAAAGTCATCTGTGATGAGAAACAGCCCTGATCCACACAGGCTTAGCACCATGTTGGTTGCATTCTCAGGACAGCACATATGGTGACCAGGAAAGTTCTGCAGAACTTCACTTCAAAAAACCAAAACAGTGAAGAAATAATAGAAAGTTCTCCAGTATCACCTGCATTTGAGAATTCCACACCACGCCCAGTCACTGGAGTGAGTTCAACACATACAAAACAATTATAAATCATTTATCCCAGCCACCAGTGTTCTTCCAGTGTCAGGCAACTCTCTGTTCTCTCTGTTGTTCTGCCAGTCTATTGCCTAAGTCTAGAAATAACAGTTCGTCTCATTAGGGATTTCAGATTTTTAAAATTTGTATCCTGGGAGTCTGGCCTGCATACTCAACTCATTTAAATATGCATAATAAAAAACACACCACTCACCTCACTGCTAGGGAGACCTGCCCCCAAAGACAAAGTCTTTCAGCATCCATGGCCTTTCAGCATGCCTTGAGAGATCTCCAGTGAGGCTGTAGAGTAAAATAATAAAAAGCAAGGCTGGGACATACCTTGGTAGTTCAGCTCCTGCATTGCATTGCCTGTGGGCAAGGTCCTCTCCCAAGACATCCCTGACAGGGCTTTGCCCAAGCTGTTCACAAAGCTTCAAAGGACAGAAATTCCTTGGCCTCCCCATGTAATCTATTACCAGGTTTATCATCACTTCTAGAAAGCTTTTCCCCCTGTTGAATTCCTAAATCTAAACTTCTCCATTGAATCGAATCATTGAATCACTTATCATAGAGTCCAACCACAGTCTAACCCTGCCAAGCCCACCTCTAGATCATGTCCTTCAGCACATCATCTATTCCCCTTTTAAATACTTCTAGGGATGGTGATTCCACCACTTCCCTGGACAGCCTGTTCCAATGCCTAACAACACTTTCAGTAAAGAAATTCTTCCTGGTGTCCATCCTAAATCCCCCCGGTGCAATTTAAAAACATTTCTTCTTGTCCTGTCACTTGTTACCTGAGAGAAGAAATGAACCTCTATCTCTCTATACCCTCTTTGCAGGTACTTGTAGAGAGCAATAAGGTCTCCCCTGAGCCTCCTTTTCTCAAGACCCATCTCCCTCAGCTGCCTCTCACAGGACTTGTGCTCCAGACCCTTCACCAGCTTCATTGCCCTTCTCTGGACACGCTCCAGCATCTCAACATCCTTCCTGTAGTGAGGGACTCAAAATTGCACATGGTACTTGAGGTGCAGCTTCACCAGAGCTGAGTACAATGGGACAATCACTCCTCTACTCCTGCTGGCCACACTAGTCCTGTTACAAGCCAGGATGATCTTGGCCTTCTTGGCCACCTGGACACACTGCTGGCTCATGTTCAGCTGGCTGTCAACCCACACCCCCAGGTCCTTCTCCTCCAGGCAGCTCTCCAGACACTCTGTCCTAAGCCTGTAGCGCTGCCTGGGGTTGTTGTGACCCAAAGGCAGGACCTTTGGCCTTGTGGAACCCCATAAGGTTGGCCTCTGCCCATCGATCCAGCCTGTCCAGGTCCCTCTGCAGAGCCTTCCTGCCCTCCAGCAGATCCACACTCCCACACAACTCAGTGTCATCCGCAAACTTACTGAGGGTGCACTCGATCCCCTTGTCCAGATCATTAATGGAGATGTTAAACAGGACCAGCCCCAGCACTGAGCCCTGGGGAACACCACTTGTGACCTGTCGCCAGCTGGATTTAACTCCATTCATTTAACTCTCTGGGCCATTCTCTGTCATTACATCAGATGACTGTGCGTCTTGTCCGCTGAGGGTGTGGTAAAGACTAGGTACAACTCTCACACCACAGTCTGAGGCTGTGATCCTTCTAGATTTCTCTTCTGTAGACTAAATAAACTCAGAGGCAGCATTTTTGGGGTGATCTGGAGGGACAGTCTCATGCAGACATATAGCTCAGTCTGAGGATAAAGAAGATGAGAACAACATTTCCAACAAGCTCCTCTAGAAGAAAAAAGCAAAACTCCTGTAGAAGAGGAAAAAAAATCCCCTTTCTTTGGCCACTCAGAAGCGTGCCTGTTAACTGCATGTGTATTTTCTGCACAAATAGCAACAAATGTGATGTGGCGTTCAAAAAAAAAGGCATGTACTTGTTACCTTTTTTAGGAGAGTGGAAAAGCTAAGGTACAACCAAATCCAACAGGGATATCCTTCCAGGAGACTGCAAATTCCCTCAAGAACAATACTGAAATTATGTGATCACAGAATCACAGAGAGATTTGGGTTGGAAAAGCTTTAAGAGTCATCTAGTCCCAACACCCATCATGAGCAGGGACATCCTCTGATCGACCAGGTTGCCCAAAGCCCCATCCAACCTGATCTTGACCATTTCCAGTAACAAGAACTTTACAATTGACATTCTGAATCTTATCAGGAACTGAGAGTGCTAATGGTCAGCCTTGGCATTGTGGCAAGAACCAGAAGAAAAACAGCAAACATCATAGTGAGGGAAAGGGGGGAGGTCTTGACAACATGGATTTTAGCATTAGCAACAATTTGGGTTGTCTGGATGCTTTTGAGGTAGGATCAAGGAGATCAGATAAGAAGAAAATAAGGAAAGACCAATTGAAAGAAAGCAAAGCAGCTAAAATGTATTTTCCTACAGTCCGAGGGATTTTACAGCTCCCAGACACACGGTGAATCAGCCTGGTCTTCCCTGGAAAGAGGAGGGAAACATCACTGAGCCCCTGTGTGACAATGCAGTGGACATGGTTCAAAGGAGGAAATGTAACTTCAGTATGGATGCACAAACATGGGGCTCGGTCATGGTGTTTGCCTGGCAGTAGCTCCACTCACTGAGCCAGTGAACTTCCCTTGACTCCAGTGGGTGTTTTCCATGACTAAGGACAGTTGGCATTGCCCCAGGCTGTTAAGTCCCTGGGAGGTGGTCCTGCCAGCCCTGTCCCAAGTGCACTTTGTTCATACATTTCTTTTCCAAGCACTGATGCCCTAACCCCAGGAGAGAAAAGACCCCTTGCATTTACTGCAGCTCAGGAGACCCCTCTGAGCCCTGCTCCTCTGGCAGCCCAGAGGCTCCAGGCTCCATCCACCAAACACACTGGCCTTGGGAGGAGCAAGAATTGGGATGCCTCACCGATCTGTGTATTTGGAGAAGGGTGGGAGTCCACGGCAGGATCAGAGGATGGGCTGGCCGCTGTCCCGCACGCGCTGGGACTGAAACAATGGCAGAGTCTGCCGCAGCGCCCACGTCAGCCCCGTCAGAGACACAGTCTGGGCCAGAAGTCCTCGTCACAGCCTGTGATCCCTGCCTGGAGCGGACAAAACTGCAAGCAGACTGTTTGTGGATCAGCGTCCTCCTTCCCACACAGACATATGCTTGAGGAGAAAAACAAGCTGCTTCTCTCCAAGTCCTCTTACATCCTCCAGCTCTCTTGCCATTGAACAGCCATATGAAAGCCAAAATCTTAAAGGTGATCTCTGCTGTCCCCTTCACAGTATGGCTTTACTCCAGTCCAGAAGAGACCATATTTTGCAAAGGGGCATTGGCTATGTGCCATCAAGCTGAGGAATGGGGTGAGTGGAAAAAGCAAGAGGTGTAGAAGGTGAATTTTACAGGCAGAAGGAGCTTCTAGGAAGCAAAACATTCAGAAAAGAGGAAAAAAGCTTAAAGAGAGCTGCATGGGGTCAACACAACCTCACACACTCTTTCAGGGATCCACACTCCCATGCCTTAGCAGGAGCAGAGGACTTTCACTGACTGGAATGTTTCTGCCTCGGATAACAGCTGGGTATATGTTACATGTTAGATAACAGGATATTTGCTGTCCTGTAGTTCCTTCCAGCAAAGATTTCTGTCTCAATAAAAAAAAAAAAAAGAAAAAGAAATAGAAACAATAAGAAAATCTATCTGACAAGTTGTGTTTGATCCCAAATTCACTCCTACTACCTACATCAGAGTGGGGTGTGAACACTTGAAATCAGGATGGGGTGTGAACACGAGGTGGGGAGAGGCCTAGAAGGACTGCAGAGGCGCAAAGAAATGGGTCCATTGCTGCCCCTTCTCCAGGACAGCAGGAATCTTGCAACTGGAGTCAGCAGGATACGTGCACTTTACAGACCTTTCCCATATGCATCAGCTTCAAACAGTGCTAGACTGTCTTTGGGAGCTTACACAGCCACTATGCCAAGTTGAGCATTCCCAGGAGTAGCATTATCCCTGGAGAAGAGCAAGAAATTTATCACACAGAGGCTAAATGGCACTGGAGGGGGTTCAATTTAGCTCTCCCAAACCCAAAGTTAGCACTTTCCCCATCAAACTATCCTTCCTCCCTTGGATTTCTTGCAGAGGTGCTTTAAATTCTGTCCAAGTTCTCTCCCAGCCCTTCAACTGGAGAAAACCCTGGAGAAATGGTAACTGAGCAGCTCTTCCAGCCAGCCTGACCTCAATCCTTCTCCAGGCCAGCTCATCTGCTTCTGGAGGGGCTGCCAGCTGGCGAGCGCCCGGCTCCCTCACACGAGCTGGCGCAGCCCAAGGGGTGAATCAGCCCGCTGAGGAGCTCACAGCAAGGATAAACAGCTCTGGGGCTGGAGAAAACGAAATAGTTGGAAATTAATGGGAAAGAAATTGCAGGAGAAAAGTCTTGCAGCTCTACTGTATGCCTGCTAAGCCTCAGACATGCACTGCAGTGATCGTGGCGAACACTCCGGCTGATAATAATGTTATTCCAGACGATAATGGCCAGATAAGATAGAAGAGGATAGAAAAGAAAATATGTAGCTTGTTTGAAAATGGTATTTTAATGGAGCTAAGAGACTGTCAGAGGAGGATGGGCCAAAGACTGACCCCTTCTCCATCACTGGTTTATGTCTGAGATGCTCTCTGAGCAAGATGAAATGGCATAAGACCACTTAAACATACACAAGCAACAAAGCAGTTCCTTGTTCTCAGGCAGTTGGGGATCAGGGGCTTGAATCAAACTAATTTTTATCTTTCAGTGGAGTTTTTGTTGGTTTTCCCTTGAGAATGGTAAGGTCAAGGAAGGTGTCCTGGACTTGTATGGGAGTAATATTTATTTGTACCTGACCAAAAGGTAGGGGAGTAAAAAAATAGGGTTGGAAGTGGAGAGAAGGGAGCTGCTCTGAGACATCGCTTGCTCCTGCCTGCTGGCTTCATGTCCAAAGTGCTGCACGTCAGCCACAGCCCCCAGCGTCAGCAGGCACTGGGCGACCAGACCTGCTCATTTCCACCAGCCACACGTCGGGGGGGTTCATGGAGCAAAGCCAGTGCCAACAGCTACAGCTCAGCCTGGACACCATTCCCCAGTGTGAGCTGCTGCTGCTGCCACTGCAGATCCGCTCCTCTTCTCTCTCTGTCAGGATGGTGGGGGACACTGCTGAAGGATGTTTCTCATGCAAGCCCCCAAGCTTGCTGTGCACCAGATACCCAAAATGGGGGCAACTCAGCACTTGAAACCTCTGCTGCTGGGCTTATGCTCCTCAGAGGGCACGTTCAAAGCAAGAATGGGAAAAGCAAGACCCATCTCCCTCACTTCACGGTCACACCAGCAGCCATGTTTCCCCTTTGCTCTGCAGTTTTGTATGGCTTCCCCTAAGTAGACATAATCAAAACACCAGCAGACCAACATTAAAGGGAAGCCCAAGAGGGGACACAAACAGCTGATGCTTGTCTCCCCTCAGGGACACTCCTTATGTGTTGATGGACCCTCATGGGGCTCTCACACCAGCAGCCTGTTTGTGCAATGCTTCCACCACCTCCTTGCCAGCTCTGCTTGACACCTGTGAGGCTGAGGACTCGGCAAGTGTTTGGGTCCTTTCTAACCTGAGAAGCTTTTAACCTCCTCTCAAGTGCAGCAAGCTCATCGTTTCACTCCGTGACAGTGTGCAAGAGCTGGGGGACGAGGAGGTATGGCTTTAACTGGGAGTATTGCATCACTGACTCTGCTTTTCCAACCAGTAAGTGCATCTGCTCTGGTGTCCAGCAAGCCCAGCAGAGAATCAGATATTAGAGTGGGTAGAGGTGAAAAGAGTCTGAATTCCCTCTCAGAAACAGATTTGCCTGGGCCATGCAGTGGCATCCCAACATAACATGTTTCTACATCCTCCCCCTTGCTATAATTAATTTTTAATCATTCAAGCAAGTTCCCACATATCTTGTAAATCTCTTTTCACGAATTTTGCTTTTAATGAAACCCTCTCTTACTTTCAAAAGAAAGTTGGTTTAGGGTGTGTCGGTGTTTGTTCGTAATGCGTTTTGTTCACAGTAAACAGCATTTCCTTTTATTCCCATCCAGGGGTAGTGTTCAGACATCTGCACTCCACAGAAAATAGTGACTCGGGATTTACTGCTGAGTTGCAATGAAGTCACTGGCTAAGTTTGCTTTTATCCCAGTGGTGCAGGTTTTAGCCCTTTAAATGCATTAACTCCTTCTCGGTCTGCATTTTATCCTCCCTCCAGTCTCTGACTTAGTTCAAGTATACTGAGAACTGCATCCAGTGAATGATTTTATTCAAATAGCCGTTCTGCAAACGCGCTCTGCCGTGTCAGCTCCAGTGCCTTTTTACCTCTTTCTGGGTGGCATAAGCTGTAAGTTAACGAGGGCACCACTCACTGTCCTGTCCTCTGCTGTGGCTATGTCCTGCACCAGGTCTGTACCCCAGAGACTCCTCACCTGCCTCAAATCAATCCCTCTGTCCCCATCTCTGCTTTGTGGCAGAAACCCACAACACCCATTTTTTATTCTCATTTCTTCTTGGCATGGGTTTCACACTTATTTCAGGCCAGGATAGTGAAGGGAAGCACTGCAAAATCTGAGTCTCAAATTCTCCTTTCCAGAAATTAACCACATCAAAAGCTCTGGAGGCAGAGGCAGTCTCTTCACTGATACTTCTTCTTGTACAATAGCAAAAGATTTAATTAGTATTAAATGCAAACTTGAACTTTGCTGCAAAGCTAATACAGAGCTCCTTGGTTCCATACTTTGCTGGAGCTCTGGACTTGTTTTTATTTTAATTTAGAAAAAAACCATAAACCCACATTTCCCAGCAGTGATCACATTTCACAGTGGTAGATCATGCCTGTGAAATATTAACTTCTCCCTGTCCTCCCTCCTGTGCTCGGTTCTACCCACTTCTGTTGGTAACCTGGACTTCTCTTTGAAACACTTGCTTGAGGGCTTGAAAGGCCTCAGTAAGGTTTTTTAGTGGCACCTCCACAGCTGAGGGACACCGCAACAGCTGTGAGTCTTCCCTGCGTAGGTAGTTGAAGTGTTGCAAAGTTGACTCTCAGCAACCTGATCCTGACAGGGTTCAACGAAGGGATGATGAGGATGATGCCGACGATAGTCACGTACCCAGTGCTTCTCTCCTGCAAATCTCAACGTGTTTGGCAAGGCAGATAAGCGTGGTTATCTCCAGCATGCAGAGAGGGGAAAGTAAGAGAGAAAGGCCAAAGGTCATGTTTTCCCAAGGGCTCCACCCAGGTGGTTTTACCTCTGGGGAGGCAATTTAAGACCATCCATGAATGTGTGAAATCCCTTGTACCAATTTTGGCTGAGATGTAGTTAATTTTCTTCACAGTAGCTCGTATGGGGCTGTGTTTTGGATTTGTGCTGAAACCACAGTTGATGGCACAGGGATGTTTTCGTTACTGCTGAGCAGCACTGACAAAGAGCCAAGGCCTTTCTGCTCCCCAACCCACCACTCTTCTGAATCTCTCCCCCATCCCACTGAGGGGGAGTGAGTGAGTGGCTGCGTGCCGTTTAGTTGCCGGCTGGGGGTAAACCACAACATCCCCACAAAGCTGTGTAAGCCTGTTTGGGGAGCAGAACAGCTACCCCCACCTGAAGAAGACCTGAGCAAGTCTCTCTTGTTACAACTGCCATGCTGGGGGGAGCTACCTGGGGAGGGTTCCTTCCACATTTACGTGCAAGATTTTTTTCTCTCTGTTCCTGTCTGAGCTGCTCAACACCAAGGGAAGTTCTTGGGTGTGGAGCTGCGTCAGCAGTGCCCCAGAGCTGGCTGACAGCAGTCTTCTCACCCTGGGAGAGTGCTCCCAGATACACAGCTGGTTGTTTCATCTCCCCCAGAACTGCCCTGTGCAACAGATCTGGCCCCAAAGCCAGATGAACTCCATCCTTTGAGCATGGAGGGTCCACAGTCGCTGGGGTGATGTCTTACTGCAACAACAGACATCTCTTCTGAAGAGGAATGCAAAATCATTGAATCAAGATGCAAATCATCGCATCATACTTCTCTGTCATGATTTTCAAAATGTCACCCTGGAATGATTTGCCATGGGCTTCCTGTCCATGTAACCCATCCAAATGAGGCTTCAGTGAAAGGGAGAGGGTTTCTCAGAGGGTCAATGGACATCTGGCTGCAAAACAACAGCAAAACTAAGAGTAAAGCCACCACCTCCTCATCCCCACTCCAAGCCATGCTATCCCCAAGTCACAGGCAAAATTTCTTTTCCTCATGCACGGAAATCTGTGACAGTGAAGACCCATGACAGCTGACTGGGATCACTGCTGAAGCATGGAGTTGCCATGGGAAGATGAATTACTGTCTTATCTGTCTGAGGCAATCAAGCAGGAGTCCAAGCACAGCAGGATCAAGCTGCTTTATAGGCACAGGAGATGCATCATCCCTTGCCTGGGCCACAGAACAGATGGGGATTGGTCACCACATTTCTCATGAGTGTTTCTTATATCCAAATATATATACTACCCAGCACCCATGGAAATCCATATAGGTGTGAATATGCCCAAGAGCTGACAGGATCTCAGGTAATTTCTTTCTCCATGTCCTCATTCCCTTTCTTTGTTGTTCCTCATCTCCATCATGAGTCTCTTCAGTTCCAAACACTACTATCTATCCTTCTCTATCATCTCTGATCCTCTCAGAGTGGATCCACTCAGATCTGAGTGGAGCCCAGGTTGCTGGAAATAAAGCTTATCACCTAAAGCCATTAGAAGGGATTTCTTGGCTTTAAAAAACTCTGACTGGTTCTGGGATGGGAGAAGAGACACAAATATGTGAAAGACCAACAGATTCTGAGCCTGCAAGCAGAAGTGGAGCTTGTTTGAATTTTTATGTACGATTTCTCACATGCTAATCTTCTCCAGGAGTTTGTGATATCTCTTTTTGCTCCTGCAGTCCTTCCTATTTAATCTTTAATATCAAGCTTCTATCTTTTTTTTTTTTTTTGTTCCCTGCTCCCTGCTCTTCATTCACTGATGTTTATTTCATTATCCTCTTCTGCCATATGACTTTCTAGGATGGTCTTTCCTCCTGCTAGTAAGGACACACAGAAGGGAGGAGTGCAGCTTGGAGCAACGTGAGCTGCACACCAGGCTGTAGAGGCAGAACCAAAACTATCTAGAGCTGTTGTCCCCTCCCATGGGAATGCTCATGCTCTGCCCAGTATCTCATACCCTGTGCTCCAAAGTGATATTTGCTGCCTCTTTTCTGTCTGGAATGGGACCTCCATGGCCTCATCCCTGCTGGGGCCACAGCCTCAAAACTTACCTGAAAATGAACTACCCAAATCCACAAGCTCTGGGGTAAGTGCCTGTCTCAGAGGTGTTATCCCCAGCCTGATGAACTGAAGCAGAAATAAGTTGTCTTGTGCATGTGTGTAACCTGCTTAGCCCATTCTGCTGGCATCTCAGAGGTGCTGAGCTCCTTGCTGAAGGGGTAAGCTGCTTGACCCATCCTTTCTCTTCTCTCTCAGCACTGTTCTGGAAATGGTCCAACACTTTGGCCCTCTGTAATTTGCACATGCATTGCTACTTTTCCACCTCACTTCCCAGGCTCTGGGCTCAGAAACAGGGCATATCTGTTTCCCCCAGGTCTCCTCTATTCCAAGACCTCCCACATCCTTTTCCTCTAGTACAGCCCATAGCAAGAATTGCAATATGGTCACAGCTCTGTTCTCCTTGCCAGAATTTTTGCTCAAAATGAAAAAAAAAAACCCAACCCAAAAACCCAACCCACTAACCAACCAAACCACTATGCTTGATAAGTAATTTATTTAAAGCCCTGACAAGCTTGACTGAAATATTTCCACCATCTCTTCCAACCTCCTCCTGGAAATGTCTTCCTCTTCTTTCTGTTGGACTGTGTCATTGGCCATAAGCAAAGAAAAGAGATGCTACTGCTGCCGTGTGGTGCAGGCAGTCCAGCAGAGCCACCCAGGTGCATGCCTCTGTCCTCCTTAAGTTGGGAGGACACTATGATCCTGAGCCCCATGTTTCTTCCAGTGGGACTTGTCTGGACATTTTAAAGCTACCAATGACTTGCAGTCTCTGATTTGATCTTCATGAAACTGGAAGAGAACTAGGAAGAGATCCCCAGAGGTGACCTCTGACACAGCTCAGCTCCAGCATGGTGTCCAAGTCCTGCAGCTGGAGCACAGCCAGGGCTTTGCGTCTTGAGACAGTAGCAGGTTGTGTTTTCAGGCCTCACCTGGAGTCCTGTGTCCAGTTCTGGGCTCCCTGGTACAAAACAGACAGAAATCTCCTGGAGAGGGTCCAGCGGAGGCCACAGAGATGATGAAGGGCCTGGAGCATCTCCCCTGTGAGGAAAGGCTGAGTGAGCTGGGGCTGTTCAGCCTGGAGAAGAGAAGACTGAGAGGGGATCTCATCAATGTTTATCAATATCTGAAGTGTGGGAGACAAAGGGAGATGGCCAACCTCTTCTCAGTGGCCTGTGGGGACAGGACAAGGGGCAATGGTCACAAGTTGGACCACAGGGGTTCCTGCACCAGTATGTGTGAAAGAACTTCATGGTGAGGGTGACAGAGCACTGGAATAGGCTGCCCAAGGGTGTTGTGGAGTCTCCTTCTCTGGAGATATTCAAGACCCATCTGATGACCTACCTGTGTGACCTGCTCTAGGGAACCTGCTTTGGCAGGGGGGTTGGACTTGATGATCTCTGGAGGTCCCTTCCAAGCCCTCGAGTTCTGTGAGTCTGTGAGTCTGTGATTCTGTGATTTGTGGTCAGTTTCAGTGCAGCTCCATAGAATTAGTCTGCCTTGGACTGGAGAGAGTTCAGATCCCTGGCAGCTGCTCTGGGCTGCTTTCAGGACTGTGGTGTTGGTGCATGCTCTGTAAGATCAATCTCTCCACAGGTTCTGCAGGTAACTGGGTTATATAATCCTGGGAGGGAACAGGGCATGGTTTCTCCTCTCCTACTTGGCCTCAAATATTCTGAGGGACCTGCTGTATCTCTGTTGTACCACACTGATGCTGACATTTGGGCCTTTAAAAAGTGATCAGCCCTATCTGACTGTCCCATCCAGCTGCTCCATCACCATCCACTGTAGCAGCTCACCTCTGCAGTGATGCCCGACTCCTGGGGGACATTCCTCTGGACCCTTACAGGCAAGCAGCATCAAGCTGCAACTACAGGAGCAGGGTTTCTCCTGGGCTGCACGGGGACCTGTGTCCAAGCAGCAGAAGGTTCCACCGAGGTGCAGATCAGGAGCACAGGCTGGAGCACACTGTTAATGGGGCTTTTAAAAAGCTGGTTCTTAGTGCTCGGTGTGAATCAAATTTCCAACAGCTTCATAAATACGTCACTGACGGGAGGCCTTTAGAGTAAGCATATTGCAGTTTCCTGACATTTTCTTTCCTCTATCTTGACATTTCTGAAGGGCATAAGAGGCCTAAAAAAAGAAACAGCCGCTCCCAGGGCACCATATGTTTTCAATTCCATCCTGCACTGGTGTAATAGATGGTCTTGTTATAAATATGCAGCAGTTTTCCAGATGAGCTTCCCCCTCCCCCTTAAAATGACCTGGTACAACTGTGCAGAGCAGGCATGGCTGGGAGAGGGAAGGAGAAGGAGCACAGGCAGGAAGAGCCCTGCAGCTTTGAGGCACCGTTTCGAAGGACACACTATATTAATATTCAAGTTACCAACCCAGACCCTGACGCTCTAAATATTTAAAGAAAAAAAACCCCAATTGACTCAGGCGAGCAGTTGCACAGCAATGCTTGGCAGAAGTTTCCAGCCTCCGTGCACCATTTCCCCCACTCCTCCATCCCTCCTGCTGGTTTCTCTGAGGCACTCTCCTGATTTCTTAAAGCCTTTCTGTGGATGATCATTTCTGTACGAGGCAGAACGTGGGTTGAGCAATTGCTCTCAGCAACTGTTATTTATCAGGAGATTTTCATGTGTGTGTCTCTCTCTCTGCAAGGGACCAGGGCTCTTGTGAGACTTTGTTCTTCTTTTAAACAGCCCAACAAACCCTAATGGAATTAATGTAATATAATAAAATATAATGTAATATAATAAAATGCCCTCATGGGTTAGGATGACTGCGGTCTATAAGCTAGTGCAGCTGTAGAAAGCTGCAGGGATATTCTGGCATTGCAGAGGTTCGTGTGTTCCTGGCTGTCACCTGGCTGTCCTGGGCACTGCTCTGGTGGCGATTACCTTACATATCCCTGGTTGCAGTTATTTCTACGATGGCCGAAGTCAAACCATTTGGACTGTCTGTTCTGCATGTCTATTCTGGGCTGGTTTCTAGGTATCTGCAGGGGTTAATTTCACCCAGAAGAGCCGAGAGAAGGCGAATACTTTTCTGGTGGATCATGTCTTAGAAGGAAACACACCGAACTCAGCGTATACCCCTGTTCTGGTGTGGGGATTCAAACGTTATTGGTGAGAATGGCGTGTACATCTGGGTGCACTGTCACACTTGGAAGCCCATGGCCCAACTGTGTCTCTCAAATTCCAGCTCACACATGTGAAGGGGAGATGTGCTGGTGCACAGCCCAAATCTTCATGGGGTTTCCCTGCACAGGCTGAGCTGCTGCCTCCCGCAGCAGTTGGAGCAGCAGGACAGGCCAGCTCCAGGCTCCAGACCAGAGAGGCAGGACCAGTTTCACTCCAGTGCAGAGGGCAAGGAGTCAGATGACGCAATGAAGAGGATGGGGAAAGCTGACTTTAATTATATAGACCTTTGCCCTGAGTGCAGCTACAAACATCACAGAAGGTTTTCTCTTTCTGGGAGCATTTTTTGCATGGCAATTTTTATCAGTTAAAAAATCAGAGAATGGTTTGGGTTGGACGGGACCTCAAAGATGACCTATTCCCACCCCCCCCGCAACATGATCAGGGACATCCTCCACTAGTCCAGGTTGCCCAAAGTCCTACCCAGCATGACCTTGAACACTGCCAGGGAGGGGACAGACACAGCTTCTCTGTGAAAGCTGTGCCTCACCAACCTCATCCAACCTCATTGTAAAAAAATATCTTCCTCATATCTAACTTTCCCCTTTTTCAGTTTAAGCCCACTACCCCTTGTCCTATCACTCCGTGCTCTTGCAAACAGTCCCTCTCCATCTTTCCTGTAGGCATCTTAAGATACTGGAAGGCTGCAATAAGCTCTCCCTGGAGCTTTCTCATCTCCAGGCTGAACAAGCCCAAGTCTCTCTGCCTGTCTTCATAACAGAGGGACTCCAGCCCTTGGATCATCTTTGTGGCCTCCTATGGACTTGCTCCAATATCTCCATGTCCTTCTTATGTTAGGGGCCCCAGAGCTGAACACAGGTGGGATCTCACCAGAGCAAAGTAGAGGGGCAGAATCACCACCCTTGACCTGCTGGTCACACTCCTTTTGATGTAGCCCAGGACACAGCTGGCTTTCCAGGCTGCAAGTGCACATTGGAGCTCATTTTGAGCTTCTCATCCACCAACACCCTCAAGTCCTTCTCTTTAGAGCTGCTCTCAAACCACTCTCCACCCAGCGAGTACCTGTTCTTGGGATTGCCCTGACCCATGTGCAGAATCTTGCACTTGGCCCTGTTGAACTTCATGCGCTTTGCACAGACCCACCACTCAAGCCTGTCAAGGTCCCTTTGGATGTTACCCTTTCCCTTCAGACTGTTGACTGCACCATACAGCTTGGTGTTGGCAAACTTACCTAGGGTGCACTCAATCTCACGATATTAAACTGTGCTGGTCCCAGTACCAAACCCCAAGGAACCCAACTCATCACTGATTTCCACTCAGACGTCGAGCCATTGACTACTATGGTTTTAGTGTGACCAATTCCTCACCCACCAAGAGGTTCATCTTTCAAATCCACATCTCTCCAATTTAGACACAAGGAAGTCACATGTGACAATGTCAAATGTTTTGCACAAGTCCAGGTAAATGATATATGTCATTCTTCCCTTATCCATCAGCACTGTAACCCCATTGCAGAATGCCACCAAATTTGTCAGGCATGATTTGCCCCTGGTGAAGCCATGTTGAATAGCTTCTGTGATTCTGTTCGAGACACGGCATGGAGCTAGAAATCTCATCCACAAACAAATCAATAATAAAAAGTGATATTATCAATATTTTCCCTTATTGCCAGCTCTGAATTGTGCAGCAGAATTCACAATATAGTACCTGCAAACAAACTACCTGGGAGATTAGTAGAATGGAAAAATTGAAATCCCATTAATAATCCATGGGGATGTAATTGGCTTCAGCAAGGCAGCAGTCCCTAATGAGCAAGGAGATCTGCGGGCAGATTTGGTTCCGTAACAGCATGTTTGGCACTGTTAGAACAACTTGCAAACCAGGGGCTGAAAAAGCCTGTTGATATTTGGTAAAATAAAGCACAGAGAGATTATAACAGTCTCCTACAGGGCCATGAGTGTGTCAGTGACAGAACTAGGGAAAGGCTCCAAAACTACTTCCGTGGCATAGATCAACTGCTTAGCAATTGCTTCTCAGTTACTATCTGCTCCAGGACCAGGATAACCCATTTTGAAAGATTATTGTTGGTTTTAAAGAAACTAGCAGCTAATGGAATTTCCATCAGAAGTCTTACTAAGTTATTTCAGTGGCTAATATCTCTCAATGCTGGCAGAAACAAAGATTTCCCCAGCTGCAACTTCCAGCCATCAGATTTGGTTATGTCTATGTTTATGAGGGTTTAAAGCCTCTTTGTGGTCAAACCATTATTCCTTATGAAGACTCATAAACAGTGACAAAAGTTCCCCCTTGTATTTGAGGTAAATAGACGATTATCTTTGAATCCAAATGGAAGGCATGTTTTATGGACCTTTGATCATGCATGTGGTTCTTTGAGTGCTCTCCAACTTTTAATGTTGCAAGATAAAAGCAGGACCCCAGACCTGGCATGCTATTCCAGGAATAATCCGATGTCTGTGGGTATATAAGGAGTATATCTTCCCTAATCCTATCTGAGACTCCTTTGTTTCTTCAGTCAAGTGCTAGTGAGGACTGGCTGGTCATCTCATTGAAGGAGGATATCAGTTGGTCACTCCTGCTATGACTTCTCACAGTTTTGTGCATGTCTTGGATCCTGAAAAAGGCAACGATGTATTGTATGACTGTACTGTTGAGCACCTGCAGACATCAGCTTACCTTCAGGTGTCTTGGATGTACCCCATTTGTTTATGGCCATCTTACATACAGTTTGGGTTACTATGTATCATCTTTACCCAGATTGTCCTCTGGTCTTCACTTCTCACCTCTCCCACTGCTTTTGTCACCCAGGAATGTTATCAGCAATCTGCTGATTTCTTCTTCAAACCAGTGACAAAAATGTCCCTGAGGACTGAACAAGTGGAATACCTTTGCAAGACTTCTTTAGGAAAGCAACTGTTCTATGGTGATCTCTATTTATTTTCCATTTTATTTTGAAACTTAACACTTCACTATTTTTTATCCTTTCAATGTATATCTTATAAGTTTTCTATCACTGTACCTTCTTCCTTAGGAAGGGAATGGTAAATCAGCTATTTTATGGAAGTGAAATCATGTGCTATATTTATGCAGTTACCCTTACCAAACAACTTTGGAAGTTCCTAAAAATATCACTCTGGGTACCCCAGGCCTATTTTTCACAAATAACTGATTGATGTATTTTGTATGAAACTTCTTTTATTCCTCATAGTAAAGTCCCTTAGCAATAGTCCTCTATTTCCCTTCAGTCAAAGTCAGGGTAACTCATTCAGTCTAAATCAGGTCATTCCATTTACCTCTTTCAGAGTTAAATAGAGATAAATTGAATATTTCAGGAACTTTATCACTCCAAATGCCTAAAAAAATAAAAGTGCATGTTACAATAGAAAATAAAGCAGAAGAATACTATTTGTCCAGCATAATTCTGGCAGAGTTAATTTTCTACAGAAGTTATTATCTAAGCAAACCCGTTTCTTGAGGGCTTGAGGCATTTCCTTTGCAGCTTACCAACAGTGTTTCTAGTTTTGTCAGAGTATTATCTTTTTGCCCTTTATGACAGTTTGTGTGTATGGTCATTCACTCCAGGTGGAAACTAAGGATTAAAGAAATTTAAGAAATGATCATACAAAGGACAAAGAAAAAATACCTGTGATGGACAGATAGGACTAGCGCAATGTAACAGCAATCTGGGAAAGCAGATTTTTTCAAATGGGTCTGAGCCAGAAAACCTTTGATTTGTCCAGACACTGTGTGAGACAATTGCGTAGACACAAAGTATCATGCACTTTATCCCGTTGTGCAGATAACCTGTAGAGTTCCAGAGAGACCTTGACAGGCTTCAGAGGTGGGTCTATGTAAATCATGTCAAACAAAATTAGTTCAACAAAGCCAAGTGCAAGGTCCCACACATGGGTCAGGGCAGTCCCAAGCACAGGTACAGGCTGGATAAAGAATGGATTGAAAGCAGCCCTGAGGAGAAGGACTTGAGGGTGTTTGGGAGTGCAAGCTCAACATAAGCCAGCAATGCATGCTCGCAGCCCAGAAGTTTTTTGCTGATGTAGCTTAGGGCATCCTTATAAAAATGGGTCTTGCAATACCAGTGTCAACTTCCCTTTAGGGGAGGGACTTCTCACTTCGCATTGAACTGTAGACTTTACTTCTTTCTCTCATAGAAATTCACAGATGCATCTCATGCTAGATGTAAATGCCAAAGAACTTAAATTTTCAACAGGAAAAAGTGGGAAAGGGAAAACACCACATACACAGATGAAACAGTTTTCTCCAGACCACTCAGTGAGTCATGGATGGGACTGTCAATAATGCATAATTGCTGATCATTGACTGTGAGCTAAGAGGGCGTCCTTTGAAGACCAATCCCTCTTCACTGCAGAACAGGGTCTGTTGACCTAGTCTACTGAATGTAACTACTCCAGAACTATGTGTTTATTATTAAGCATCACTGCATCGGGAACAATGCTTACCTTTCAACTGGGTGGGAGTTCCCAAGCATGTCCCACAGGTAAAGTGGTAAGAACTGTGACTGGAGACATTTTGTACTTTCTCCAACGTCAAAGAGCAATCAGTTATGCTGCGGTCTCCGCTAATAAATTACGCTGCCTTTCTCTTGTCACCAGACATGCTCATGAACACACACATTTCTAATATCTAAGCCTGGGTAACATTTATTAGCAAGTGTTGATGTGCTAAGTACCACACCTCCTTCTTGGGTCTATGTGCAATTTTTTCCTTTTATCCTGTGAACAACCAGGACATAACCAATCTTGACTCCCTTTACTCCACTAATGCCTTCAGGCAGAAGCTTTTATGCCTGCAAAACTAGAAGCATCAGCACAAAACTGCCTGGGATTAGACCCTTTGCCTTTTATGGCAAAACAAACAGGTCTTCTTGAGGTCATATTCAAAATGACTGTGAAAAATGTGATGGGGGAAAGTTTTGGCCGCTTGCCAGAAGCTGTTCACATGTCTTTGTTCCTGTTGATGAAAACCATACTGATTGTGAGGCTGACATCCTTGTGGACTAGCTGCACATGCACACAGAAACTGTGCCGATGCAAGATGTTTGAGCCAGCAGAGCTGAGCGGATTTTGTAAGCAGCTCCTCACCGATGCTTTCCTGGGCAAAGGAAGGTGGCACTGGTGGCTCAGTCCCTTGCTCAGACTGCTTTGCCACCACAGCTGGGACACCTACCAAGCGCTCTGCTTTCCCTTCCTTCCTTCCTTCCTTCCTTCCTTCCTTCCTTCCTTTTGTTCTCGTGTGTCTCTAAATCTGAA
>VXBZ01003172.1:101812-165714 GCA_013399135.1 Heliornis fulica
CTTCCTTCCTCAATTTATCGTATGCCTCAAAATGGGAAGGTGCAGCTCTGATTTCTAGTGTGTTAACAAGACATGCTGATGCAATGTTAGTTTGGTGGGGTGTAATTAACAGATATGTGGGGCTTAGAAATTTGTTATTAAGGTATTTTGTTGGCTCACAATTCATTCCTCTCGACTGAAAGAGCCTGCCCCTCTGCTTTGAGTAGCTCTTTTTGATCTTCTCTCTGTGACTCTGATAATGGTCCCTCCTCCCCTTAGGAAGAAAAAATCCTTTTATCCTCTTTTTTCCCCTCTGGGTGTTTGGCTCTGTTCTCCGGCAACCCCTCTGAAGAGGGGTGAAGGGGGATAAAGCTGAAAGATCCCTCCAAAAATAGTTCTGATGATTAGGACTCTTCCTGCCCTTGGAGAGCCTGGGTGTATTATCTTCTGCCGAGCTCTGGCTTTGCTCCTGCTTCACAAAAGGATGGGCAGAGCTCAGTGAGGCTGGTGCCAAGGTACAGCTTAGCCACCTCTTTTCCCTGTGCCAGAGACAGATGCTCCTACAAAGTCAACGGTACTAAGAGCAAGGAAAGTGACATTTAGTGGCCCCTCCACCACAGTCAGCGTCCACATGTGGCCTGTTCCTTGTCTTTGCTGCCAGATGCAGAAGGATGAGGGATGCCTGGACAAGGTGGCAGTCTTTACTCTCCCTTAAGACCTTCTCCTTATCCTTTGGCATTGCTCTCCTCATAGGGAGCAGAGAGCAGAGGAGTTGCTTGCCTGCCTCCTTTAGTAAGAGAGTGGGGGTGGGTGCAAGACGACCATTCTTTGGGGTGGTATCTGGCTCTCACCTGCTTAGGGATGACCTCTGTGTGTTTTATGCCCTAAGGGCAGTTTCCTAAACCGTGCCAAAGGAGGGCGGTTCTCCAAATAACTTCAACCCAATACAGACATGAGGACAAGCCATGTCCTGCCATCAAGCTCCCCCACAAAGCCACAGGTAGGGTGAGGACAGTCCTTACCTTGCAGCTTTGGAGCCCTCCAAAGGCTGTAGACTCTGGGAAGATGCAAGGCTAAAGAATACTGCAGGTTGCTCTGCAGGACAATTGGAGTTGGGAGGAACCCCCCAAAAAAATAACCTTAGATGTTTGTAGGCATCACACAGAGTTAATTATTCATTGAAAATATGAAAGCATAACTTGAGTGTTTTTCTCAGCAGAAGCTCAGTAGTTTGGAGGTCCAAGGAAAATGCTGTCTACTCTGAGAGCACTTTTAAGAAGGCCTGAATTTATGTTGGTGTAGAATCATAGAATGTGTTAGGTTGGAAGGGACCTTTAAAAGTCATCTAGTCCAACCCTCCTGCAGTAAGCAGGGACTTCTTCATGTGATCAGGTTGTTTAGAGTCCCAGCGAGCCTGACCTTACCCAGGGATGGGGCCCCCACCATCTCTCTGAGCAACCTGTTCCAGTGATCTACTACCTTCATAGTGAAATTTTTTTTCCTAATATCCAAACTAAATCTCCCCTTTTCTAGTTTAAACCATCACCCCTCATCCTATCACTACATGCCTTCATAAACACTCCTTCCCCAGCTTTCTTATAGGAACCTTTCAGGTATTGGAAGGCTGTAGAAGATGAGACCTGCCATAGTGATTCAGGGCTTGGGTCTTCAGACTAATAAATGAGTGGTTTGGTACAGTGGTTTTCTGTTTTAACTTCTAGGTCTGAAGCGTGGGGAGCAGAGCTCATATCTGTGAGCGTCATGGGAAAAAAGCTCCATGCTGCATAAGAGGTGTGCTAGCTAGAGCAAAAAAGTCAGCAGTGCGCTGAAAGTTTGATGTGATCAAATAAAACCAGATCATTGTGCCACTCAGACTATGAATGAGGTAAAATAATTAAAAGTTTGAACAAAGCATTTTCCAACTCCCTTCTACTCTTCTCCCTTAGGCATTCGATACATTGCTTCATCTTAATAAGGGAAACCGTACTTAATTTGAGCCTGGATTCAAATCACCTGAGCCCTGATCAAAAAGTAAATGCAAAGTCAAATCAATTTCATGTAAAGCTGAGTATAGAGAGCTACTGGGAATTACAGCCACTGACAGCAATTATCACAGTTGTGATGGTTATTTCCAGAGACACTTTGTATTTTGTTTTCGCAGGCTGCACTTCAGAATGCGCAAATTGTCTTTTACGCTTCACCACTGAAATGTTTTTAATTTACTAAAAAAAAAAAGACCAATCAATATCTCAGAAACATAGAATGTGCCAAATATCCTTAATTTATATTCAAAATATTTCTATGTGAAAGGTGCCTCAAATTTAATTGAATTTTCAGAAGCATCTTCTTGTCAGTAGTTCTCTCACTTCTTTATCCACTGCCTCTTGCTTTGGGGACAAGGTCTCGGGCAGAAACTCTTCCTGCACTGGCAATATGACTCTTCTGACTGGCTCATGACTCCCTGAGAAAATTTTGTGTAAACCACCTGTGAAGTCCATCCCAGTCCACTTGGGCTCCTTTTCAAATTTCTGAGGCCTCTACCCAGCAAGCATCCACCCTTCAGGGAAGCGTTTGTAACTGAAGAGACTCATGGAAGTCTGAGTCCACAACCCAGTGCTGGTGGAGAAAAGGCAAATCTAGGTTTCAGCATGCTCATAGACACTTGCTTGCCTGCAGAAGGGAAGTCCAGCCCAGCCATACTGACATGTTCAGAAGGAGCTTCCTCTCCATCCTTGTTACAAGGCTGACCCTGTGCCAAGGATTTGAGGCTGTCAGAGAGGTTTGAGTCTGATATTTCCTGAGCAAAGTGTCCAGGAAACACTCACTTCACCCATTCTTGGTTCATAGAATTGGGACTACAGGTGTCAGGCAGGAGAGAAATTGGGGACCAGCAGCTTCGGAGGGCTCCATGCAGCAACGAGGAGAGGCCTTGCGAAGTGCCTTGTGTCAAATTTCTACTTGCATATTAATGAAGATACTTTACACAAGAAACCAGAATATTTAATATAACATTTCAGACTTATGAAAGGTGTGAGGCTGAGAATCGGGAAAGAAAAACAAATATTTGTGAGCTGGGTGACCTGTCATATGCCAGGAGAACCAAACAGCTGAGCTGAGGAGTCTGCAAACAACCTTGTGGCTCAGTTTGTTCGTGTATGGTTCAGTGTTAAAAAATACAAAAAATAATTTAAAACCAGTTCATATCCAATGCTAAATATGAGCCTTCTGCAATGATCAGGTTAATGAATCTGTGGTCCAAGAAACAGCTCGATGTACCAGATCATGTATTCATGCTGAATATTTCAACCAGCTCTCACTGCAATTACACATTTGCTATTCTAAATATACTTTTTCTAGTGAGTAGCAGTGAAGAAATGCTAACAGCCTGCTTGGAAGGGGGCTGTGCTTTGCTTCACAGTGGAGCAGTAGCTACAGACAGCTGTTTATGTCTAGCTACGTGATGCAGGTAAATTTTTGAGATAGGCATCCTTGCAATATATGGCACCCTGAGTTTTCCTAACTGGGGATACTGTCTTGAAAATCACAGCTTGTGATTTTATTCAAATTACTTACTGCAACAGCACAAAATTTGGCCCAAGCTGTTTATGGATTGAGGCAGATCCAGGACTAGAGAGGTCAGGAAGAGTTCAAGTTCATACATAATGTATGGCGTGTTTTAATAAGGCTCCTTTCATACTTGAGTTTGTCTGCCCGCCTTTGCATGAAGCCGTAAAGCCACAGGCTGCGCTGTTTAAAATTAAAAAGGCCCAACTCAAACCCTCGCCCTCTGCACTTTTAAAGTCAGGTCTATTCTCCAGGTCACACCGTCGAGCCCCATCGCGTCTGCGCGAGGCAGTTCCCCTGCGCGGCGCGGGAACGCCTGCCCTCTGAGCTAATTATCCAGCCCTTTGTTTCAGCTCCTCTGTTTGCTCAGGGCATGTAACCGTGGGAAATCCCTGCCTGTGCTGGGAAGTTGCTGATGGTGGAGCGAAAACGTTTTTACATAGATTAGGCCTTTAAAAGTGGTTACTAATACCCACTAATATGGATGGACACTTTCTGCTATACATTGCTTTGCTCTCTTTCCCAGATATTAAGGAATGCAGCATCACGGGAGCCAGTTCTGCAAGATGCTGAGCCCTTGGCTGTCATCCAGCAAAAACTTAAATATAGGGATAGTCCCGTTGACTTCAGCTGGTTGGAATGAGCCCTTAGGCCCAGATCCTCTAAGGCATCTGGGCAACTGGCTCCCGAGGTCTGGACGTAGGGTCTGTTTGCATGTGTGATATATTTGGTGCTCGGACAGAGGCTGTTGAACCAAACAGCTCTTTCCTTTGGCTTCACACCTCCTGCAAGATATGGATTCAGAGTTCTCCTGGCCAGGATTGGGGACCACAGAACTGGATGTGCTGATTTGCATTTCTTGACCATCAAAATGTGTCCTGAAATCCTATTTATGAATGCATCAAGCAATATATTGAACATGAATCTGTGTTCCAGCAGAAGCTTCAGCTTCACAACCCTCTCCCCATGTACATGGTTGCTACTGTTGTCCTGTTTTTTTTGAAGTGAGAGGAGTCTGGTGTGGCTATAGAACTCATCAAAGGTCACACAGTGGGTCAGAAGTTACATCAGAAAGGGAAAAATCAGCTTACCTGATCCATCAGATAGCACAGATCCTCATGGGATGAGAAGGGGGGGTGAGTACTGGCCCGTTTTGTAGCCAGGCAGCACTTGTAGCTGGCAGATGGAAATATGGTTGCTCCATGGGTGCACATGCCAGTCACAAAACATTTGCTCAGGTGAACTTTTCAGCAGCGATTGAAACTAAATTTGAAGATGGAAATGCTTTGAAACTCCCGGATCTGGGTTCCTGCCCTGGCTTTGTTCTAAAATCATATAGAGGTGAGAATCCCCCTTCCTCCCTCCACTTATTTTCACCAAAGGAAACCTGAGCTTTCAGGCTACAGCAGAGAAACACACTGCAGTCAGGCTCAGACCCTGCAGACGTGTCACTCAAGCACGTGTCACAGCTCATGTCACAGAGCAATTTAAACACGGCCTTCCTCTGCCAACCACTCAGAAAGGAAATATTGCAGAAGGGTGTCTGTCTGTCTGTCTGTGCTGTCAGGTTCAGTGCTGGGTAAACACAGAGGCTGTGGCAGACAGGCATGTATTTGTTTCACTTCCTTAAGACACAAGTGTTTGTTTGCCAAATATATGTAGTTGCATCAATGTGCCACAGATATGCCAAATTCAAACACTGTGGGTTTCTTTTACACCAATTGCACAATTTCTTTTACACCAGAGAATATTCCAGTCTTGCTTGGCAGGAGGGGCTTCCAGCGTGCGGCAGTGGGTGCCTGTAGAAATACCAGAGGCAAGTTATGGGTAAGGTGCTAAACGTACTTCTGACATTTAGAGTGGGATTCAGCTTTACCTTGAGTCAGATCAAACCTCTACTGTACGGCTGTTCGTTTGCAGTCTGGATATGGAGGCTCCCATTCTAGCTGCTGGAGGGCAGGGGCTCCTTTGCCTAAACATAGCCTCTTAACCCCATTTGATGTAGGTATGTCTACCTCACATCTAGCTGCTACTCCAAAAAGGCATGGGTGTCCCTTATCTCCTGTGTGACATCAGTCAGCCCTGTGGCTGTTCCAGACAGCCCTACTTGACTGTGTGGGAGTCATCTTGTGTCTTGATTCAGGGTCATTTTGTGGTTGGTCTCCTTACAGATCTTCTCACTGCACATCCCTCATGAACCTGAGGTATTCACCCCATGCCATTTATTCCTCACCCTCTTGGCCAGCAAATGCACTTTAGGACCAGATTTGACTTAACAGGGCATTATATGCAAAGGTGAGAGTGGGATAAAAAATGGAAATGATACTCCATCAAACAGCAAAGCCAGGAAAGAAAAATGTTAAGTCTTCACAAGGGAGATCCATACGCAGTTCACTGTGTTACCAAGAGCCTTCCTGAAATGCTTTTCCATCTGGAAGATCTTTCTGATGCTGGACAGCTGGTTCCTTGGAGGTCACAGGTGAAGAACACAAGGCCACAGACAAACTACCTGCCCTGACAAGCAACCTCAGGATGGGTCTGGGCATGCTACAGCAGGACAGAAGGAGGAGCAGGGAACAGCCCTGCCCTCAGCACCCATGCTGGAGTCAGCTGATGCTGACTTCCTTGTCCCTCAAGTCAACTGCTTTTGGGATGAGCTGCTTGGGGATGCTATCGGAGGCAACATCTCTGCCTGCCTGCCCTGAGCAGGCAGCTGCAAGGCCTCCATGAAGCCTGGGGTACCAATGGTCTGGCTACAATCTGCTCAGAAAGGTGCAGGGCTTCACTTCCACCCCAGGTGCACACAGCAGCAGGGAGTTGTGCTGGTGATGTTTGACCCAGTAAATGAAGCCTGACATACAGATTGCTGCCTATGAATCAATCAGGTCAAAACTCTGGGAAGGAGAAAAACTCTGGAGAATTCACACTGCCAGTCCTTGTAACCGGACACATTGAATGCTAAACTTCCTGGAGCACAGAGCTGTCATCTCTGCTCTACCAGTCCACAGGATTTAATGATGCTTCTGCATTTCTGCTTTCTAATGCCTAAAGATCAGTGCAGCTTAATGTACTGCAAAGAAGATGTCTTCAGTTCCTAAAATGACGGTTCAACAAATTCCAACACCAAGCCTTCCTTACTTAGAAAAGCTGAGCCCTTCGAGATGAGTGTCACATTTGTCAAAAGCTATGGATGTTTTGATTACTCTCCTAAGTAAAAAACAGCTTCATTAAGGTTTCCAATTAAAGAGAAAAAAACCCAAAAGTTACACCACTGTGTTTTCATATCTGCATTTATTTAGTTCTTCCCCAGTGCCCATCCCTGTGTTTGCTTGATCATGACAGCCTGGTGGAGAGGGTGTGGGACCAGGAAAGGGAGGCATCAGAGGCTGGTCAACAGTGACTTTCTGAAATCTGTGCTGATTTGAGAGAGGTGAGGTTGCAACCCAGGGTGGTTGTTAAGTGTCAGTGTGACAGGGCATTGCAGACATCTCAGGCAACACTGAGCTGATGTTTCTTGGCTTTCACTTACAGAACTACCCCCAGATGAACTCAGTCAGCAGGCAGGAAGGAGCAGAACATCATAAAGAAGACTTCCTTCTGAGTGCTTAAAAGTGCTCAGGCCATATCCTGTTTATTCACACTACAAGCTTTAATTCATCCCCTTTAATTTCCTTGCATGTCTCAAAAATGAGCCCACTGCAAAATTTCCCATGCAGGAGAGTTCATGTACGGCAAGTTGTGCTAATCAGGAATCCAAAATTTGCAGCAGGCTCTGGATTTTAGTTCCAGGCTTCCCCTTGAAGTAGTCCTGCACTGAAAACCTGACTTTGCCTCTTGTGCAGCCCTCCCTGGAGGAATGAGGCACCAGTACAGAAGAAAGAAGCACTGAAATTTTGAGGAAGGGATGTTATGAGATTCCCTCTGTGCTGATGCTTGAATAGGTGGTGGCCCTCTGAAATGCCCTCTCACAAACCCATGCTTCTTCAAAGGGGTCAGAGCTCAGTGCCAAAAAAAACAGCTTGTTTGTTCCTGCCACCCTGATGAAATTCTACAAAACTTGAGGATGCGTGAGGCTGCACTTCCTTTGCAACCGTAAGCATCAGCAAGTGAGAACAGTCGGTTTTGGTTCTCGTCATGCATCGACATTGCAGTTCATTAAGGGCTACTTCTGTGTTATAGAATGAATTTCCCCTCTTGGTGGGGAATCACAGAATCACAGAATGTCAAGAGTTGGAAGGGACCTTGAAAGATCGTCTAGTCCAATCCCCCTGCCCAAGCAGGATCACCTAGATTAGATCACACAGGAAGGCTTGTCCCTGTGCAGAGATAGTCCTGACTGTCCCCATATGCAGAACTGCTGAAGAAGTACCTTACCTGACATACAGAGGAGCAGGGCTCTCCTCTCTGGAGCCAGAGCATATCTCCATGTACCACTATATTCACTAAGCAAGCCAGGAAAACATCTGGATACTCAGGCCAGATGACAGGGGACAGTCTGTATCTGTGCTACCAGTGTGGGCTATCAGCCTCCAAAACAAGGTAACTGCTGATTGAGAATGATGACAAGGAGGATGAAATGCTGGAATTGCCTGTGCACGGAGGGGCCACACATTAGCACAGGGCTTGAGATGCACCCTGGATGCCACCCTCTAGGAATGGTCCCATTCCTGCCTCTGCAGCCCTCCACACTGATGGAGGACATGAGCTGTTTGCCTCTACAGACCTTCTGGTGAAATTCAAGAAGGATATGATTGAAACTGTGTGGGAAACACTTGTCTAGGCTCTAGTGGATAAGGCTCGGAATGGGAATGGGGAGAGCTGGGGAAGGCTAAACCCATCCCTCATGTAACTTACCCATCTCTCTGCAGAAATCCCTTAGGGCAGTATTGTCAAAAAGCTCACATGAACAGCCAAAGGGCATATGTCCCACTGAAACAGAGGAAGCTCTTTTATAACTTTCCAAGTTAATTTACAAATCCCACTCTTCATCACCTTGAGTGTCTTGGGTAACCATAGGCACTTCCACTCATTGCCAAAATGAGGCCCCTTGAACCACAGGAGTTTGCTGTACTATATCCAGTGTTTTAAAATAGCATTCCCAGACTTGTCTCTGCTTTGTTATTTTGTTTTATATTTTCCCTTGACTCATCTGAAAAGAGCATATTTCAGAGGTATTCATACCCACAGTGTGTCATATTGATCAATTACTTTAATTAGATAATTTTCCCAGAGATACTCCCTGTCCTCTCTTCCCTACACCCTACACCACTCCNTTGCTCCCGAGAGCAATGGAGTCTCCCAGTAAGAGGTAATCTCCTTCCTGAGTCAGCTTGCGTCTTTGGACCAGCCTGTGCCAGTGTGCATTGCTCGTTCACTGAAGCTGCAGTCTAAGATGGTTGGGTTTTTTCCTCCACACATTAGATGAGATCTTTCAAAGACATTTGCAGCAGTGGAGCATCTGTGCTGTTTCATTGGGAACCAGACTGCCATGGACAACTTCAAATAACCCAAGCATAACCAGTACATAGGATAGGTGTAAACAGTTGACACTACTGTTGCCCACTGAAAAAAGGCAAGTAGCACATTCCCTCTCCAGACACCTCCTGTCCTCCCTGACCCTCTGTTGTTCTAAACCTCCCATTCAGGCCTGAATCATGACTTGGTGTCCCAAACAGTCCCATCCCATTTAGGTTCTGCATTTCTCCATAGCACATCCAAACTTTTGAGTTGCCCGCACAGACAAAACCCTGACAGGCTCTCACCTGCTCACTCTTTCATGACTGCTGTCTCTTCCTTGCTGACTTACCCTGTGACCCCTTTGATCTTTCTCACATGTCTTTCAAAATTCAACTGTTGGTGCCATTTTCCAGCACCCACTTGTTCTGAGCAAAATAACTCCCACACCCCATTTGTGAAAACATCTTTAAAGCAAACAGAAAAATATGTTCAGTTGTTGATTTTTTTCCCCTCCCACATTGCTGAGGACTTGAAAGCTAAAATTGAACAGCACCACTGTTATATTACACCTGGAAATGTCACGATGATGATCAAGAATTTTGAGTGATGGTGTCCTGTGAAAGTCCAGTTCTGCAGAGCCTTGAAAGCTGAGCTGCTGGGTATGGGATCAGAGAAGGCAGCAGGAGGATATAACCATCATCTTCTGAAAGAGGCAAAGAAAAATAGGTAAACACTGGTGACATGTACAGAAAGAGTGTGAATGTCCATCCTCCAGCCACCTGGTGCTGACTGAGGCTGCTCTTCTTTCTCCCTTCTGCTACAGGACTCAGAATAAACATCGCACAGGATGGCTTGTGGAACAGGGTGTCACTTCTGATTTGAGAAATAGCATTGTGACAGGCAAAGCTCAGTATGCAGGGATGTATGGCCTGACAGAGGAATGCACCCGGCAATGCCCATGGCTAGTGGGGTTGGTAGGAAGCCCCTGCTACTCCTGACATTGAAAGCTACACTGGATGAATGGAGAAAACTCCAATGGATGTGGGAGGAGGCCTGGTGTTCAGATCCAGCACTGGTCCATGCCCCTGGTCAGCCTGTTTCAAAAATACCATCATTGGTGACCCCTCACTCATTTGCTTAACTCAAAACCTCCCAGGACGCAGCTTCCAGAGGAGATCAGAGCATCCTCCAGCTTTCCCTCATCTGTCAGCGGGCAACCTGAGCACACTGAGTGTGTGGGTGGAATGGTGCATCCTCCCACCTGCATTTCCCACCTTCAGGGTCAATGTCCTGATCCCCAGCCCAACAGCACAGATAGGGGGTCCAACCGCAGGCCAAAAACAGAGATGGAGTCCAGCTCCTCCACCCTGGCCCTTCCAGAAAGAATGACTCAGGAGAGGAGCTGCAAGGACTGGGGAAGGGTGTGTGTGCCTGGGGCATGTCTCATGTTCAGGTTTCTCAGAGGACTCAGGCTAAAGAATGTCTAATTTGATGGTCTTAATGAGGTGTTTAATTCCTTGATGTCCAACTGAGATATATCCTACATTTTAGCATAAGCTCTGTGCAGGTGCATGAATTAATTTATATTTTTTTGGCCTTTCATTCTAGAACATTTAAGGATACAAACTACACATCAGGTTGGACACTATCT
The DNA here is from genome assembly GCA_013399135.1 of Heliornis fulica. NCBI lineage: Eukaryota > Metazoa > Chordata > Aves > Gruiformes > Heliornithidae > Heliornis > Heliornis fulica. The sequence continues at coordinate 112,464 of VXBZ01003172.1, forward strand.
TCTGGAGAATTAAAAAACCAAAATAGGATTCAAACTTCATCTAGCCACAGCTTTTCTAAACAAAAATGTTAGCTGCAAGCTTTGGGTAAGATCTGAACTTGTAATCAGTTGGCAAAGTTTTATTTACTTCATTGTATATCGACAGAGGATGACAGCCTTACACGGACATTAACTGTGTGTAAGAGCACAGGGTGATCCATCAGCTCTTTCCAGGGCCCAGCCATAACCACTACTAACTGGTGACTCTGTAGCACACTTGCAGAAATACAAGAACATGAAAAACAAAATTACCCTGTAAGACACAGCCTTAAGACACAATCCTGGTACCATTTTCCTGCACTTCCATGGCTTTCAGCACTTAGTACCCAAAGACTTGCACACATCACACTGATGTGAGGAAGAACTTCATGGTGAGGGTGACAGAGCCCTGGAACAGGCTTCCCAGGGGGCTTGTGGAGTCTCCTTCTCTGGAGATATTCAAGACCTGTCTGGATGCCTGTGTGACCTGCTCTAGGGAACCTGCTTTGGCAGGGGGCTTGGACTCTATGATCTCTGGAGGTCCCTTCCAACCCCTACAATTCTGTGAGTCTGTGATTCTGTGACTTACCTTTACTTGGCAGAGGGAGTTGAACCGTCTTCTCCTTCCCCTTCCTGATGTGGAGGCAGCTCTCCTGGAGCTCTAGTAAACCTGCCTTCCTGATGGGAAGGTCATGACCATGACAGAGGTACAGTGAGGCAAAGAGCAGGCCTGGTCAGAGCCCTCTGAAGCTCAATAAATGCTTTTAAGTGTTTCACTTTGCATTCTGCTTTTGACTCAGCTATTGTGTTGATAAAGCAATTACTGTATTACCTCACCACTGGCTCCCAGCCTTGTGTTATCATGCTGAGCAAGTCTTTGGGAACATCTTTAGTGAGGTGACTGTTTACAGCTTCGATAAAGTCACCAGCTGGAGAAGTCTATGGAAGCTCATGCCTGCACTCTGAGGCCATCTCTTACTTTTTACTCTTGCTGCTGTAGAGCCAGGAAGCTCTAATGGAAATTTCTTTGGGGACAGAGGGAAGAAGCTGCACACTGGCTAGAAGCTGAAGAGAAAGAAGCATGAGAAGGATGGATGCAAAAGACAAAGTAGTGTCCAGTTGCATGTATGGACTGGAGGCATTTGAACAATGTGTAGATGTGGCACTTAGGGGCATTGTTCAGTTGGGCAGTGTTCAGTTTACTGTTGGACTCAGGGATTTTAAAGAACTTTTCCAACTTAAATTATCCTATAATTTTATGATTCTACAGTCTGTCCAGAACAAAGGTAGCACATACATATATAGGAATCATTAAATCATTTTTAATGATGTTTACCACTTTTAGCACACACTGTGCTCATTTGCAAAATGTAGCTTTTTAGATGCCTCCTTGTTCAAAAACCACCTCTACAACCTGCCTCCGTGTGCACATTCACTGAAGGCTTCCAGGGTGCCTGTTTGCTTTGCCCACTGCTGCCCGTGGGGACCACAGTACTGACTCTCCTTGCTTCCTACATCTTGGAAGTGAGCATCTGGTGGATGGTAGCATCCCACGAGCGTGCCTGAGAGGATTTTGTAGTGGAGAGTAACTCCTGGCACTCGATCACTTCATAGTCTACCATAGTTTTCTTGCTTACCAGTGGTATAAGATAACAGTCATCTTTCACTTAAATAGCAATGAGATCATGCTGTCAAAAACAGACAGGCATCTGCAATCAGTACAAAACACAGCACTCCCTCGTAAATCAGAGCTGCACACTGACCACACATGAAAGCATGCTCCAGGCTCTTGACAGGCTGCCTGGCTCATGACAGGATGGCATTTCAAGGTGTGGCTGTTAATCTATACATCTTGAATTGGCTGAAGAGATGGCATCTCCCCATGCCCTCCTGCTATAGCTCTGACAAACCAGGGAACATGAGTAAGCACTACCTTGATACAGACACTTGTGAGTCCTTGGCAGATGCTTCCTAAGAGGGAGGCAGAGCAAGTCAGGATTGATGCTGACTCCATCCCTTCTCTCAGAAAATTAACCTCTGGGATGTGTGATGCAGGTTCCCTAACCATTTGATGGCTATTTCTTTTTCTGCAGGTTTTGATTACAAATAGCTAAAAAATAAAGGGAAATGGTGAGGTTTTTATTGTCAGGTAGCCAGAAAAACCAGTTGAGTCATTCCACATATACTGATATAACCAGAATAAGTCCAAGGCAATCAATATCTGAGTGGAAATTGGGCATTTCCTTATGTCAATGTTTAATCCCAACCAGTGACTGAGCACTACACAGACACCTGCTCCCCCCTCCCCCTCAAGGGGATGGGGACAAGAATGGAAAAAAAAACTTCAGGTTTGAGATAGACAGTTTAATAGGATAACAAAGGAAGATTGTTATAATCAATCATTTTAACGTAATAATATAAAACAAGTAATACACAGATGCAATTGCTCATCTGCAAAAAAAAACCCCAACCCAAAGCCCAGTCTGTTTCCAAGCAGTGATTTCACATCCCAGATCACTTTGAACCTGAAGTTCTATGGTGGGGAATAACCTTTGGGCCGTCTGGATCAGATATCTTGGCTGTGCTCTCCCATCTTCTGGTGCACCAGAAGGGTGAGAAGGGGCCTGAGAAGCTGAAAAGTCCTTGGCTTAGTGTACACTACAACTACCTAGCAACACCTAAACTACCAGTGTGTTGTCAGTACCATTCTCATATTAAATCCAAGACTATACCTGCTTGGTATTGGAAAGAAAACTAACTCTGTCCCAGCTGAAAGCAGGACACCTTGTCAGTGGTGCCTTTGTGACTTTATTATCAGTGATAATTGCAATATCCTCCTACATAGCAGGATTTGTCTGATGGTGCTTTTGGGGTTTTTGTAACAATAAGGTATTACATGGGACATAAAAAAAAAGAAGTTGGGTCCTAATCTCAGAAGCACAGATTAACTTTTCTCTGGGCTTTGCTTTGACATTACAGTGTAGGTCACAATCTGACCTACATTTTTGTAGGTTGGAAAGCACCCATGGAGATCTCCTGGTCCCACCTCCTGCCTGAAGTTTGGACTGTACTGTGTTGTCATGGTATCACTGAGATCCTTTAGGTGGACCCTAAGGAAGAGACCACCAGTGTTTAAGAGGAACCGAGGGGCAGGCAGTATATTTGTATTTTGTTCCCTGGCCAGTGAGGAGACAGGTTGATTGGGAGGGAGCTGGGACTGTGGATAGGTCTTTGTATTTCATATGTAAGTCTCTCAGGATAAATGCCTGTGGCAGCACAAAAGATTTAAGTATCCAGGCGATGTCCAGTGCTGATAGAGGCACCCTGGTGTTTGGATGTGTATTTCTTCTGCCTCTTCCCTGTACATGGGAGGAAGATGTTAAAACTGAGGACCTCCAAATCAGAGCTGACATGTTGTCAGGGAAGTCAGGCAAGAAACATTGAAGAGAAGTGCGGTGCCTGAGATCTCACCTTTCTCTGGGGTTCAGTGCTGCTGGTGAGGCTGAGTCTCTTCATTTCCTACAGCCTTTATGAGGCATGGAGACAGGCATCTTCCACAGCATGGATTAGGAAACATGTCCAGGGAGCAGGATCCATGAACTCTAGTTTGCCTGGAGGCTTTGAACCTGCAGCTCCCACATCACATGGCGTGCTCTGACCTCTGGGGATAGGCAACCTGGGGTGCTGGGACCAGACTGGGGTTAAACAAGAGACAATCCAAGACTGCAGATCAGCCAAAGACCGGACAGAGGTGGGATTTCTCAGGAGGGGGAGTCCAGACCTGCCTGTCCATAAGCACTGCCTGGGAGCTGGATGGAGAAGACATGGTGCTCACCATGATGGTGCTGCTGTGCCTGCCCCAGTGCTGCCTACAGAGAGCTCTGCTGCTGGGGAAAAACAACCAGCTCTTCCTAGCACCCCACCACCTCCTCAGCACTGTCTTCACCTTGCCCAGAGATGGTCAGGGTTTTCTGCTCCATGCTCCTCTTCTGCTTCGTACACACAGCCCTGCAGACGAGCTCTGCATGGTGGCTCTGGAATATGGCAGATTGTATGTAGGTAGCGAGGGTATTTTCAGGACATTACAGTAAATAAATCCAAGTGAAACCTATCCTACCCAAAACCAAGTAGGTAAACAGAAAGGTTCATGTGAGAGCTGATAGGACAACCGTTGAACAAGTGATGAAACATGCTGACAGATGTAGAGAATTTATTTGAAACATCTGTGATGAGAGCATCCCCATACTAGGGCAAGCTGGGTCACCTCTCACGTTATGTTAACTTCTAGTGAGCTGTTACAAGGGAGACTTTTTATGAAGATTAACAGATCAATAAGGTACCTACAGTAATGGCTTGTGTCTGTCTATCATACTACCTATAATATGTATAACACATTTCACATATCCATACATGTTTATTACAGACATTAATCATCAAATAAGCCTCTACAAGCTGCCTGTGCACAGAGCCTTAATATAAAGGATGACAGCAAACCGTTTAAGCACAGCCTAAATTGGAGTGCCATGATCAGTGTAAGTCATGTTCACAATTCTCAAGTGTTTCATCCACATTGGGGATCGGGTCTTCAGGGCTTCAGTCCTCATGAGACAAAAGAAATGTCTTTTGAAAGAAGGACCCTTCATTTATTTATTTATCTATCTATTTATTTATTCACTTGTTTATATTTTAAAGATTATATAGAATCATAGAATCATAGAATAATTAGGGTTAGAAGCGACTCCCAGAGAGTCACCTTGGCTTCTCTGCAGAGCCTCCATTCCTTTATTCCCGAGTCTGTTTTGAATTACACTTACTGTACTATAGGGGGGATCTTGCACACAGTCACACACATAAAAGAAAAATGTGTTTTTATGAAATGGCTATGCAGTGAAATACAGGTGCAATTATAGATAATGCTGTCGTAGCCTTGATACCTAGACAAAACATGTTTTATAGATAGAAGCAATATGTTTTATTTGGTCAATTTCCTGGTCTTTACAACATTTTTGTAGTTGGAAAAGTGGATAAGCTTGTAGGTACATGAGCCTTCCATCAGGTTCCCATTTGCATTGCTCCTCTGGGGCAGGGCATGTGCCAGATGTGCTACCAGGTGCTGGGGTGCATGCTGCAGTTGTTTCTGAGCACGGTGTGGCACAGCGTTGCTTTTCATCCACACCTGCTCAGCAATCTCACAGGGAACTCTCCTTGCATTTTATAAAAAGGATGTGGCAGAGTGCGGATTTAAGCTAGAAGAGGGAAGGTTTAGGTTAGATACCAGGGAAGATCTTAACAGAAAGAGTGGTGAGGTGCTGGAACAGGCTGCCCAGATTGGTGGTGGATGCCCCAACCCTGGAGGTGTTCAAAGGCCAGGTTGGATGGGGCCCTGGGCAACCATTTCTAGATGCAGGCCTGGAGGTTGGTGGCCCTGCCTGTGGCAGAGGGTTGGAACTCGATGATCCTTGGGGTCCCTTCCAACCCAGAACATTCTGTGTGCTCATCAAATGCCGCCCCAACAGGCAAGGACAGGCAAGCTGTGAGCTGCAGCTGACAAGCAACAGGCTGTGCCCTCCCCAACAAGGCACCATCCCACAGCACCAGTCAGAAGAGCAGAGCAGGGATGGGTCAGTGACCAGGATCTGGCACAGCCTAACATGTCCCCCAAGTTGTGTCACCAGTGAAGCTACCACCAGGACGCTTCTCCTGGCCTGGTTCTGCACTGTCAGGATTCTTCACTGCCCAGAGGCCAAGAGATGGTCCTTGTGTCAATGTAACTGTAAGGTGGCAGAAGTGGCCCATCTGTTTCTGTGTGTTACAACACACAGTGTTCCACTTTGGTGTACAAAAAGTCGTGGACTGCAGCCGACCTTGCAAATGTGGTTCCCCCTGTGGGCTTGCCAGTTTTGGCAGCAGAGGCAGCCATTTACCACCCCAGAGAGAATGGGCAAGTAAAAAATGTGTCAAGTGTTGATTGCTACACCACGACTGTGCCCATGGTGCAGTCAGAGCAGCCTAGCCTAGCCCGGGTGCTACTGCAGTGTGGTTCCCCAACACCCCACCTCTAAATAGCATCTCCCAGACAGGATGGAGGGACTGTGCTGGGCACATCTTGTCCCCTCTAGCTTCCACATAGCTCAGGGCATGGTTGCCATTGTCTGTGGAGATCAAAGCTGAAATGTCTCCACAGTGCTTTGGGTTGTTTACAGATAAGCCATTTGGAGGAGAGACAACTGTGACTTGTATTATACAAGCCAGGAGCTGACTTGGTTTGAAAAAGTTTGTCAGTGGGTAACTTCCCATCACAGGCTGCTGTCACCTCACGTAATGCTGAGTCTGATCATGCAGAGGTGTCTGTGCAATGTTATTTTTCAAGTCATTACTCAACGCTGCTGCTGGATCCATCAAAGCAAAGGTGATCTTACTGCCTTCTGGATAAGCGTGTCAGTGTTTATTCAAAAGGCAGGCTTCTCAGTAAGGCTGCTATCAGCCTTTTCACTGAGTCAGACCCAGAAATGAAATGTTTCTTCTCAGCAAATTGAGAAGAGCAGAGTCAGTATTTACCCAGAAGAACCTAGAGCTCAGTTCTAGGAGTTTGCTTCATTATGATATTGCAAGCAACTTCCAAGGCACGTGTGTCCACGTGTGTGCATGCATGCCTGAATGTCCACACACATAGAGCAAATTTTGCTTTTAACCTTCCAATACACTTAGCAAACAAAATGAGTATTCAGGGAACAATTCTCTTACGCGTTTTTAACATTTTAGCCTGGATACACAAAGCAACCAGCAAGTCAAAAGTGTTCTCACCTCTTCATTACACTAAGTGTTAAGGGTTCTCTTTGCCAGGCTGTCAGGAGTAGCACTAATAATAATCTGCTGCTTTGTGGTCTGAACTGAGAGCAGGCTTTTGTTATATTGGTTTGTGAGAAAATGCCTTGAACAGCTGATGATTTAAAGAGACAAAACCAGGAATGAAAGTGTCCCTATTTTCTGGATGACCAGCTGTGGTTTAGATACCTAGAAAGTAAAACCCATTCTGTGCTGAATGATGAAGCTTCAATAGGACTGCAGGTTTTATCCCATTTACTGCAACAAAACATTAAAAAATCTTAAGGATCTTTAAGCTTGCAGGAAATCTGCACAGAGTCAGGCACTGAGCATGCTTCTCAGGTCCCACACTTGTATTGTAAACCACCGGATACCTTTTAGTTGTTAATTCTCAAAGCTAAAAAAGTAGAAGGGGCAAAAACCAGACTGGCCCTGATACTGTGCTGAGCAGTGAAATGAAAAGAGCTCAATCACTGGTTCTTTGATAAACTGTTCTAAGCAAGTGACAAGCGCCTGGTCTTTGCAAAGGGCAGTAGTGCCTCATGCTGTGCTGTGATGAAATGTTTGCAAGCACTGCGCTGTTCCCTGCTTTCAATACCCTTTTCTACAAACCCATCGCTCAGAGTGCTGAGGCTGGTGCCATCTCTCCGATCTCAAGACAGCTGCAGGATAGATGTTTGTGTAGGAGTCGGTTGTTTCAGCTTCCTTGAGAGCTGATGCACAATGATAGGCACTTCTGAGGCGCGGCACATCTCATCCTAAGGTTGACACCTGAAGTGAAGGGATTGCATGACGACAAGCGGGAAGAGGAACATTGGACTGACAGTTTGAGATGAAATAGAAGTAAAGGAGGGACAGAATGAAGGGGAAGGACTTGACTAAGCCATGACAGGATGCACAAGGCATCAACTGGACTTCTTCCAGCTCCTGTTCTCTAACCATGCAGACTGCTATATAAACTACCTCATGCACACTTAATGAATGATCCTTCATATAAGTCAGCTGCAAATTTCGTGCCTGCATTTAAATTATTTTTTGAGAGCTGCTTTAAAGGAAGGCTGCATGTGAAAGAGGATGATTGGAAATGGTTTGACCTTTCACCAAAGTTCAGCTCTGATGCTGTCTGAACAGGCTGCCATGTGATGGCTGTCTAATTGTTTTCAGGAGATATAATGAGAAAAAACATGTCAGCAATTAAAAAAAAAAAAAAGTAGAGGTGAAGGTGCTTGCCAGCTGGACAAAAGAGAGGCAGCTGTTGGTTGCAAAATGGCTGATTTGGGTCTGGAAAAGCTTCTCCTTGCCAAACTTGGAGAGAAATCCAAGGGCATGCAGGGAACATGGTCTCAGACTTTGAATAATGAAGTAGAAAGTACTCTCAGGTTATGATCTTCTTTAAAGTGTGTTTTCTGAAACTTTACGACCCAGGTGTGCTAGTTAGAAATGGAAATGTAAAATTAAAGCTTTCTCCAAAATGATTCATAGTTGCTGATTTTTTTTTGGTCACATTAGCTTCAACACTGAAGCTTAGATGGTGGGTTGATACAGATAAATCCATTGCAATCCATCAAACAGATTCTTCTTTACCTCAGATAAGCCTGTTCTCAATCAATCTCTTCGGTTTCCCACATGCAAATCTGGACTGTTGGTTTTAAGATCCATTCATTACAGGTTGATACCCTACCTCCTGTAAGTTTTAGTTTAATAGAGCTCCAGACGATTCCAGCAGTTACAGCAACATTCTTAATTCTAACTTCAAGATAAATCCAAAAGCCCCACTAAAACTCAAACTGTAATTTAATTCCCCCCAAAAATCTTAAAAATCCAGATCAAGTCCTACTGTAGAATGTGTCAAAGTCCTGATTAATATCCTGTTCCCAAAATTAAAATAACAAAAAAAAAAAGATCAAGAGGGATGATTTCATTTTTTCATGATGCTCACTGCTGGAGAAAATTTTTGTCAGCAAATCTGTAGTATCCTAAATTCATTTTCACCACTCAAGTTCATAGCTTTTTATTACATATGGCATGCTGAGTCAAGACATCTCACTGTTCAACATAAAGCTTTCTCTGTCTTATTAGCTGCCCAGCCCACAGGGAAAGCATTCAGCGTGATGGACACCATGAGGCACAGAAATGTCTCGAATGAACCAAAACATCAGGAGGCACATTCTTCTGATCAGAATAAGTCTTAACAACAGCTGGTCACAGTTTCATGATAAGCTTCTTCCAGTTTTGGGAGGTTATAACACCCCTTCCCCATGCATACTGTTGGTGTGTTGCTATCTGTTGCTGTCTACTCAGAAGCTAAGAGTAGTGATCTTAACACAGTTCGTCTTTAAAATATGTGTATATGGTGGGTCATGTATTGAATGAAATATAGTGTGACCTAGTTAGTGATTTTGGGTGGGGTAAAAAGAAAACACGACATTGCTCAGATTAAATACACCTTCTTATCAGCAGTTCAATTGCAGTCAACCAAAAAAAAAGGGTTGAAGTTGGAATGCCTTCACATCAGGGTTATGAAAACAAAAGTATAAATACGGGTAATTTATTTTGATCTTTGAGAGAAAAAAATTTAGATTTCTAAGCTATGAAATTCTCTGCTTTGGAGCTCATGGATGCCATGTGTTCCACTGGGAAGGAAATCTTTGCAATAACACCTTAGTAAAAGGCCATTGGGCCACTACCATTATCAGCTTCTGGACTCTATTAATATGCTCAGATAAGGCAGCAGCAAAGGCACTTTTGCTCTGAGGGCTGCTACCTGTTACTTCATCATTCACAAGCCAAAGTATGCTTGTTGGCTCTGCCAGTGCAGACCTTGGTGAGAGATGCACTGTTCATTTTTGTGTCTCTCTACGATGGTATTAATTCTTCTGCCCTTGCATCAGTTCAGTAATAGACATATGGATTTGAGATATGTGCATTGACTGTGAAAGCAATGTTATTTTCACATGAAGTACAGTAGTGGGGGTATTTAAACAAGAACAGGTTGCTATAAACAGAAAACATACTGGAAGAATCAGCTCGAAAACCACTATGAGACAGAAAAGTATATCTTAATATAAAGAGACATTGTTTATAATTTGTATGGCTAAAAAGAGAATGCAGAGCAACATCTGTGTCCTCTTTGCTAATTTTGTTTTACAAATGCACTCCAGCAGCACACACCACAAAAGGGTCTCATGGTATAAGAACTGGTGCGGATTAAATAAAGAATAAACAAACACCCTTCTATAATTGCAGGCTATAAGGAAAGTAATCAGGCAAGTTCTTCCCTTTAATTATCCCCAAGGCCTTGTGTCATTTTAACACTGGTATTTGGTGTTGATGTACAACACTCTGTTATTTACACCTCCAAAAAAAAAAAAAATTGTCTTATGCTATTGGATGCATTTTACCAGGTACAGTAAAGGCTGATTTGGATCTTACTAACACTCCAGTAAGAGGTACTAGCTGTACCTCCACTTAAATGTGTGGACCTGCATGGCAGGGTTTAGTGGTAATCCTTAGGATGGGAAAGGGTCAGGATGTTGGCTTGGGACCATGCTATTTGGGAAGACCAGACAACTTGATGGTAGGGACCCAGGCTGCTCAGTGCTAGCTGGCATCAGGCTGTGCTTAATATATTAATAAAGGCATATTCCCAAGGAGTCCGAGTAGATGGGAGTCTTGTCTAGTTCAGGAATCAGCAAGGGATGAATGTAAGACACTGTGAAGGAGTAAAGGTGGCCACCATCTTGGGCAGGATCTCCTTCCTCCTGGCACACAAACCAGGCATGGCCATGGCAAGAAAGGATCAGAATTATCTTTCCCTGGTGGGAGAGCACCACAAAACAAGTGAAATGAAAGCTACAGGTGAGGATGCACTAGTGAAAACCAAACAGTCTCTCATGACCTGTTTTTCATAGAATCATTAAGATTGGAAAAGACCTCTAAGATCATCAAGTCCAACCATCATGCCAATACCACTATGTTTACTAAACCATGTCTCAGAGTGCCACGTCTACACATTTTTGGAACACCTCCAGGGATGGTGACTCCACCAGCTCTCTGGGCTGCCTGTTCCAATGCTTGATAACTGTTTCCTTGAAGAAATTTTTCCTAATATCCCATCTAAACCTTCCTTAATGCAACTTGAGACCATTTCTTCTTGTCCTGGCACTTGTTACTTGGGAGAAGAGACCAACACCCACCTCGCTACATCCTCCTTTCAGGTAGTTGTAGAGATTGAATAGGTGTCCCTTCAGCTTCTTCTTCTCCAGGTTAAACAACCCCAGCTCCCTCAGCCACTCATTTGTGCTCCAGACACCTCACCAGCTTTGTTGCCCTTCTCTGTACATGCACCAGTGTTCTGAGCAGCTCCCACAGAACCACTCACATGGTCAGCCAGTGGAATAGCCAGTAGTATACTGGGGTACTTCAGGTCCATGCTGGGGTTGTCCTGGTTGATCCCATCCCTTCATGATGAGGGCTTGGCACAACAGTGAGGGGTAGACAAAAAGGAAAAATTCAGATGCAATGGGGGACAAATTCAAGCTGCCCATCCCCAGTATCCAATCACCTAATTCTAATCAGACACACCGTCTTTACTCTAAACCAAAGGTGATTTCCATGGCTGACACCAGCCTTCAATGCAGTGCTGGGGTGCCACGTGGTTCTTCAGTAAAGCTAGACATGGAGTCCCGTGCTGTCCCTGATCCTATCCTTTTCCCTATGTTCAGTCCAGCCATTATTAGCATCAGTTTTAATTACCTTCCAAACCTGGAGCTGCCCGTCAGACTCTTAGTTTTTCCTTATGGATCTTGTAAGAGCAAGTAGTAAACACACATTTTCGTCTCTTCATCCCAAACCTTCACCCTAACCCAGTACAGAGGACAAGATCTCAACAACAGCCAGAAGCAGTTGTTGTTAACAAGCACGAGCTCCATGTTAACCCTTCTGAGCTTCGGGGAATCCCACTATAAAGGTGGATCTCCACACTTCTCCCAAACTTCAGTCCTTCTCCATGTTTCAGACACACCACCACTGCACCTCGTCAGGACTCAGCAGGTGTTGCAAAACCCACCCCTAAAGCTTTGCCACAGCCATACCTTTACTCTTCCCTGCTCATATGCTCCATAAACAAACATCTCCAGCCACCATTGTCCAGCAACTCATCTAATATTCGAGCTGCAGCCACGACCTGCAGACCTAGCCCAGCATGAGGCCTGAGCCAGCAACTATGATGCTGACTGTTGGGTGACCTTGGCTGGGCCATGCAATGGACAGGTATTGCAGTCTGCACAGAGACATCTCCTAAGCTCTGCATCCAGGGAAGTTGGGTGCTGTGTCTGCATGTGTGTGCAGGCTCCATGGGCACAGGAGGGAAATCTGAAAAACATGATCCCCTTTATTGATTTCTCTTTATACTTAAGACACATTTGTAATGTGCTTAACTAGAAGTCAAAGAACTTCTCCCTCCCCTTCCCATAATATCAACAAATAGCTCATGGTGCTGAAGTTAAACAAAGCTTTGCCTTTGCTTTCTCTATTATTGTGGTAAATCATGCTGTCTTGTTGCCATAGAAACAGCAGCTATCACAAACATCACTACTTCATGGCATCCCACCGGCTCCAACAGCCAGGTCTGTTTTTATTCTAGGGCCAGTCCTCTTTCCCCTCACCCAGCCCCATGTTTCCAACTCCTCTACAACATGCTGCCGTTTTTTGATCTAAAAAAAGAGACGGGGAGAGGGAAAAGTTTTACTCTTATGAGTGAAAAGTTTTATCAAAAAGGATTGTGAAAATGACCCTTTTGTTAGCTCTGAAATATCCAGACACAGTCAGACAACTTACGATGGAGAGTTGAGACTTCCTTCAGTGCTACTAATTATTTAGTCACATTTGAAAAAGATGGTGAGGGACAAACAAATTAATCACAGGTTGTTTTGAAATGATCTGTAAACAGTTTTGGCAGAGGGGAGAGATTTTTTCCCCTCAAATATTTATGAACCTAAAGATACAGATGGATAGTGGGTGAGATTTTTAAGAGCCATGCTATGTTGATTTATATTCACCGAGGATTTTGTTTGGAGTTTTCTATACTAAGTTGGAAAGCTTCCCCTCCTATCTTCCAGCTCTCTCTTGGACAAATATCCATTAATTTCACTGAAAACCTGATAAACCATCAGTATTGCCCAAATAAAGGACATAGGAGTAGTTGTTTAACTAAAATGAGCAGACTGCTCTGTTCTAATGTAACAATGGCTATCTGATGGGCTTCTAGAAATCTTCCTCATTTTCACTTACAAGGCAGCTTTGTGGCTGCATCAGCATGTGCTTCACACAGCAAGTAGAAAAGAGAATTTTAGTTGTTTTTTTTTTTCAAAAGACAGTAGCATGCGTTTTCAAAGACACCATGTTTTTCATTATTAAAATACCTTTCCTTTATTTCACTTACTCTGCTTTTGCTAGCCACATGGTTAAAGTTAGGAAAACAAAGAGCAGATACTTTCCAGTGAGGAGTGTTTACACTAGGTCTAGCTTATCTGTGCAAAGAATAATCTATGAACTCTCTCTGGCCTTTTGGATAAGCAAACGTAAACCTCATTTCCCTTTATTGTCCACTCCATGTAATAACTAGCCTTTGCAAAGGTCTTCACAGAGGTTATTCAGTCCAGGATGGCTCCTGGGGATTTCCTTTAATGACTAAAGGGGCATGACTATGTTGGAAAAGGTAGTAATATTGAAGCTGTCACGGTCTAAGGATAAAGCAGGCAGGTTTGTAGGGACAGGTATCAGCAGACTGATAAGCTGATAGACTCCACAGGTTCTACATGCAACCACACAACCCCATCGTTTTCTTGTAATCCCCCTGTATTCTGCACTGGTGAGGCCTCACCTCGAGTACTGTGTTCAGTTTTGGGCCCCTCACTTCAAGAAGGATGTTGAGGTTCTGGAGCGTGTCCAGAGAAGGGCAACGAGGATGGTGAAGGGTCTGGAGAGCAGGCCCTACGAGGAGCGGCTGAGGGAGCTGGAGGTGTTTAGTTTGGAAAAGAGGAGACTGAGGGGAGACCTTATTGCTCTCTACAACTACCCGAAAGGAGGTTGCAGTGAGGTGGGGGTTGGTCTCTTCTCCCCAGTAACAGGCGACAGAACTCGAGGTAATGGCCTCAAGTTGCGCCAGGGAAAATTTAGGTTAAATATTAGGAAGAATTTCTTTACTGAGTCATCAAGCACTGGAACAGTCTACCCAGGGAGGTGGTTGAGTCCCCATCTCTTGAGGTGTTTAAAAGACGGGTAGATGCGGTGCTTGAGGACATGGTCTAAGGGTAGACTTGGTGGCGGTGGGTTAATGGTTGGACTGGATGATCTTAGGGGTCATTTCCAGCCTTAAAATTCTATGATTCTATGATTTGTACAAACACTCTGTGAGCGACTCCAGATTGGTCAACCAGTTGAGGACTAATCCTGCAAAAACAATGGATTCTTTAGGGTGGGTCAACAAGGTGAGTCGGCCCTGTGCAGGGTCACACTCAGCGCTACAGATGCCAAGATCTGTATAGTTGCCCTCTCTCATGGTGGTTAGGCTCTGGTTTGGAGATTTCAAAGGGCTGCTCTGAAATGCCTGAAAAAATAGCAATCAGCCTAACTGTCATGAGGGTACACTTAAGCTCTCAACAGCAATCAAGATGCAGACGATGCTGTTAACAAGGACTTTCATTAGAGGACTTGCAGCACTTCCATGAGTCCATGCTCTTTTTGACAGGTAGGCACTGAGACTGTGACATCGTCAAGGCACTCATGTAGCTGATGCCACTACCAGGATGAGTAAACCTCCTTGTTACTGATCATGCCCTTATCTCTATAGACACAGAAGAAGAAATAGCCTGAGCAACATATGTTTTAAGGACCTCTTCCCAGCACACTGCATTACTGAAATTGCTCACTCTGATTTCAGTGAGATTCAGATCTAGTCTCACACAGCTTGACACTTCAAAGTATGCTAAGGAATCTCATCCTGCTGTAGAGAATACAAGTTAAAGCTACCAAGTCTGAGCTGCAGGCTAAGAACTGACACGTGATAAAGTGCTTTATCTACATAGATTATCATATAAATTTTCATTGGGGTAACTAGATAATTTATTTTAAGGTGATACACAATTCTGATGCAAAAATACAAGGATGAAGAATCTGCTACACTTCTTCACATTCAGTTAGCGACCCAAACTGAAAAAAGATGCAATATATTTTTGGCTTAAATTTGTGCTGACTAGTAAAGTATGTTTTGACAAAGCCAGTTAATAACCACATGCTTTTAAGAAATGCATTTGAAAGAAAAATGAAATGATGACCTGAGAGACTTAAGAGTTCATGTGCAGTTCTAAAGGCTACTGCTTTTTTCATTCCATAAAACCCAACCATATTTTACAGTCTCCCACATGAACACAACATGTGCAAGAGCTGACTGGACTACAGTTGCTGACTGGGTTATGAACATGAAATGCCTCATCTTTATCTCATTTTTTGGCTGCTTTCACCTGCTGCAAACTTCATAGTGGTTCCTTTGAAATCCACTCTTCTCTAGTGACTCACTTGGAAATGATGGGTTTTCATGCCTAAGTGTTGTGTTATGAAAGAGAGAAAATTAAAGATGCTTCACTGTTCTTTCACTCAAGTAGATTTACACAGTCACTATCAGCAATCAAGATTGTATTTTAGCAAAGGCATGACTCCAGGGCTTTACCTTCACCTTTCTCCTTCAGAAATCTTCCATAGAAATCGTTTCCTCAGGAAAACTTGTTTTTTCGTTCACTGGGGTTTTCTATGTGAGCACTGTACTGCAGAGATGGTGCAAGGGATGCAAAGCAGCTGTCTTCCTGGGTAAGGGGACACTACAAAGGAGTTCATGAATAAGTGTCAGCAGCCCAAGTTTCTCTCATAGCCTGTAAATGGGTAAGCAATGCAGCCAGTTACTGAGCTCAGCCCGGTGTGATGGCTCTTTCATCAGTGTAATCACAATCACACCTGACAGACCTATCGATCATATCTGTTGTGTTCTCTCATGTAAAAGACATAGGACACTTCTGACAACCTTTGGTCACAGAATCACAGAACCACAGCATGACTATGTTGGAAAAGACCTTTAAGATCATCAAGTCCAGCCGCTCATGTCCTCTCCTAAACCCATATCCCTAAGCACCTCATCTACCCGTCTGTTAAATACATCCAGGGATGTTGACTCAACCACCTCCCTGGGCAGCCTGTTCCACATCTCAACAACATCTTCATCTTTCAGTAAAGAACTTTTTCCTAACAGCTAATCTGAACTTGCCCTGACACAGTTTGAGGTCACTTCCACTTGTCCTGTCACCTGTCACTTGGCAAAAGAGACCATCACCCACCTCTCTACAACTTTCTTTCAGGTAATTGTAGGCAGTGATAAGGCCTCCCCTGAGCATCCTCTTCTCCAGACTAAACAACTCCATTTCACTCAGCTGCTCCTCATAAGGATTGTTCTCCAGACGCTTCACTAGCCTTGTTGTCCTTCTCTGAACAAGCTCCAGGACCTCAATGTCCTTCTTGCAGGGACCAGAACTGAACACAGTACTTGAAGTATTGTCTCACCAATGCTGAGTATCACCTCCCTAGATCTGCTGGCCACAGTTTCTTCCTAGCAGATCAAAAGTTGCCACTATAATGGCCACAGGGAGGCAGTGGTGGAAATAAATGACATGATCAATGTGCTACATCCCTCCAAAAGCAGGCGTTTGTTACATAAAAACCAGGCCAGCCCTACAAAGTGAACTATACCCCATACTAGAGAGGAAAGCAAATGTTTTCCTCCCAGTCATTGCCAGTATGAGGTAAGAGAAAATTCCTGATCTCAAATTGTAATATTGGGAAACTAGTTAAATAAGCAAGTTAAAAGGCCTCTGAGATACAGCACAATACCTGCATTGAAACACTGTACCAAACTCACCCATCTCCAGGAGAGGAAAACCTGGTTCTCTACTCTTCCGGCAGACAAGGTTTGTAATAGGAGAGTGAAAATATTCTCCTAAATCCTGCAAATGATAGAACTGAGGGTATATATGAATCGATGTGAACACACTGCTGATGGACAAAGAGTAGACATGTCTGTGAAGCACTTATGTTATTCCCTCTCTGCTTAATGGGTACTTAATGTCAACAGTTTTTCTCAGAGATTGAGCAGTTGGACCATGAAAGTTGGACTTCTATCATACTGTGGGATTTTTTTATCTCTTCACCTTATCCTTTCTGCCAGTACATACTATGCTCATGAACACAGATGTTTTTTCTTCCAAGACACTTTTTCTTTAGAAGAAAGCTCATGTGTTTCTCATGATAATGGTTCCACTCTTTTATGTAGCCCAATCTTTTTCTGACAGCATTCAACCTGCCACACTGATTTCTCTCTCATTTATTGAGTGAACTGCTGAGAAATCTAGGTTAGCTTCCAGGGGTCACATCTTGGATTCAAGACTCACAGGCCACCTGCAAGAATCCTGGTACCCCAAAGAGTGTGGTTTGTGCCAGACTTTTACAGTGCAGCAAAGTATCTTGAACATCTCACTTAGAAGAGGGATCTCATGCTTTCTGGTTTTCAATGAGAAATATTTTCTAGTACTCCCTGGGTCTTCTATTGAAAAGGCTGCAGGGGGACCTCATTGGCATTTTCCAGTACTTAAAGGGAGCATATAAACAGGAGGGGAATCAGATTTTTACAGGGGTAGATAGTTGTGGTGGGTTTGAAACGTGGTTTCTTTAAGAAGAAGCTAGAAAGTTTCTTAAGGGCCCAACAAAGCAAATCCCAGCTGGGCTCCCAAAGCCAAACTCCCAAACTCTGTTACTGACAAGACCGGCCGGGCCAATCAGTGCCGGTCACAATCCTCTGGAAATCAAAATTTAGAGAGAGAAAAGCACAAACAGCTGCATTTTGCCACCAGAGAAGGGAGTGAGAAGATGTAAGAAACTTTGCACACACCAAGGTCAGTGAAGATGGGGGAGAAGGCGCTGAAAGAAGATTCCCTGCAACCTGTGGAGAATAACATGGTGGGGCAGGTGTCCCCCTGCTGCCCATGGAGGATGAAGAGACCCCACTTGTAGCCTATGGAGAAGCACCTGGGCCAGGCAGGAGCCCACCATGGAGCAGGTGGAGGAATATGGAAGAATCTGTGACCTACATTGGAGCAAGCCCCTGGCAGAACCTGCAGCCCACAGAGAGATAAGAGGCAGAGAGACGGAGGTCCACGCTGGAGCAGGTTTGATGAAGGTGTTTGTGACTCTGTGGGGGACCAGGCTGGGACCAGCAGGCTGGGACTGAGAGATTGAGAGACATTCTATGAGTTTATAGCAGTGACCCACGCTGGGGCAGTTGGTGAAGAGCCGAGGCCCTGTGGGAGAGGGCTCACATGGAGAAGGTCATGGAGAACTGTCTCCCGTGGGTGGGACCCCATGCTGGAGTGGGGAAACAGTGTGAGAAATCCCCCGCCCCAAGAAGGAGAACAGCTCATGAGGAACTGAAAGAAGACTAAAGCCTCCATTCCCTATTTCCCCCATTTCCTCTGTGCCATCCTGGGGAGGGAAACATGAATAGAGTGAAGTCTGCAAAGAAGGGAGGGTTCGGGGGGGGCTTGTTTTAAGAGCTGTTTGTACTTCTCATTATCTGAGTCTGGTTTCTGTGTGTTTCTGTAGTGTAGTGTAATAAATTAAAGAGTTTTCTTGCCTTTCTTCTGTGTTGAGTCTGTTTTGCCTGTGACGCTAATTGCAGAATGATCTCTCCCTGTCCTTATCTCGACTCCAAAGCCTTTCAACATTTGTTTTCTCCCCGTCCAGCTAAGAGGGGAGTGATAGAGTGGCTTTGGCAGGAGTCTGGCCTCCAGCCAGGGTTAAACCACCACAATAGTGATAGGACAAAGGGAATGGATTGAAGCTGGAGTAGGGAAGGTTTAGGTTAGATATCAGGGGGAAGTTTTTCACAGAAAGAGTGGTGAGGTGCTGGAACAGGCTGCCCAGAGAGGTGGTGGATGCCCCAACCCTGGAGGTGTTCAAGGCCAGGTTGGATGGGGCCCTGGGTAACCTTTTCTAGATGCAGGCCTGGAGGTTGGTGTCCCTAATAGTGGCAGGGGGGTTGGAACTCAATGATCCTTGGAATCCCATCCAACCCAGCTCATTCTGTGATTCTGTGATTTTGTGATTCTGTGATTCTACTATTGCCCTACTCATTAGGAAGTGTCTTTAACAGGCTCTTCTGGAAGAGGGAAGAGCTATAGAAAACTCCATTGAAAACTCCATTGTTGTCATTCTGATTAAGACAATATAGTGATCACTAGGAAAAGATGCTCTGAGAAGAGTTTGCTCTACATGAGGGCAAATCTTTGCCACAAATGGCAACAACTGGGATGGGACCTTACAGATGCCCAGAGTCAAACCAGGTTAATCAGGGATAAAAATTGGTTAATTTGCTTTGGCCCAAACTCATCTTCATACTCAGCTTTTCAGACCTCTCAGATTTCTTCTAATCCAACTCAGGAGACTAAACCACATAATGTCTTGGGGGTGGTCTGTTAGGTCAGGTTTTTTTGAGAGTGATTGTAGCTCTTGAGTGCTCTGGTCCTCCTAATGAGAAGTATGTGCTTTTCCTACTTCAATGAATCACCACTCTGATCTCTGATCTCGGATATAGGCCTTAGGAGCAGTCCTAAATCTGAACAATATGGAGGAAGTTGAAAACAACATGGAGGAGGTTGAATGTCCTCATATGTTCTACAAAAGTGTAATTTAAAGAACTTTAGGAGAAAGTGATTCTTTCTAGGTAGTAGAATATAGAAATCCAGTGGGTTATTTTTTGTCCATTTGAGGCATTTCCCTTTGGGGTCTGCAGGCACTAATAATATCAGAGACTCATTGCATTGCCTTTCATAAATTCGTGACCACATATTGCTGTCACTCCTATCACACCACTACATAATGCTCTAGGTAATGACCACTCTGGAAAATCCTCCCTGGAAAAGTAGCTGCTGGGATTTGGAGACTCTGTCATGATGACAATTTTTTTCTTTTTTTTCTCCTGCGTCCAAAGTTTGTGCTTGCTTGCCTTAGTTTGTATGCTCAGGGGATTCCCATTTCAATCCATTATTTGGGGGAAAAAATAACATTCTCAGTGATGCTGCACTATTTTCCTTCTATTGATTTCTTGCTCATGCACTCAAGAGAACATAATCTTAGGATGATCATTTTACATAGGCTGTTTATTTAGAGCATTGGTTGTTGCAGTGAAGATCAATGATAGGCAAAAATAACCATGTTCCTCTGCAGGGCACTGAAACATGTAGCCTGAGCTGCTCCAACTCAGGAATGGTCCCAGGAACAGCTGTGGCACAAGGCTCTTTGCATAGCCACAATCAATTGTTCCTTCTACCCTGTCCAATGGCAGTAGCAAGTAGCAGCTGGTCCAGACTGAAAGCAGTTAGAGACCCATTCATTATCATAGCTTTGTTCTGTGAGATGTTTCACAGGAGCAAGGGAGAAAGCATCACCGAGGTGAAACGGAAGCAAATTTAGCAGGAGCAGGGCCCAAGTCAGGATGTAGCTTGTCATTCACACAATGTTACCATCAGGTTAGTCCCACAGGTAACTCACACAAAGGAAAAAAGGGAAATCTTATCTCACTTTCTTCCCTTCCGTAAGTGAGCAAATAAATTTCATTTCTCTCCCTGCAGCCTCACAGGCTCTTGTCTGAGTGAAATACTGGCATTCTAACAATCTTTGCTGGAACAAAATCTGGACCTTAATTCAGCTTGGACTGCAGGCTTCTAAATAACGTTAGTCAGATTCTCCTCATTTACACTGTTTTGGCACTGGCTGTACTGGAGTGATGTCCATCAAAAAGGAAAAGTCTTACCATGTTATTGCTCCATACTTGTTTCTTTTTCTCTCCAGTTTATCCCTTTGCAATAATAAAGAGATCTTTCACATGATTACTAGCTCGCATAACTAAGCTGCATAGCTATTCATCACTTAAATAACTCAGTCCCTGTTATGAAATTCCATGCACAAAAAGAGAATGCATAGTGAAAGCCTATTTGGAAAAACAAATATTCCATGTCGGCTTATTCATTAATGACTGTCTCATAGTCATTTCAAATTCTTGGCATATTATCGTTATATTTTTTCCCAGCAAGACACAGAAATTGCTTGGCAAAGCATTCATCAAAGTACATAAGCATATGTCTTAAATTGATGCTTTAAGTTAGTCATATGGTCAAATACTTTGCTAAACTGAGACCTGTATGTTACACAGTGGCTGCTTCCACAGACCTGGCCCACTACAAAGTGCAGACAGACAGACAAGGAAGTGTAGGGTTGACAAAAGAAAAAGCAAACTTGAAATTACATGATGACTACCTCTGCTCCAGATAATACACAGCTTTAATGAAGTGAATATAATGAAGTTTGAATTTAAATAAAAAACCAAAATTATTTTACCTGTCATGACTTAGCTACATCCTTGTCATTATCAGCCTATAAGCACAGAAGGACATCCATGAAAAATAGACAGAAGCCACATGGATAGAAAGAGTGTAGGGGAAGGCAAGGGTGAATTTTTGGGAGATGTAGACAAATGCCTTGTCAAAGCTGATGTCACTGGCAAACAATCACAGGAGGTTACAGTGACATGAGAGGCCATGGCATGATGTAGCAGAAGAACAATGCTGGAAGAAGAAGCTTTAAGTGACACAGAGTGAAATAATAAAGACTTAAGAACATCTAATTTGATCTGCTATAAGTATTGGTCAACATACATGTGATGTCACACTAGCAGAGACCAATCTGTCTCTGGCCCATTCCAGAGCTTATCACCTCAACATAGTCATCTCTACATTGCTTGTGAATGTTTATGAAAAGACATTTGGCTCCATTTCTATACACTCGTATCATTCAAAATTCCATTCTTCTATCTATTGTTCAAAACTGATTCTTTAGCCTAGCCTGAAATCTTATTACCACAACAAGTTTTGAGATTTTTCAAAATAAAAGCTATTCACAGACACCTAAAACCACCTTAAGGACTGTAGTTCTGTGAAACCTTAAGTGTAACAAGAACAAAGTGATAAGAAACTGACTGCAAGATTTTTCTGCATGTCCTAGTAGGAAATTTTAAGAATGGATGGAATTAGCTGTAAATTAACATTTAATGTCAATGTACTTTTCCAAGGAAAGAAATGTATTGTCTTCCACAGAAAGCTTGGGGTGCGCAGGTTTGTGGTGGAATTCAACTATGTATGAACACGCAAAGAAACCATGCTCAGTAAACATCAGCATCCTATCACACCATTTTACAGTAACAAAGTTTCCTGCTATTATGGCAGAGACAAAAAAAATAATTTGAGACAAATTATCACCTCCACAAACATAATAGCAAGAGCAAGAACTGCTTTTGTTCAAATCCATTTTCTGTTTTGGGATGCAGGAGTTACTAATTATCACTGCACAGGGAAGTGACTTCTTCTACTCCAAGAAATGAAGAACAGAAGTTAGAACAAGGTGGGCCCAGATTCTTATCCTAAACACATGAACTTAACAGGAGGGTGTCTCTGTCTTTAACACAGTCTTTCTGGATTTAAACACAGAGATCAGTGCATGATAACCTTTCAGATACCTACAAGGAAAATACTCAAGTAGCAAAACGTAATTTCCAGACAGTTCCAGTAAGTGCTTTATGCTAGTAATTTAATGACTAATTGCAAAATCTATTATCCTAGAGATGAAAAGATTTTGGAAGATTCAAGATCAGATTTCAAGTTGAAGAAAAGCAGGAAACAAAAAAGAACAATAAACTAAATACTGGAAAACACATGCATGACTCAAAGTCCTGCAATAGAAACTGCCGTAAGCTTCCATACGCATTAATATGATTAAAAGCGATTACAAGATACGAGGGAAAAGTTGTGCTCTGTATTGAATGTGAATTAGAAACTTTCAGAGAACTGCTGGCAAGGAGAAGGGAAGGACAAAGAAGCATGAACCTTGCTTTGCCAAAACCAAACAGCAAATGACTGAGAGGACAAAGGAGTAACACTTAACAGGCAAGACAGCAACATCTGGAGAAGGCTTAGGAGGACACCATCTTCAAAGGACAACCTTCCTAATTGCCAGTTGTATGAAGCGTCTGAGGCACCGAATTGTCTAAGGCAATTTATTCAATGGTATAGAGCTGATGGACAAGGGTGAACAACAACCCAGGAGAACCTGGAAAGCAAATTATCATGTTAGATATGAAAGAGCTTATAACTATTGTTACAGGGACCTTCCTGTGTGAGGGGCCGATGCTTACACTCCGAGAAAAAACACTGGCTCTCATAGAAGAAAATTCACCTCTGTAGAAAAGGCCCACTTACACAGAGTGAAGGGGGACATAAATAATGCAAAAGCCTGGTGATGACTGCTCATGATAAACTGAATTCAGCCTACAATGGCATCCTGGGGTGTATGGTCAAGAGAGGTCCTTCTTCCCCTCTGTTCTGCCCTGGTGAGACCATACTTGGAGTATTGTGTCCACTTCTGGGCCCTTCAGTTCCAGAAGGACATACAACTCCTTGAAAGAGTACAGCACAGGACCACCAAGATGATGAAGGGAGTGGAACACCTTCCTTATGAGGACAGGCTTAGGGAGCTGGGTCTTTGGCTTGGAGGAGACTGAGGGGTGACCTCGTTCATGTGTATAAATACGTTAAGGTTGAGTGTTAGGAGGACAGAGCCAGGCCCTTCTCAGTGTTGGCCAGTGATAGAACAAGGGGAAATGGGTCCAATCTGGAGCATAGAAAGTTCCATGTGAATGTAAGGAAAAACTTTTTCACCATGAGGGTGACAGACCACTGGGACAGGCTGCCCAGAGAGGTTGTGGAGTCTCCTTCTCTGGAGATATTCAAGACCAATCTGGACATGTTCCTGTGTGATTTAATCTAGGTGATCCTGCTCAGGCAGGGGGTTGGACTAGATGATCTTTTGAGGTCCCTTCCAACTCCTGACATTCTGTGATTCTGTAATTCTGTGATACTGTGGTTACCCTACTGCACAGACGGAGGGTGAATATTGGGGGGAAAGAAAAACAGGGCTGAGATAATAAAGGGTTGTTATGATTTTTCAAATAAGCTTCTGGGCCAGAGATTTCATGTACATTTTAGTATGTTTCGTTTATTTTCCCTGTCTTTTATCTGAGTTTCTGAAATGAAAATAATCGCCGATTTTCAAGACTGTACATAAGAGCTTTAAGCACCCAGGAGGCATAGAAACACACAAATCCTTGGCTTATCTGAGTCCTGAGAGTATTCACTGAATTGCTGGAAACTCTGAGCCGTTAATGGTGCTGGAATAGACACAGATAATGTAAACTGATAGCACAGACTCGAAACATGAGTACCCAAGGAAAACTTGTATGTGCAAGGAAATGGCAAGAAACAGGTTTGCAAAGAACAGTAAAAATAGCAAAAAAGAGAAAATTAAATAATAAACCCTTTGAAGGAAAGTTGTGAGTTGAAACTGTTGGTGCCTCCATTTTCTTCTGACCTTGTTGACACGTTTCTAGCAACTTAGCATTGTATGACACAAAAGCACAGCTTATCCCTTGCAATATAGAGATGTGTTAACTTAAGTAATGCCAGTGGTTTGGAATCAGAAAATCACAGATGATAGGAGATTGGTCATGCAATCATGATAGGCAAATGAGTGTTACATGCCAGCTAATTCAAGAATATCAGCCTAAGGAAAGTAGACCTCACTTGAGATGGAAGTTCTCCGCTGTACAGGAAAGAGATTCCTGAGTTACATCACCACCAGAAGTATATAAATTTCAGGTAATACCAAGATTTACGTGTGCATAGATAATAAGAAGAGGAAGGATCTTCTGCACATGCTAATCTTCCATCTTTATGACAGACTCCATGGTATGATGTTAGCCATTGCTGTAGTAAGCTCTAATCATGGCTCTAAATAGACATGCAGAAAATTATGGGCCAAATACACCTTTTAAGAAAATCAAAATGGGAAAGAGAACCATGGATTCAATCTCTCAACCATCCTTGTCAACTGAAGCCAGGGTGGAGGGCAGTGGAAAGGGTAGGAGTGAGACTGTAGGACAGAGGTACCCTGAGAAATCTGTGTGCAGAAAAAGAGAATGAAGATCTTCACTACTCCTCACTCCTTTGAAATTTCTGGAAAGTACCAGATTCCTTCTCATTCATCTCTTCTTTCTACCCCAGCTCCTGTGTAACCATCTGATGATTCTCCCAGCCATGATCCACAGAGTCATCCCTTCAACCTATACCTACAACCCTGCTCTCAGGGGCTTCTTGAAAACATATCCAGTCTGGGTGAGGAGGGAGAGGCATCCTCCTCTTACTTTCCACAATGAATAGGAGAAAACTAGAAGAAAAATGAGAATGTGAAAGTGAGCATCTCTAGTCTAATCAGGCAAGGAGGACAAAGGGAGGATGAGAGAAAGTAATCTGAATTCCATCTGTAGAAGGGAAACTAAAAGGAGAGATGAAGTCCAGAGAAGGTTGGCAGAGTGACCAGAAAAGCAATCCAGCTCTCCTAAAACTATTGCAGTATCTAGCTCAAATCTCCTTTCCATTACTTTAGATGTACTAAACCAGAAAATGAGTATATGCCTAGTATCTATTGTTCAGCAGGTAGTTTGACTAGGTTTAAAGGCAAAAGAAAATGTCTAAAAGCTCCTCTAATTTCCTCTTTAGCAGCAGCAATTAAGGCTCATCAGTACATTCATCTGATTTAATCTGAGATTTGAATTTATTTTTTTTTCCTCTAAGTACATTGCAGGTGTGAAATGTCAAAGCTGTAGGTTTTCCTCCTGCTTTGTTGAATAGTTTCCCCTATTATAATGAAAAGAGAGCAATGTCGGATATTTACTGAGATCTGTTTCTTTTCCTTTTTAGCTTCTTGGTTCATGTATCTATCAAGTCTAAGGACTTGTATGTTACTAAAATAGCTGTGTTTACTGATTCTCCCCTCTCCCCACCCCCAGTATCTTCTGTTCTCTGTGTCCTATCCATATGCTTTTCTAGTCTTATTATGTACAAATAAAATTAGTGTTCATGGGAAAATTTCAAAGCAGTGCAGTTCATGAATACAAACCTAGAGGAGGACAATCTGAAACACCCTCACATGGTGTTGTGCATGGCAGTTATTCCTCCCACAATGCCTCTTATCCCCTGAGGATTTCTTTGGCCATCTTCTTTCCTGAGAGGGTGGTCGGGCACTGGAACAGGCTCCCCAGGGAAGTGGTCACAGCACCCAGCTGGGCTGATGTCAAGAAGCATCTGGATGATGCGCTCAGTCCCATGCTCTGACTTGTCTGTCCCTGTGTGGAGCCAGGAGTTGGACTCGGTGACACTTATGGCTTCCTTCCAGCTCAGGAGATTGTATGATTGTTGCTTTATAAAACACATTTATTCTTCGTCATGTTAAGAATTATTTCTACAGCCTCAGTGTAGAGAGGTTTTGATCTAGTTCTTTCTAAAATACTTTTATTTGAACCAAGTCACAACATAATTACAGTGTTTTACATAAATATCAACATAAAATCTGGGTCTTTGGTACAACATCCTCTATCCTCTTAAGTTCTTCTGTGTTCCCTCTTACTGTTGTGCTTGACCATCTATGGTTACTTAATGTATTTTCACAGGTCTTGATGTATTATTTTAATGGAAAGGGAACTGAAGCAAGGGTAGAGAGTTTGTGAGCATGGCTCCATCAAAGGAATAAACAGATCCAGATTTGCACCAGTGGAGAGGCCGAGCTTGTCTCCCCGCACACCCAGCTGTACACAGTCTCAAGTTCCCTTGTGCAGGCACCGGCTCTGACACCGTGGTGTGGTCAGCCGGGCTTGCCAGCCACAGAGTTACACAGCTGCTTTGTCTCTGGCCTTTGGGACCACGTACTTCTGCCTGATAAAACCTTTTGTTGCATAAAACAGCTTCTAAAATACTCTCTTATGAAGTGGTTGTAATTTGATAGGGAGTCATTTTTTCCATATAATTTAATTCAACCTGCAGGATGTAGCACGCAGTAATATTCCTCCTCAAGAAATCTTCAGGGTGCTCCCAAGGAAGCCTGCCAACTCATTTTGGATACTGGCAATGAGCTGAACCTTTCTCACACAGCCAGGATGTGGATCACAGAGGAGCAGCAAACAGCAGCACGCTTCCTATTTGTCATGAGCAGGGACCACAACCCTTAACCAAGTTACTAAAGCTTTTTTGCACTGTTTGACATAACCAATTGTAGATATGGTTATTTCTTCCTTTTTTTCCATTTGTGTGAAATAAGAGCAAGATTTTAGAGCAAGTGAAACAAGAGCAAGATACAGAGCAGTAATTTCAAGGAGTTCTCTCAAGATACCCCAGGAGAGCAGTTCTGCGGGTGTAGCTGGCATGTCAGTCCTCTGCAAGCTCAACCCTGCAGGCATAGAGCTGGAAGAGTTTGTGCAGTAGTGTAGGCTGAAATGCCAATAGCACTTTGACCATGCATCCTTCCAAAGGCTTTTCTTAGTCTGCTATAAACCAGCAAAGATTGGAATAATATGAAAGTATTAAAGAAGTAGTTTAGGGGGGAAAGAAAGCTCTTTTAAAAAGCTCCATGATATGAAACTGTGAGGGAGAAAAGGTTCTTAAATCCTTAAGATGGTCTGCAGTCTGATATTTTTCACTACTCAGAAATTTGCAAATTGTTGTCATCATGGAAAGGAAACCATGGGTATCTGTATCTGCTTCCTCTTCTGGGATCCTCTCTTGGCTAGATGTGTATCAAGTTTCCAAGACATGTTTTCTCTCCCCAAATACAACTATTTTTTGTTAGAAGGCTGGCATCATCCCCATTTCATCCATATTTCAGAATGAAACTACTTTCCAAAGTATATCAATGTGGCATTTACCCCCAACCCACCATGTCCTGAAGGATCATATCTGGAGGAGAAGGAGACATGGGGGAGTGTTTCCTCAGCTTCAAGGCCCTAGAGAAGACCAACCCAAACAAGCTTTCCCTGAGATAGCAGTGGCTGCTACAGAAAGCTACACCCCAGCCAAATGAGCAAATGTCAGGGTAGGAGGAGGCCAACTTCTTTGGACAGTACTCTTGCTAATAAACTTGAAACACCAGCACCAGGAGACAGCCCTTGGTAAGCCTCCCTCTCTTGGCTTCAGAGCCAGGCAAACCCTACCCCCAACATGCACTTTGGCAAAAGCAGAGACCTAGACAAGATAACAACAGATAAACCATTTGGGTGCCAGCTGGTGACTGGAGGGGAGAGGTAAGTAGACCTTTGAGTACTCCATGATTTTGTAAAGTATGAATGTAGTAATAGCATGAGGGATCATTTAAGACCTATATGAAGAATATAGAGAAGGTAAAAGAGTTTGGGCTCTACCACTATTAAATTAATTACTTTTTTCATAGTAGTATTTTTCAATTACTTGGCAAAACTGACGACAATACCAAAACTATCAAAATGTCATTGGATCACACAAGAAAGTAAGTGCATAGAATAATGGATTGGTTAAATTATCTCCTCTGGCCTCCTTGGAGGTAAACCAGGATTACTGGGCTCTAATATTGTCAAAAGAGGCTTTTTAGAATACCATACGGCTGAAAACATAATGAGCTTTACTAGAGGGGAGCATAATTCTAAAGTTCAGCAGAAGGTGTATGTTTGTATGCAGTGACTAAGCATATGCAAGTAGGAGGCAATTACAGATGGCTGGAAATATGCTACTACTGCAAAACACATATGATGTTTTGTATCCCAGAGCAGAAAGCAGAAATGCTCTGAAGTACACAAGCTTGGTTACCAGTTGATATTGGGATGCTGAATTTGTGTCACTTAGAACCACCGCATCATAGCAACAGCAGATCAGCAACGTAAGGGTGCTTGCTTTAACTGAAAGAATAGCAGAGATAAGAGGAATGTGCCAAGGGGAAAACAATTCAGTAAGTTACATCCAGTAAAATCTCCATTAAAAAAAAGGTCTGAGTTAAGTATGAGACAGTGTGCTCGGGGCATATCAGGATGAAATCTCTTAACTACAATTGCCAGATTGGTTACCTTGCCTTCTCTGCTGCATTTTGGACTGCCTTATCTATTTTTTGGTATATCTGTGGTGGGTTTGCAATGTGGCTTCTTTAAGAAACAGCTAGAAAGTTTCTTAATGGTCCAACAAAGTAAATACCAGCTGGGCTCCCAAGGCCAAACTCCCAAACCCTGTTACTGACAAGACCAGCCGGGCCAATCAGCGCCAGTCACAATCCTCTGGAAATCAAAATTTAGAGAGAGAAAAGCACAAACAGCTGCATTTTGCCACCAGAGAAGGGAGTGAGAAGATGTAAGAAACTTTGCACACACCAAGGTCAGTGAAGATGGGGGGAGGAGGCGCTGAAAGAAGATTCCCTGCAACCTGTGGAGAATAACATGGTGGGGCAGGTGTCCCCCTGCTGCCCATGGAGGATGAAGAGACCCCACTTGTAGCCTATGGAGAAGCACCTGGGCCAGGCAGGAGCCCACCATGGAGCAGGTGGAGGAATATGGAAGAATCTGTGACCTACATTGGAGCAAGCCCCTGGCAGAACCTGCAGCCCACAGAGAGATAAGAGGCAGAGAGACGGAGGTCCACGCTGGAGCAGGTTTGATGAAGGTGTTTGTGACTCTGTGGGGGACCAGGCTGGGACCAGCAGGCTGGGACTGAGAGATTGAGAGACATTCTATGAGTTTATAGCAGTGACCCACGCTGGGGCAGTTGGTGAAGAGCCGAGGCCCTGTGGGAGAGGGCTCACATGGAGAAGGTCATGGAGGACTATCTTCCGTTGGTGTGACCCCACGCTGGCACAGGGAAAGAGTGTGGGAAATGCACCCCCCCACCAACCCCCACTCCAAAGAAGGAGAACAACTCATGAGAAACTGAAAGAAGACTGAAGCCTCCATTCCCTATTTCTCCCCACCTTTCCTTGGTGCCATCCTGGGGAAGAGAAACATCATTAATAGAGTGAAGTCTGCAAAGAAGGGAGAGGCAGGGGGTGGTGTTTTAAGAGCTGTTTGTACTTCTCATTATCTAACTCTGGTTTCTGTGTGTTTCTGTAGTGTAGTGTAATAAATTATAGAGTTTTCTTGCCTTTCTTCTGTGTTGAGTCTGTTTTGACCATGGCACTAATTGCAGAATGATCTCTCCCCTGTCCTTATCTCGACTCCAAAGCCTCTCAATATGTATTTTCTCACTTGTCCAGCTAAGAGGGGAGTGATAGAGTGACAGAGACCTTACAATATACGACAGGTTTGTATTTGGAAAAAAAGATATTTACAAAAAAACCCAACTGCCAACTTCAAAACTAAACCACTCTCCACTCCCCTCTCCTCCCCTTTAGGTTTCAGACCAAAATCCTACTGTAGGATGATCAGTACCAACTGATGAGAGGCAAGCTGAGTGGAAAGATACACTCTGATCTGGACTTGATGGTCTAAAAGATCTCTTCCAAGCAAGACAAGGATTCTATGATTCTATGGTTTTAAGAGAAAACAAGTCTATAAAGTGTAGTGCCCTCTTTCCAGTCCCAACTTCTTTTCACTGTGTGAGAGAAAAGACAGGTAACCACACATTTTATATAGAAATATATTTATACCATACATAATAGAATATATTATATATTGTGTAATGTTGTAGTATATTGTATATAATTATACTTTAATATAATTAATATATGTCATATAGTTTCTCTCAATTAGAGCTACTCACTTTTTCCTTTTTCCTTTATTTTCCCTAAGGTCTGTTCAACAGCCTTATTGTAGGGTCAGCAGGGCACAGAATTATGTCTTCAAGCCTGGAAATTGCATCAAGTGCAATTGCATCTTGAAAGACTGGAAAAATAAAAAGACAGGAGGATTTCCTCCAGGAATATGGGAGGTAAGATACATCAGCATACTCTGGCTAGATTTTACATGTGCAGCAGAGCTCTAAGAAAGAAGTAAACTGAAGCTGGTTCTGGAATAGTTACTCTGAGAGCATTAACTCTTCTCCTAGGAAGTTAGGGCCCATATAAAATGAGGCAAAAAAGGCTCATCCAGAGGACAGAGATGAGAATTCATTTTCTTACTGCAACCTAGTCACTAGAAGACCTGGTAATTTGATAAGAAGGTTAGATTGACTGTCCTCTCAATCTGGGCAGTATGAACAGCCTTTAGAACGTGCTACAGATGTTTAGTCTATTTTGGTAGAATCTCATTATTGAAAACATTTCAACTTGATCTTTAGCTAATGAACACATATGGCCTCAAGTTGTATCAGAGGAGATTTAGATTGTATATCAAGAAAAGTTTCTTCACCAAAAGGGTTATCAAGCACTGGAACAGGCTGCCTGGAGAAGTGGATGAGTCACCATCCCTGAAGGTATTTAAAAGATGTGTAGACACACTTAGGGACATGGTTCAGTGGTGGACTTGGCAGTGCTGGTTTAATGTTTGGCCTTGATGATCTTAAAGGTCTTTTCAACATAAATGGTTCTATGATAACTTGAATGAAGTCTGCTCTTCTCCTCAGGAGTTTGCCATTTGCATTGCCTCTTTCCTCTCCAAGAAGCCTCCTGTATTTGGTCCCTCAGAGCTTCCATCTTCTGAGAGTTTACCACTAAGTGGTTGTTGTTAGGTTGACAGCATGCCTTTCAACACCCTTTTGAGGGACAAAGTGACCAAGAGAAAAAATCCTCACAGGGATGGTTGAGAGCCCATCAATTCTAACTCCCTATCCCATACTTTAGAAAACTTTCTGAAGCAGTTCTTCCCAGTTTTCTGGACTGTGCAGTGCTGTCAACCTTTACAGCACTGTATGCTCCACTGCATATACCCAGTAACAAGTGCATAACAGGCAAAGACACTATCCTTTAGCAGAGTAGCTACAAACTAAATTATGACCATAGGCTCTAGACCTTACGTCAGGAACCACTGATGTAGAACATCTTCTCACTACCAAGTAAGCATGAGGACACTGATCCATTCACCCTTCCTTCATTACACAAGAACCTGTATTCACCCTCCCTCTCTCATGCTCCACTGTGCAGTAACATGTGGTGGCTTGATGTGCACAACATCTTACGACCTGGTGGAGCACAACTATGGGTGGACATGGGCTGGACTTCAGCCAGTCCAGTGAGTGGGATGAGGAACTGGACTAACTCCACAGTGGGCAAGAACAGCTCTTTCACTAGCTCCAGCACACAAAACTGGGGAGTTTTACTGCTGCTAAAAAATAGCACTTGAAGATGAACCAAGAAGATGGAAGTGTATTTTACATTGGTCCTTTTGGTCACCAATGGTATGCATTGTGACTAATCTGTTGACTCCTGGAAGAGCAAATCTTACTTTGAAGAGAAAAAGTCAATGGTGCTAATTAGCAACGAAATAGTTTTATTGAACAAGAATGCCAGAGAATCTCTGAATATGCTTATCCTGGAGGGCAGAACTGCAGCCTTTACATTATAAGCCAGAACATTTATTGACAAAGAAAGAATCATCACACAAGTTGTGGTAAAATTGGTTAATATATGGAATTTTTGCCACAAAAAAGCAACTGAGATTACAATGTTAGTAAGATTTAAGAAACATATATTAGGCTACAGAAAACTGTCCAATGGGGATAAAAGGAAAATTTATATGACAAGAGATTATTTTGTATCAAACACTAACAAATTTCCTTAACATTCTACTAAAGGAGCAGAGATATTTTTAGATTAGATAAATTACTGGTTTTATAAGCTCTGACACAATTCTGGTAAATAATACATCAATATCTGTGTTCCTAACTATAGTCCAAGAATGAAAGCCACGTTGCTTTGTCATTCTGCAAAACTTACTCATTTTTTGGTTTTATGCGATAAAACATGTTTATCAGCCCGGTAGCAATCTTGACAGTAGATGCAAGTTTATGACCACACTCTGAATCATAACATTTCTATTTATTGTTTTTCAAAATGATCTGAATTAATTATCTTTTTTCCCCACTATCACCTAGTCAACTTAAAATGATAAATATGACAGCATTATAAATGGATTAAGACCTTATCTGGTTTTTGCTATGATTTCTGTTTTCCTGTACTTTCACTGAGGAGCAATGTTCTGTGAGTTGTTGCAAAGGCACTTTTGGGGAGGGGGGGAGGGAAATATCTGTTCATTTCACAGCCACAAAATACAGAGAAAATTATATTCCTCATTCAACTCCAGGACTCAGTTCTCTCAATAAAAGGAAAGAGTAAGGAATTACTCTGTACTTTTGAGTTTGCTTTTCTAGCTGAATGCATAGATAAACATACATAGTATTAGAAATATTGTGTATAAATACATAATAAACCCCCAAAATTACAAAATATTGCTTTTCTGACTTAAGATTTTGATGCACATGCAAAATAAGATTAAATTAATACTCAGTGCCTAATCCAAAACATCTTCTAAGAAAACAGAAGTTGTTTTCAAAGTCCAGGGCTCAGAGCTTTACTGAAAACAGGGGCTACATACTGAATGTGATATATAACTCTATTTCAACCATATGCATTTAATAAAAGGTAAGACCTGTCTAGGGAAAGCCACACAAAACAACAGATATTCTTGATGTCCTACACACCTCATACCAAACTTACTTAGAATGCTGTTACTAAACATAGAGATAATAATGTAAAAGGGCTTTAAAGATTTGTACAGCAAGATAAGTACTCTTGGGGGCTTTACTATTTTCAAACAGAATTTTTTGATTGTGCATAGTATAAGAATTGCACCGTGCTGGCAACATATTATTGGGAAAGAAATAGATGGGAAGTTACTGCTCCCTGCTCTGTTTACTTGAAATTTGCTACCAAAAATAGATTATAGAAATGCTTCTTCATGCAAAAAGTATTTATTTTACAAGCTCAGCAAACCATCTTGATGATTATGTAGCAATCATACATATAATTTAAAAATGTTTCACCAGCACTGCCCAACAGGTGAACTGCTTTTACAAAACCTGTTGGGTTTTTCTGCTGTTCTGTTCAAATGAACTGAATAGAGTGAGGGAAAACCTGAAAGCATCCAAACTGTGCCTACATATTTTTTCTTAACAAAATATTGTATTTTAATAGCTCACAGAATCATGGAAGTGTAGGGGGTTGGAAGGGACTTCTGGAGATCATCTAGTCCAACCCCCTGCTAAAGAGCATCACCTAGAGCAGGTTGCACAGTACTGTATCCAAGTGGGCTTTGAATCTCCTGCAAGAAGGAGACCCTATACCCCCCTGGGCAGCCTGTCCTGGGGCTATGTCACCCTCAGAGTCAAGAAGTTTTTTCCCCATGTTCAGACAGTACTTCCTGTGTTCCAGTTTGTGCCCATTGCCCCTTGTCCTGTCACTGAGAACCATCGAGGAGAGTCTGCCTGAGAGAGGTGGATCCTCCTGGCATCCACGCTTTAGATATTGAAAAGCATTGATGAGATCCCCTCTCATTGTTCTCTTCTCCAGGCTAAACAGACCCAGCCCTCTCAGCCTTTCTTCATTTGAAAGATAATACAGTCCCCAGTCATCCTCCAAGCTCTCCGCTGGACTCTCTACAGTAGTTCCCTGTCTTTCTTGAACTGAGCAGTCCAGAACTGGACAGAGTTCTCCAGATGTGGCCTCACCAGGGAAGAGGAGAGGGGGCGGTGAACCTCCCTCACCCTGCTGGCCATGTTCTACTTGTACCCCAAGATACCACTGGCCTTCTTGGCTATGGGGGCACATTGCTGGCTCATGGAGAACTTGATGTACACAAGTATTCCCAGGTCTTTCTGCATAGTGCTGCTTCTCAGCAGGTCACCTCCTAACCTGTACTGGTGCCTGGGGTTATTCTGCCCCAGGTGCAGGACTCTATGCTTGCCCTTGCTGAAATTCATTTGGTTCCTCTCCACTCAACTCTTCAGCCTGTCCAGATCTTACTGAATGACAGAACACCCTTCTGGTATATCAGCCAATCCCCCTGGTTTTGTATTGTCAGCAAACTTTATGAGGAAAGGTCATTGCCTTGTATATAGTTAAGAGTCACAGGACTTTTGAGGTCAGAAGGGACCTCTGGACATCATCTGATTCAGCCTCCCTGCTCAAGCAAGGTCACCTAGAGCCAGATGCCCAAGATGATATTCAGATGACTTTTGAGTATCTCCAAGGATGGAGACTCTACAACTTTTCAGGGAAATCCATGCCAGTGTTTGGTCTTGAGGCAGAAAAGTGTTTCCTGATGTTCAGAGGGATCCTCTCATGTTTCTGTTTGTGCCCATTTCCCCTGGTCCTGCCACTGGGCACCATGGAAAAGAGCCTGGGTCAGACTTCTTTACAACCTCCCTACAGGTATCTATAGACATTGGTGAGATTCCCCCCAAGCTGCCTTTTCTCCAGGCTGATGAGATCAGAAGAGATCTCACAGAAGAGATACTCCAGTCCCTTCATCATCCTCGTGACACTGCACTAGACTACGTATACTGAGGACCTGAAGGGTCAGAAGTTTCCTGGGACTGGTCGTAGCACATAGAAATACAATACATGAAATAGCTATAAGTTATATGAACGAAAACACTTTCCCTCTCTGCTGTAATTACATCTTTGTGAGTCCAAGACTTGTTACAAACAGCCTGAATGTCACTAGAACCAGCTCCCTTTCACCAGAAAGTTACAAGATTTTGGATACATCTATGAACAGGATCGGACACAGAGTAAACCAGTAAGTCTTATACTTTGTTGTTCCCAGTCCTAAGGTTTTTCACCTCTTCATTGCTATCCGCACAATGAATGTTACCTTTAATAATGGTTTCTAACAGTCAGAAGCTTAGTCAGCTATCTAATGCTACAGATGTGTTACACATCTAGATAAGACTTTAACTGTAGCAGCTCCTTCAAAGCAAAAATATACTCAATCTCCACATTACCTGGGGAGTTCTGGAGTCCATTTTCAACTCTAACAATGCCTTTTGTGTGACCTCAAGCTGTATTATTGCATGGGTCAGACTCCTGACCTATAAAATAGGGATTTTTTCTGTTTTAAGGTAACCAGAGACAACACCATATAGTTCCAAATGCATTAATATTTAACTATGTTAAACAAGCTTAATATCGCTTTACTTAACCTGCAAAAATTTTCCTTAGAGTGGCCTTCAAGTACCTGAAAGGTGTCTATAAGAAAGCTGGGGAAGAACCAATCATGAGGGCATGTAGTGATAGGATGAGGGGTGATGGTTTTAAGCTAGAAAAGGGGAGATTTAGGTTGGATATTAGGAAAAAGTTCTTCACTGTGAGGGTGGTAGATCACTGGAAGAGGTTGCCTAGAGAAGTGGTGGAGGCCCCATTCCTCGAGATACTCAAGGTCAGGCTTGATGGGGCTCTGAGCAACCTGATCTAGTGAAGATGTCCCTGCTCACTGCAGGGGGGTTGGACTAGATGACCTTTAAAGGTCCCTTACAACCTAATGCATTCTATGATTCTAAAATAAACGTCAAATTGTATAAAATATATCCTGAAGTGCAGCTATTTCGGTACTTGGATGATCTCCTTTTACCACCAGTACTGCATTTGAAGAGGAACAGCTCTCCACCGTGGGTGTCGGATGGTGTGCAGGAAGCACCTACAAACATTTATTCCTAGAAATCGTGGGGTTTAAGCAGCATCTAGTGGCTAAACCTGTGTAGGCAGACATTCCTCTCCAGCTTCATTTTCTCTTACTAAATTTAGCATCTAGGAAACAAGGGGAAAAGTTAACACCATCACTTGAGGTAAACAAGATCCAAAGGTAGTATTGCTTAAAACATATATTAATCTTTAGGTATCATTACCTTTAATGCAAACCAAGAGGAAAACATTATGGATTACTAATCACATCCTAAAAACCATAAAAACAGGAGGAAGACTTAAAAATCTTAAAACTTAAAAAACCAAGGAATGCAGGAATTGCATTTCAGCTGCATTTTCAAGTTAATTTGCAGTTTTTATGCAAGATAAATCTCATGCTTGTTCAGTAAGGAAGGAACTGAGTGCTCACTCCTCTTTTGTGGATAGTATTTGTTACACAGAATCACAGACTGGTCTGGGTTGGAAGTGACCCCAAGGATCATTGAGTTCCAACACGCCTGCCATAGGCAGGGCCACCAACCTCCAGGCCTGCAACTAGACAAGGTTGCCCCGGGCCCCATCCAGTCTGGCCCTGAACAACTCCAGGGTTGGGCCATCCACCACCTCTCTGGGCAGCCTGTTCCAGCACCTCACCGTTCTTTCTGTTAAGATCTTCACCTGGTATCTAACCTAAACCTTAAGGAAAGCCTTAGCAAAATGAAAGTCCGCACTCTGCACACAAACCTCTGCTTTCAGCAGCATCCAGAGTACTTCAAACCCATTCAGACAAAATGCAAAATTGGCTTTACCCACCAGGAGTGGGCTTGGCATGTTAGGGTGATGTTTGGAGTTGATAATCTTAAAGGTCCCTTCCAACCAAGAAAGTTCTGTGGTTCCAATTCTGTGAAATTCACAGAACAGATGCACAGAATTGTAGGTTGGAACAGACCTCCAGAGATCATCGAGTCTAACCGCCCTGCCAAAGCAGGACCTGCAGAGAAGGACCAGGGGGAACTGGTGGGTGACAGGTTGGCCATGAGCCAGCAGTGTGCCCTGGTAGCCAAGAGGGTCAATGGGATCCTGGGCTGCATTAAGAGGACCCAGCAGGTTGAAGGCGGTGATCCACCCCCTCTACTCTGCCCTGGTCAGGCCTCACCTGGAGTCCTGTGTCCAGTTCTGGGCTCCCCAGTACAAAACAGACAGGGATCTCCTGGAGAGAGTCCAGTGGAGGCCACGGAGATGATGAAGGGCCTGGAGCATCTCCCCTGTGAGGAAAGGCTGAGTGAGCTGGGGCTGTTCAGCCTGGAGAAGACTGAGAGGGGATCTCATCAATGTTTATCAATATCTGAAGTGTGGGAGACAAAGGGAGATGGCCAACCTCTTCTCAGTGGCCTGTGGGGACAGGACAAGGGGCAATGGCCACAAGTTGGACCATGGGAGGTTCCACACCAATGTGAGAAAGAACTTCTTCACAGTGAGGGTGTCAGAGCACTGGAACAGGTTGCCCAGGGTGGGTTGTGGAGTCTCCTTCTCTGAAGATATTCAAGACCCATCTGGACACCAACATGTGTGACCTGCTCTAGGGAACCTGCTTTGGCAGGGGAGTTGGACTCAATGATCTCTGGAGGTCCCTTCCAACCCCTACTGTTCTGTGAATCTGTGATTGTGTTATAACCTACTTTTTTAGGTGTATTCAGCATGACTATCTTCTAAGATGGTTCTTATATTGCAGATCTTTCTATTTCAATTGAATCAACTTGCTTACTTTGTTCATTCCTCAAAGTTGGACTCTAGTGTCATTAAAAGGAGAAAAACAAACCTCTCTTACACAGTGCTGCATCTTCCATTTTAGCCTTGCCAGTTTTCGAGCTAGAGATTATAGAGATAATTTTATGTATTACAGTGTTAATACAAGTCTTGGAAAAAAACCAACCACTTGTTTCAGTGCATCACTTACACTCATAACATAGTGTCTCTGAGGTCTCTCTTCTGACTTAGCCCTTACTGGTCCCACTACGCTCCTCATGCCAGAAGCACCTCAAACATCTCTTTCCACCTCAATAAACATCTTGTGTGATTCCCCCTACTTCTGTGAGATTCCACAGTAATTTTATATATCAAAACCTTTTCCTTGAGGAAAACGGAGGAATTGGGCATGTTGTATGAGAAAATGTATCTTCCATTGCAAGTATTTTCAAGCAAACTGATAATTTAGTTACTCAATGTTGCTTCTCCAATTTGCACACAAGTATGTAAAGGAAGAACAGCAGACTAACAATGAATTCAGATGCTTTTAAACACTAGTGCTGATGATAATCAGAGTATAAAAAGGCATTAAAAATTACATTAATACCTTTTACTCCAAAAAAAAAAAAAGTTTTGCAGCCATAAATTTCAGCATTTTGCAAAAACAACCAGTGTGAATTCAGAGCTTTGAATGCCACAGGATGACCTAAGTACACAAAGGTTATACCAGTTTAAGTCTTCTTTATGGAAATTTGCTTCAAATTATGCAAATGTCTTTTAAGGAATAATTTGTTACATGGCCAGAACAGGTTTGCATGTCACGTGAAAGCCATATCTAAAGTAGGTACCACACATGGGTTTGACTTGCTCTCTGCTTTAAAAATAAACGGCTTCAACAAACCCATTGCCAATTTGCATTAAAATGAGGCTAAGAACAGATCAGTATTAGAATAGCTTATTGCTTATTTCTATACCTAGTACAAGATATACACCATTCTAAGACTGGGGCTCTGAAACACAAAGATTCCCCCCTTCAAGATAATTGTCTGGACCTTACTCTGGTTTGTCACTGTTGTCACTGTTATTGCTTTCTATTTTTTAATTCTTAAATGACAATTCCAATAGATCGTATGAAGATGAAAATCAGGCAAATGAGAGCTGCTGGGAGCCACCATGACCAGCAGCGCTTTGGGGCAGGCACCTAAATCCTCCGGACACACAGAAGGGAACAGACACAGAAATTGCCAGTGCCGCTCCAACTCCCAGACTCACCCGACTCGTACACAAGGTAACTAGAGGGCCAACCGCAGTTAGCAGAGGCTGCAGTATCGGTTAGCAGACTAGCACTGAAATGCAGGTACTTTTAAACATGAGTGCTGATGTTAATCACAACCTCCTGAGCTGGAAGGGACCCATAAGGATCATCAAGTCCAACTCCTGGTTCCATACAGGGCCAGACAAGTCAGAACATAGGACTGAGTGCATCATCCAGACACTTCTTGACCTCAGTCCAGCTGGGTGCTGTGACCACTTCCCTGGGGAGCCTGTTCCAGTGCCCGACCACCCTCACAGTAAAGAACCTCTTCCTAATGTCTTACCCAAACCTCCCTTGTCACAGCTTCATGCCGTTCTCTTGGATTCTATCCCTGGTCACCAGAGAGAAGATTGACACCTGTCCCTTCACTCCCCCTCATCAGGAAGTCTCCTCTCAGCCTCCTCTTCTCCAGGCTGTACAAACCCAGGGATATCAGCCTCTCCTCCATGTGTAAGACTTCTCCTCCAAGCCCCTTCACCATCCCCCTTTACCTCCCCCAGATACTCTCCAACAGCATATAAAAAGCCCGTTGAAGACATTTGTTAATGTCTCTAGATTTCAGTTAAACTGTGAGGTTTTTTCTTCTTAGCCACAGAAAAGTATTTCTAAGTATTACAATCCTATGGTGGAAAATCAAAATATTTTCTTGAGAGAAATTCATCTTGGAGCTCTAATTTGTTACAACCTGTAGACAGTCCAAGGTGTCTGATCTTCCCAGAAATCTAAATACTCAATGTAAACATTAAATTCAGTACTTTTTTTTTTCTGGCCACAGACTTTTAGTGAGTGACATGGTGTTGAGGATTAACACGAAATATTAAATTCTGAATAATTTTAACAAGAGCGATGAATGTTTTGACAAGATTTTATTGTGAAACATTGGATTTAGAAAAGGTACAAAATGTCAACGGTCACATGTGTGCCAGTACAGTATTTCAACAGTCTGTACAAGTGGACAGCTGAATAGCTTCACTACAGAATGCGTATTGAGACATACTATCTAAAAGGGGGCCGCAATATTCACAGGCTTATAATACATAAATAACTCGAGCCAAAATGGCCACGACTGGTCAATGCTAATCAACGTCTGGAAAACAGGCTAAAAAGAACAATACAGTACAACAATCTCCTCGCAGATCCACATTTAAAAAACATCAGTTTATTATGTCAATAATCTACAGTTCCA
Organism: Heliornis fulica; assembly: GCA_013399135.1. Classification (NCBI taxonomy): domain Eukaryota; kingdom Metazoa; phylum Chordata; class Aves; order Gruiformes; family Heliornithidae; genus Heliornis; species Heliornis fulica. The sequence continues at coordinate 153,212 of VXBZ01003172.1, forward strand.
GGACGCTTTTCAGGACTGGGATTCACCTGGTTAGTTTATAACTTTCAAAAATTCATGTTAAAAATGACATTATGTAAGTAAACCTGCAGGTATTTAATTAGAGCCTAAAAAAATTCAGATTGGGATTTATAAAGTCAATTATTTGTAATACAGAACTTCACTGTGGTCCTTTAAGATGTCCCTTCTGCAGTCTGAACAGATACCATTAAGTGACTTTAATACAAACACTTCAGTGTTTTATGAGTTTCTGTGTTTTAAAACCAGTTTCACCAAACATGGGCCAGCATTCAACTGCAAAAAAATCAGTATCAAAACACTACTCTGAATGAGTGAAAGTCGTGCACTTGTGTATTAAAAAACAGCTTCCCCAGAGGATAGTGGAATTCTCTACCCAAGTTCAGCAAGTTCAAATAAGAACATTTATAAACATACAAAGTTCATTTTAGGGTATAAAAATACACATATACTTTTTGAAACAAGTTAGCTTGAGTTTTTTTTCCCCAAACTCTTCAGTAGCCTGTCACTGCTGGAACTTGTTTGAACTACTGAAAAGGTGTTCATAGTTCAGCACACAGATGGAGAGCTGAGGAACTTTAGATTTCCGTTCTTTAATTAAAAGGTGTGTAGTTTATTCTACACACTTAAGCTTACTAAAATACAAGCAGTTACCTGTTACCAACCAGTACCCAGAGCTGAACTAAACCTTTATTCCATAAGTCTACTTCACTTTATGCTGATTCAGAACTCTCCTTCCTGAAGACAGACCTTGGGGTATATTAATTATGTTTAGTTGAAATTTCTGAATGTCTAATGTCCATTAGGAGTAGAGCTAAACTGATGTAATTTAGAATCAAAATCTACTCAAAACATTAAAACACCCACCCTTCAACACCACATCCACTTCCTTAATTTTAAGGCCATTCATTTTGGCTACCCTCTTCTTTTTGTATATTTTACTGGGGGGTGAGAATCTTTGAATTCATTAAGAAGCATCACCATAAGTTACAACTAAGTACATTAAATCAGACATTGGGGAGTAAATGTCTTAAACATTTGAGTGTATCACTAATTAAAGACATGACATTGGGAGTACAATGTCTGCTATGGAATTAAAATTAGAGCTGTGCCAAATGGGAACAATACATAAACAAACCACTAAACTCCAGTGTGGCAAGAAATATTTTGCTTTATGTTCAGGAAGTGTTTGGCATAAGCAGCACCACTAACAAAATCCTACACTTCACAGACACAAGCTACAAAGGTTATCTAAAGCCAGTACTCACTGTCCATCGATTAGCTAGCTCTTAATGCTGCTCCAAGCACTGCACTAGCCACTTTGATCTTTGCTTCAGGTTCCGCTGTACACACATTTATATTTACATAAAACATTTATTAAACATGATTTTAAAACATAAAAACCTTATGTACAAAATACCAACATTCCTATAAATAAACAGTTGGAGAAAGGCACTTGCAAGAAAAATCTACAGTAAATCTTACAAAAACCACACTGCCTCTGTTACTGTACAATAGATAATCTTTCGGTAAATTCCTATCACAAGAATGTAAAACACTAGTTACTTGTTATAACTAAGAATATAACCATTACAGTTGTATTTACACGTACATATATGGGTTTTTTTTTTAGTTTAACTTGAGAGCACCATGAATTCATTCTAAATTTATATTTTGATACAAAGTAAAAGAACAGTTGCCAGAAACCAGCGATCAGCATCACGGCAGATTTCATAAACTTTTGGCTGACATCAGTGTAGTTTAAAAGACTTGGTTGCTGCTTTGTAAAAAGTACACCTAGTTTGTTATTGCATGTTGTCCTTTGAGGGAGAACACTGTTATGTTCTCTATACAATTTTTTAATACTATTGCTGGCAAAAAGTTTCCAATATCAAAAAAATAAAAACATTCTTCAAGCCAGTTGAAGTATTTCATCTGAACAGTAACTAAAAAAAGCTGCATATTAATTATAAAAACGTGTAGGAAACATGCCAACTAATCTGGTGTGCAAAAATATTTTTTCCACTACACAGGATTTTAAGGGCTTCACAGAATTACTCAAATTTACATTGAGTAGCAAACCCCATGAATAACCAGTTCCTCAAGGAGACGTTAGTATACTCCCACTTTTATCAAACTTTTTACCCTTTGACAATGCTGCAACCTGTTTGAGCAGTTCTCTGTTTTTGGCCTGCAACACAGATAAGAGAAAGTTTTATGAATTACTGAAGTATCTCAGATAGTTGTGTCACCCATTGATTTCTCTCTGCATTTAAGAAACAAATTCTCAAAACCCACTTGCTGAAAGCATTCAAACATTTGCATATGCATATTCCACCTTTAACAGAAAAGGTAACCACATTTCCTGTGCTATCAAATTTAGGACCTGAGGCATTGCACTGTCTATTCAGGCTGTGATTTACAAGACAACTAATTCAGGCTTCCTTCCTGACAGAGATGTTTAACTACCAATTATGTTACACCAAGCCAATAAATCAGATCAACAGCACACTGACATCTGATTAAATATCAGAGGACAGACACAAAGAGTACCATAACCTTTGAGAAAGCCTTTATCTCTTCAAGTTAGAAAGCAGTTCTTACAGTGAGTTTAATTCATATGGAGACTGTCTGTTGACTGCAGAACTGCTTTACAACACATCCGAAGCGAAAAATGGAAATGACCATTCAAGAACTTGGTTCTATTTCATTTCTAGAAGCCCGAACACATAATTCCATCTGAAGTATTTGTCAGGTATTGATAAGCAATTACTCACCTGCAACTGTTCCACAGTTTCCTTGTGAGCTTTCTCCATACTGTTCATCTTTGTCCTCAAGTTAGACTCCTGGTACTGGAAGTCTGCCTTCAGCTCTGTCAACTGGAAAGACAAATACTATGAAGATTCCTTGGCTGCAGTAAGGTACATTTGCTAATCCACCTGTGTAATCTATATTGAAGGCTCAGGAATTTCACAAAACAATGTATTTATTATTTTTGTAGTAAGTATATATATTTTACATGAAGAAAACAACTGTACTTATGTAATCATATTGCTTGCCCAGGCACAGGTCTAAAGAAGGTTAATCCTAAAACCAAAAAATAAATAATAATAATTAAAAATCAAATACAAGATTAATTATTTATAATCTTAAGCTGTTCTTTCAGCTATGAGACACGTATCACCATCTTCAGTCATGTCTGAAGATACAAAGATAACAGAAAGGATTCCTTTGTGTCCTTTTGTACTACAATTTGTCCTAAACAGAAGAGTGCTTCACTGCTTCTAGATCCACAACAATAGCTAATTAAACTGTATCAGAAATGCATCATTAAAATCACTTATGATTTAATTCCAAGTGTATGGTGCAGTATTGCTGCTACTGGGTCTCTCCCGAGACAGGCAGCGATACAGATGACATACACTGAGGCACGAGTCTCTAAATTGTGATACATGCTTCCAGCCAAGCAACCGAATGCTTCTCCTGGAAGCACATGCAGCTGGCTGAACTACAGTCTGTTGTACATAGACTCCTAAGTTTTAGGAATCACTCAAAATCTTTAGCTCCTCAAAGCATCACAGACTCATCTGGCTATTCTGAACCTCTCTAGTCAACCTGATGCATCAGGAAATGAACCCTCTTTGCTAGCAAAGAAGCCCACTAGAGCAAAGACCCCTAAATTGACTACCAAGACTGCTATTATCAACCTTAGGATGTGTCAAATCACATGGAGTGAAGCGAGGTATTCAAAGGAACTCTCAATCAAATGGCTCTAAATAAAGTCCAGGTACCTTGGTACGAGGATATATATATACCTCACTGCACGCAGACTGCTGCCTGAGGTAGAACACCCGTGAGGATGTACATTTCAGGGGATCCAGTACAAACCCACAAACTAAATATAAAAAAATCTAGTGGTAGCACTGCACCACAGTCAAGTATGCAACTAGATAAGCCACCACGCTACCTGTAAACATTCAGCCAGCTGTGGTCCCTTCCTAATGACCAAGTCTCTGGGCCCCAGGGTAGACATCCCTTGGTGTATCACACTAAGATCTTGCCCAGAAAGCAAAACAAGACTGGCACTGCAAACAATAAGCACATTTCTGAGATCCCGACACATAACACCACGACGAATGTCATTTTTTCAAATGTACTGAGATACCTTTGTCACCATACACTGTTTCAGAGGTTTTACATTTGGAACGCTCCAAACTGTTTCATGGGGCATCCACCACCTCCCTGGGCAACCTGTTCCAGTGCTCCACCACTCTTACAGTAAAGAACTTTTTTCTAATATCCAATCTAAATCTCTCTCCCTCTGTTTTAAAACCATTACCCCTTGTCCTGTCACAACAGGCCCTACTGAACAGCCTCTCCCCATTTTTCTTGTAGGCCCCCTTGAGGTACTGGAAGACCCCTAGAAGGTCTCCCTGGAGCCTCCTCTTCTCCAGGCTGAACAGCCCCAACTCTCTCAGCCTGTCCTCATAGGAAAGGTGCTCCAGCCCCTTTATCATCTTTGTGGCCCTCCTCTGGACCCTCTCCAACTGGTCCATGTCCTTCTTGTGTTGGGGGTTCCAGAACTGGACACAGTACTCTAGGTGAGGTCTCACGAGGGCAGAGTAGGGGAGAATCACCTCCCTTGACCTGCTGGCCATGCTCCTCTTGATACAGCCCAGGATGCGGTTGGCCTTCTGGGCCGCAAGAGCACATTGTCGGCTCAAATTCATTACAAATTCTTCAGCTATGCAAACACTGTACGATGTGTTTAGCTTTTCTGTCCCCCCTTGCCCCAGCAGCTAAAGAAAAGTGACATTCTGAAAGAAATTCATGTCCAAAGTTCAAAGTACTCAGAGGATAAATAGTTTTAGCAGTGGGGATATTAAAATTATTAGGTGATCTCCCTTTTTGAAACAGCACAAAGCGAGTTACTGCAGTGGTTATGCAGAGGTAGGTGACATTTCCTTAACCCTTTTGTTAGCTTTGCCAAGTTGATCAAACATAAGAAGAGGAAAGTGAATTTCCTACTGACTCATCTTCTGCTCTAAGAGCGAGATTGGGGCCTCAATGTCTGTCCTTTGAAGAAAATACCTAAAGAGTAGCTATGACTACTCAGCTCTTTAACCGATTAAAGGCTCGAAATAGCAAGTGCCAGGTATAACAGCGATATAAATGAAAAAAGGTTCAATATCCTTCACATGACACATTTAAGAGTGAAGTGAAGATACTGAACTGTGGTTTAAAAATGGAAGCATTTTTCCTTCAGGATCAGTTTTGCTAGATCACTATCTATAATCAAAATTTTATTGTATAGCAAATTTAATTATTTTAAATACAATTCCATAATGTACGCACTTATGAAAAGACCATTACAGTGTCTTAAAAAGCATCTAGTTAACCAGATGGCAGAGAAATGAACTCTAATAAAGGCAAAGTACGTACTTGTAATTGTTAGTCTTTTCTTGTAATCATTAGGCTGTTTGAAGGGTGAATCTCTTGTATGTTTCACTGTAGTCATTTGTGCACGACTGTTTTGATTAACTTTTGTTGACTGCCAACCATCTAATCCAAGTTTGTCTTCTAGGACTTGATAACCTACGTAACACAGACGCTACCAATCTTTTAAAATCAAAACGCTTCATTTTTCACAGGAAAGTTTGGACACTGACTCATGAATTATGGCTACAGTTGCTTTATTTAAAACTGAACTAAAACTATGCTAAATTCAGAATGGTTATTACTCTTATTCCTCCTCTTATCTTGTGTGCCCATCAGCCTATGTATGTGTCCAGGACCTTTTCTGTAACTCAATTTAAAGCAGGTAAAAGACACAAACAACTGTCCAGCTTTTTATCTATCACCTGTAGCACGTAGTCTGAGTAAGGCAGAACCAGATGGCTGAAGTGAGGTATAACAAATTCCTCTTTGACTTAGAGACAAAATATATTCATGATACCAAAGTCCCAAACTTGTCCTTTAAACACCAATGTCAGGAGTTGGAAGGGACCTCGAAAGATCATCTAGTCCAACCCCTCTGCCTGAGCAGGTTCATCTAGATTAAACCACACAGGAATGTGTCCAGATTGGTCTTGAATGTCTCCAGAGAAGGAGACTCCATAACCTCTCTGGGCAGCCTGTTCCAGTGCTCTAAGATCTGGGAAGATCTGGTCAGTTGCTATATAAACAAATGTTACCTGATTTTTGGTTTATGTCACCATTTTGACACTGTTAGGAGTCTACAAAGGGAAAACAAAATGATAAAGTTCTTATTAAGCAGGTGAAGCTTTTACCTTTTTATCTTTTTCTAAAATAGTCTGATCTCTTTGCTGCAGAAGACGTTTAAGTGACATTACTTCTTCTTTCAGCTGACTTATGAGGACAAAGTTGTCAGTTCCCCCGCTGTCTGCTGACTGATTTATAGAGCTACTAAAAAAAAAATAGTAATTTGCAACACCAATAGGAAAAAAATTAACAGTTTTTAAAGTACAAATTGGGTAATTAATAATTCCACAAACATCTTTAGGGACTGATGCAAAAAAGAAGCATGTACCTGACAGAAATGGATGCAACTGGGAAATTACCTTACTAATGGCACACGTTACATACGCCTGCGGAAATATAATTGTGTATTAGCTTTGAGGAAGACAAACACCTTTTGACTGAAGCAGACGCTTTTACTTTTATTCCAACTGTTGGGCCAGAGACAGAATAAAGATTCAGTCTCACAAATTAAGGTCCAAAAGACTTTTCTCTAGGTATCAGGTCATCTTAAAGGAGCAGGCTGAACCCAGCGTGTAACACCCATATTAGGGAATATGCTTTGTTTCATTGGTAACTGTTGTCTCATACATAAGTTTTATTTAATTTTTCTCCAAACAACTCAAAAGCAGGAACTCAGTGCCATTTTTCTCCAAATAAAGTCAATTAGTTGACTGACAGCACTCAGATGCCACCCAATGATCTGTCTGGACAACAGTTTCACCTCCCTCATTCTTCAGATTGAAAAAAACAAACCAAAAAATAAATGAAAAGAAGCAACTGGCCACAAATCAGTGCTTTATTTGGTCGAAATGGCTCAGCTTTACAAAATATAACTTTACCTATCTCCATTTGATGGCTTGGATTCCAGTTTGGGTTTTTTCTTTGGAGTTTCATTCTGAATAGCTGCAGAGGATTTATGGCTGAAATCAAACAAAACGTAAACCTAAAGCCTCATACTATATAACTAATATCACCGTTTGGTACATGTAAAATAACTAACTCATGCTCCTAGCTGGTATGCTAGAGACTAGCCAGAAATGCAAGGAAAACGGCCTTTAAATGGGAACTGTGAGATGAATTAAAAGGAAATTACAAATAGTGTCATATTTACCTCTGTTTCCATAGTCCCTGATCTTGTTCTGGACTCAGATTGCTGATTCTGAAATACGTGAAATGTATTTGGTAACGGACCAAACATGCCATTATTTCTAAGTTCATGTGAATAGTATCTGTACTTGAGAAAAATCCACACCCCCCTTCTGTTTTCATAACAGAGAAAGTTAATGATTATGAGTTTTCAGTTGGACAGCTGTATCATCTGTCACATTTGTGATCACTCTCCACTATGGCAGTACGCTATAAAAATATTTCTTGGCTAACTGTTTACGTGATTATAAGACAAAAGCAGCATACTTAAAGACTGATGGCTGAACCTTTTTGCTAGTACCCCTCAATTTTCGTGAACTTTATGCTGTTAAGCTTCTATTCAGCAAGTTGATCTAAAGCAGTGTTTTGGGATTCCCACACTACAACATGAACACTGCCTGTAGCGGTGCTTATGTAGTGGCATAAGAGCAAAGTTAAGCTTTGGATCCCTGAAAATATCTGCTATCCAGGTCTAAAGATTTGGTTTCAGTAATTTCAAAAGCAACTAACATTGACATAGAAACCGTAGAATGTAGAAGATGGGACTTTATGAAACAGTTGCTGAACCTGTATTTCTACTTCATTGTCTCTATTGTCTCATCTTAACAATAATTGAAATGGATAAAAAATTGTATTTATTGGACCAGAAGCAATGGGACTAATGCAGGCAACAGAAAAAGGTTTCTCAACTAAGAGCACCGTGATCTCTATAGATATAATTACTTAAACTCTCAAGTATATTAGAAGCTCTACTCTGTAGTAAAGAGGTAACTTTTTTTTATTTAATACTTACTATCTCCCTTCCACATGCATTCAATCAGATTTAGCTTGTTGTAACTCAATTTTCAGCAGCACAGGAACAGTACAATAACTCCAGTGCATGACAAGAATAATTTTCTTCTTCAAATTCCTAAAAAAACAAATCTTATTTTTCTCTTTAAGAGAAAATACGTGCATTTCTCCACATTCCCAATATCATTCCAGCTTAATTTTCTTCTAAGCAACACTGAGGCAAGTTTCAGCCAAAATAGAAAATTATAAATAGAAAGTAGAAAAGTGAAGCTTAGAATGAAAGTATTTTTGTGTCCAGGGACAAGGTCATTACCATTGTCACTGTAGTATTTACTACCCAACACAAAAATAAGTAGTTCTAAAGTTATACTGCAATAAACTTATGAATGAAAATAATAATAATGACTACTATTTTGCTGGCATAGAAAAACCAAATCAATTATACGATTAATGGCTAAATACACTGGGTATGTTTGTTAAGGTTGAGAAGGTGCATATTCCACAACCAGAGATGGCCCGCAGAAAAAAAGTCCCAAAGATAGGACAAAACTGTGTGAAACATGACCAGAGTTCCAGAAACTGAACCCAGAGTGTTATTTTCCTGTATGTCAGCTGCTCACAGGCAGCTGATTCCAGCCAGATTTGACTATATAAACTAGGAGAGATACACCAACTGGTCCTAGACTGAGGGTGATCCCACACCCTTGCTCCAGCTTCTCCGCTGTACTGCGTGTAAGCGGGCACAGACAAGTCAGAAGCAAGCAAGCAAGCTAAGGTGAGGATTCTGAGCGAAGCAGCTGTCCTGTGCTCACTGCTTACCCCTTTAACCCATGGGAAATGCCAGTTATCACTCAGTAGTCACAGCTTAGGAAGCCAAACTCAAGTTTATCCCTAAGTAACTTTCTTCCGTAGCCATTCTGCAGGTTTCTTTTCTAGACTTGCTACCAATTTTAACATGGACAGGTTTGATGACCACAAGAATTTCTGCTCTTTGCTGACCTCCCTTCATCCAAACCATAAGAGCGCAAGGATTTGGCAGATAATGGGAAGAACAACATTCTGCTACTGTTGTGGATGCCATGTATTAACGTGGCTTGATCTCAGTACTATCAGAACACAAGAAAGAACAGGTACCGACAGCTATTTTAAATATTGAAATACTTACTTATGATGACTGCTGCTGTGACGGTGATGATGGTGGTGATGATGGTGGTGTTTTGAATGATGCTGGTCTTTCTCAGTAAGAGATGAGGATGAAGAGTTAGAATGTGAAGATCCTAGGCTTTTCCTCTGTTCTTTTGTCTTCTGTAGCACTCTCTTGTAGGACAGTGTGCAGAGCCAACACAACAACTTTCCATCAACCTTTTGGGAAATAATTCAGAGCAGGGTTGTGGGTTTTTTTTCCCCCAAGTATACTTGTACTAGAAAGACATACTTCAGTATTTGTGAGAAAAAAAATTGTTTCGTTTCATCTGTTATTTCAGGGAAAATTCCAGACATCTCTTTGGTATGAAACAGCACTACAGTATCTCCAAGGTATGTATGTTATCTTTTAGAAAAGTGAATCTTATTTCATTTCTTTTTGTCATTTGAAGTTACGCTAGAAAGCAGTCTTAGCAAACGTCGGCCTCGCTCTCTATCACAGAAGTGACAATAACTTTAAGCGACATATAATTTTTAGTTTAGACACCATGTACCCTCAACACATGGTATTCTTAGGCTTAATGAAGATGTCCAGCCATTGTGTTACTGGTACTAAGTAATTTCTGTATGCTGTAAAAACAGTATTATTCCTGGGTTCAGGTAAGAGGCTTCCGAAGTCACTTCCTCAGCACCTTCTGGAATTAGAAAGTGGCACTCAACAAAGCTATTTAGGAAAAACAAACACAAAGGGCTGCTCAGAGCAGTCTACCTCTCTGGTGCTGTACTTTAAGGCAAGGCAGGCAAATCAGAAGAAGTAAAATGACACATTCAATTTACTGATACACATAAGATCCAATAGATGAGGAAATAAAACACAAAATCAAAGCACCAGGAACTAAGTCAGCTGCTTATGCTCTGCTGTCAGCTTATGCTCATTTTTATAAAGAGTGATTTAATTAAGAGTTAGCTCAGTGGCTAACGTAGCCATTGCAAGTTGTAAAATTTAATTCAAACACTGTAAAGCACAGCACATTTAATCAAATATCAGCAAACTTCAGTTACATTCCTGTTAATCTTTCTCTCATGAAGATGGAATACTGCTGTCAGCCTAAGCCATTATTGCTGCCCAACAAAGCTCACCTTTCTTCTTCCCTCCTCTTTTCGATCGAAAGCACACTGCTGTTTGCACTGCTCACATGTCTGAGGCGGGCCATACTTCTTCTCTGAGTTGGTACAACGCTGGCATTTTGTTCCAATAAACGCTGCAATGATGTTACAATACTGACAAGGCTTGGGCTGAAAAACAAGCAGGGTGAACTGAAATTAATACACTGAGTTTCTGTAACATAGACGGGTATTTTAAATGACACAACAATGCTTCTAAACAACTGTGGCTTCATATAATCCCTCTTAAAGCATCTTTTTTCCTACCACTTCTATCTTCAGTACTAAGCTCTCCTAAAACGATGGCCTTTCAATGGTCAAAATCAGTCTGGACTTTCCATGAAAACCCAGGCACAAATTCAATGAAAGAAACACATACAGTGTGATTGTTCACCTCTTGTTTGGAGTTTTTTTAACATATAATGACACTTTCTCTCTGTTTTGCTATACCACCAAAGGAAATACTCAAAAAAACTTTAGAAAAAGTTCAATCAAGTAATTTTTTAGACTGGAGGTTTCTGAAAACATCCCTATTCCTTGCACTACTCAGGCATTTGATAATACTACAGCTCCAAGATTAGAATCCTGATATCCATGAATCTGAAGAAAACTTTTAAAAAAAAAAAAAAAGCAAACCCTTCAGGTGCCACCAGACCAGGTTATCAACTTTCATAAATACACTCAACTAGAATAATACATGGAAGATACCATTGCTGACAGGTTACAAATGGCTGATTATCTTCAGTGTAGTTCCCTTTTTTTTTAAATGAGATACTGACAAAAAGCACCGTTCAGTCTGTCTTGCACTTCACTTTGCCAAATTTTAAGCTGCTGTAAAGTGAACAAAGAACATGTCAAGGATATAGAATTTACTTCTGTTTCACAATGAGATTATCTTGATACCTTCTCTAAACCGCTACCTGCAGGGCTCTGAGGTACAAGGTGTGTACTCATGTGCTAAAGAAATGAAGTTTTCCAACAGAACCCAGACCATTCTGTGAAAAACCTTCTATCTAAATGAGTCCTGTTCAAACTGAAGCTGAAATTCCAGATGAGAAAATGCAAAGTAACATGCACGCAGCTAATGCTCGCAGCATCTTTTCTACTTAACAGCCTAACGTGATTAACGTGCTTCTACATCTTTGGAGATTTAACAAAATAGAAAACGTGTAGCACGATTAGGTTGCCCCGTTTCTCACTCATTAAAAACACAGAGCTAACTTTCTGCCATCGAGTGTGTGATTATGAGGATATTTGTAGAATTACTTTGCGTGCATAAAGCGCTGCAACATTGTTTTTGTTCTGAATTACTTCAGTTACTCGCAATTGTCAAGCTAGATACAATCACAATGGATTTCAATTTGAAAAGAGAAGCTGTACGCCAGGAAGGAAACCAAGAGCTGCCAGCAATTTTCAGCACCTTTCTGAAAGTTAATCTTTTTGTTTTCCCCTCAGACAGGAACTTTGTAAAATTTAAAACATGAGTGAACTGAACTTCACCGTCCAGGGCTCGGAAGCCTACTCACCGTTCCAAACTGCTTCACGTTTTGGGCACATTTCTTGCATATCGTGTTGGTTTTGCTGGAGATAAAAGCGCACAGTGTTGAGTTCAGCGACAAGCACGCACCTCGACATCCCTTCCCATGCAACCACCGGGAGCACACAACACGCACGCCGGCACACGCGTGTCAGCGGGAAGCGACCAGATGAAGGCTGCGCCGCGTTCACGGGACACACTCGTGTCACTGGAGCCGCCGGGCGGGTTGTTTTAGTGCGCTCCTGCCCTCTTTTAGCGTCTCCACCGGGGCGAGTGTCTGCCGTGCCCGGGGAACCGCTGTTCCTCCTGCGGCGGGGCTTGGTCGGGTCAGGCACAGGGCGAGGCGGGACCCCCCCACCCTCCCCGTACCTCTCCTGCTGGAACTCCGAGCGGCAGTACGTGCACTTCACGATGGGGTGGGCGATCCGGCACTCCTGCGGAGAGA
>VXBZ01003172.1:165963-200940 GCA_013399135.1 Heliornis fulica
CAGCCAATCACCGCCTCGCGCCAAACCCGCCTTCAAAACTCACCGCCCAATCGCCGCCCCCGCTGTACCCGCCGCCACCAATCCCGCCGTGGGAGCGCTTGCCTGGCGCTGGGCGCTGATTGGGCGGCCTCAGGGACGCGGCTCCGATTGGGCGGCCCGGGGCGACCCCTGCTTCCCGATTGGTTGAAGCGCGGGGGGCTCACTTTGACAAAGACCATCCTCTTCCGCCCTCTGCCCTCTGCGCGTGCGCGGCAGGTGCCGTGTGCCCCGCGCGAATCCCACGGCCCCTCACCCCTCACCCGCCTCCTCCCCTCTCGGCTGACTGGCGGCAGCGGGCCGCACCGCCTCNCGGCAGCGCTCCGCACCGCCTCTGCCCCTTTCCGCCCTTTCCATTGGCCGAGAGGAGCCCTTCTTATTATTTTATTGGCTAGATCAAGTGTCACTCAAAACCGAGTCGATGACGGGCTCTCTTCTGCCTTCGGGGTGGACCTTATCACCCACTCCTTCCTTTTGATTGGCACGCTGGGGTGTCAGTCAAGTTGGCGCGAGGCGCCGCCGCGACGCCTTAAAGNCGCCTTAAAGGGAAAGACACCATCACAGCTTCTATCCTCACCGCAGCAGACATGGCGGAGCCGCGCGGCCAGGAGCGTACGGTGAGGCTGTCGCGACGGGATTGGGCGGGTGGCGGCTCGGGGGCGAGGGTTGCCGGGGCCTCCCTGGGCCCTACAGCGGGTAGGGGGAGGCGGGCCTGAGGCAGCCGGGCGGGAGCGGCATTGAGGGGCAATGCAGGTAGGCTGTGGCCGGGCGGGAGCGGGCTCTCGGCGCTGCGGGGCTGGCGGCAGTGTGTAAGGCGCTAAAGCCCGTCAGGCACACGCGGGTACTGCTCCGGTGCTTAACCCGACCGCCGTCCGGCCCCCGGTGTGTGAGCAGCCGGCTGGCGTGGAAGCAGTGCGGAGGTGGCGGCAAGCCGAGGGCCTGAATTGCCTCGTTTACGTTTCCTTCGAGGCGGTGAGCACAGAGACCGAACAGCCTTGCGCTCTGCGCGTGACAGGCGACCAGGAGAAATGGAGCTTTGGCTGAGTGGAGGCTGCCTGCTTCCCCCAGGTCACCTCCCAAACTGGATTCCAGTTGGGCTTCTTGTCTGATGTGTTAGCCTGATGTGCGGCTCGGGAGTCGATTGCTTTTAGTCTTTCACAGGATCGCAGAACGACTGGATTGGAAAAGACCTTTAAGATCATTGCGTCCAACCGTTCCTGTCCTCGCCTAAACCATATCCCTGAGCACCTCATCTGCCCGTCTGTTAAGTACATCCAGGGATGGTGACTCAACCACCTCCCTGGGCAGCCTGTTCCACATCCCAACAACTCTTTCAGTGAAGAACCTTCTCCCAGCATCCAATCTGAACCTGCCCTGGTGCAGCTTGAGGCCATTTCCCCTTGTCACTTGGCTGAAGAGACCATCACCCACCTCTCTACAACCTCCTTTCAGGTCATTATAGGCAGCGATAAGGTCTCCCCTCAGTCTCCTCTTCTCCAGACTAAACAACCCCAGTTCCCTCAGACTCTCCCCATAAGATTTGCCCTCCAGACCTTTCACCAACCTGGTGGTCCTTCCCTGAATATGCTCCAGGCCCAGAACCTCCCTAGGCCTGCTGGCCACTCTGTTTCTGATACAAGCCAGGATGCTGTTGGCCTTCTTGGCCACCTGGGCACACTGCTGGCTCATATTCAGTCTGAAGTCTACCAACACCCCCAGGTCCTTCTCCACCTGTCCAGCCACTGCCCCAAGCCTGTAGCGCTGCAGGGGGTTGTTATGTCCCAGGTGCAAGACTCAGCACTTTATTGAACCTCATCCCATTGGTCCCAGCCCATTGGTCCAGCCTGTTCAGGTCCCTTCGAAGAGCCTCCCTACCCTCAAGCAGATCAACACTTCCTCCAAGCTTAGTGTCATCTGCAAACTTACTGATACTCAATCCCTTATCTAGGTCATTGATAAAGTTGTTGAACAGAACTGGACCCAGGACTTGTGACTGGCCTCCAGATGGATTTGCAAGTGGCCATGTCTTGTGTGATCTTTTGGAGGTGCAGAGATGGCAAAAAGGATGCATAATGGCAGTGTGCAAGATACATCTTGTGCAGGTTGTGAGGCTTCATGGTTTGAGGTCCCAATAGCTGCATGGTGGGAACCCAGTTTGGTGTTCTTGGTTTTTCTTCTTGTCCTCTGCAATATTTACAGCTGCACCAGCAAAGGGTGGTCACATAGGGATTTGAGGACTCCTAGGTCCTTCCTGACTTACAGCTGTTCTGGTGTGCATGGAGAAAGATGTCAGAAAAGTAGTTTTAGCCTTAAGTAAATTAATTAAGCAGCCCATGTTTAGTTAGTAAAGCAAAGCTTTCAGGAAAAAAGCTGCCCACTGAAGACATTTTTGCATGTGTGAATAAAAGGGGAAAAAGTAAACTTTACACTTCCTGAACTTTGAAAATAGTTTCTTTTAATGCTTTGGCAGACCACAGCAGAAATTTAATAGAAAACCCCAAACCTGTATTGTGCTGGTGTTGGGCTTTTTTCCCCTATATGATTTAGTGGGTTCACTAAGTTAAGTTTTTAATGTCTACTTTTAACTAGAGAATGCTACTGACTTCCAATGTGCTCCTGACAGCCTGTATCAGGGAGGCACAGGCAGCACTACAGTTGGTCTCTGGGGTGATAGGGGTTGTTCCTCCTTCCCCACCCTCCCATAATGCAGTACTGAAGGACAGGGGCAGGCTGCTCATTGAGATTGTCTAAAATAGCTATTTTGAAAGTGTTTATAACTGAGTACTTGTATATTTTATGCATGGTGAACCGAATGCTTGATTATTTTTTTTTCCCCTGGTCCTTACTTAATTTTCCTGGGTTTTGTTTATTTTTAGCTGAGTGTGAGGACTATTATGTGTCATTTAAAGCATTACCAAGTATCTTTTTTTTTTTTCTGTGACTGCTTTTTGTTTCTGATCTGAGCACCCATATTAGAATTTGCAGTACACCCACTCTAATTTTACCTCATTTCCCTGTGCCAAAGCACTGATACTAAAGGCACTGACTTCATGCCTTTGTGCTTCTTGCTGCAGTTGTTACCTATAGACTTTCTGCATTTTCTTTCTTCTTTTTGGTTCCATGGTTTGTTCATAAATCATTGTTATTTTTACTCTCCATGTGCCTAGCCAATTTGTGTATGACAATAAGGAAAACGTAGAGGGTTTTTTTCCTCCTTCCTACTGAAACCTTTGGTATAGCACTGAGGTTGGTAGCTGGGACAGTTTTTCCTAGTGTGCAGTTACAATGTTATGGTGGGTCATTTTTACCATCTGCATAGGTGCATGGTTTGAAAAGTGTCTCTCTGCCCCAGTTTGCTGATTCTTACTGCTGATTCTTGTTTGAAAACTTACCAAATGAGGTGGGGTTTTTTTTGGGTTTTTTTTTGTGCCTCCCCTTACTGTTTAGCCTTCGGGAGTTTCGGGAGGTCACTGTTTGCTACTGGTGTGTTAACCTGCTGCTGCTGTGTGTGGTTAATGTTCCCTTTTGGGTGTTTGAGTAGGCAGGTGGTACATGGTGGTAGCAGCGATGAATTTTGGAAGGTAGTGTCTTCAGACCTGTGAAGGTTAAACATGCTCAGCTCACCACTGTTGCATAGTACTGGTGCACTTCGATCCTTGTGGGACCGTTAAACTTCTTTGTTTATGATTATGAGGCTTTAGTGTGGCCTAAGGAAGGAAAGACTGTAGGGAGTAAAGGAAAGAAAGGAAGTTTCGTTAGCAAATGCGGCCTGGCAGAGCTTTAGAGCAAGCGTACAGAATTCCCTGATTTCAACATGTATTTTCTTATGTTTCAGGATTTTTCCTGAATGTCAGAGTGTGATGTTCCCCGTGAGAATTTCTGAGAGCAAAACCAGACTTAAATAATATGTAATGACTTGAGAGAAAGCGAAGAGCAAAAAATCTGAGTGATATTTGTGCCAGAGATGTGTGACAGGAAATTACTTGATGCTGTTTCATAAACTCTCAGGTTTTTGCTCAAATAAACTTAGAAGTTTAGTGCTTGTTATGCAGGATATAAACTGGTCTTTTTCTTAAATGTATAAGGAAAATACACCTGGTAGCAAGTGATCATAGACTGAAGCAAAGAATGATTGCTATACAGTATCCTGAGGTGCATCAAGCATGGCACTGCCAGCCTGTCCAGGGAGGGGATTGTCCCACTCTACACCGCACTGAGGTGGCCTCACCTGGAGTATTTGGTACTGTGGTGCACAAAACTGCACAAGAGGGACATAAAAGGATTGGAGAGTGTTCAGAGGAGGGCAAAGGAGGATGTTGAAGGGTCTGGAGGGGAAGTCTTACAAGGAGAGGCTGAAGTCCCTGGATTTGCTCAGCCTGGAGAAGAGGAGGCTGAGGGGAGATTTCATCATGGTCTGTGGCTTCCTGTTGTGGGGGAGTGAAGGGGTAGGTGCTGATATCCTCTCTTTGGTGACCAGGGGTAGAACCCGAGGGAACAGCATGAAGCTGCAACAGGGGAGGTTTAGGTTGGATATTAGGAAGAGGTTCTTTACTGAGAGGGTGGTCGGGCACTGGAACAGGCTCCCCAGGGAAGTGGTCGCAGCACCCAGCTGGACTGAGGTCAAGAAGTGTCTGTATGATGCACTTAGTCCCATGCTCTGACTTGTCTGTCCCTGTGTGGAGCCAGGAGTTGGACTTGATGATCCTTGTGGGTCCCTTCCAACTCAGGAGATTCTACGATTAATTTTTCAGCACGGGTATTTTCAGTATTTACTTCAGGCCTGAAGTAACCTGTGTAGATAAACACAAATTGCAAAGTATTTGTAGGACACTGTTTAGAAATTCTGACTCATACATTCAGTTTACTTAAGGTTCTGATTTTCTTGTCCATGGTGTATCATTTTGTAAGGGGAAAGAAGCTGTAAATAGGCTTTAAATAATTTAAACTCTTTGTGTTGTGGGTTTTTTTTTTCCAGTATTATTCCTCATGATGCAGTTTGGGTTCTTACCTAATTAGCTATGAAATACACGCTTTTCATATTCCCATTTAGGTCACAATATGCTCCCAATAATTAGAATTTGCAAAAGCTTAAAAAAACCCAAACCCTGCCAAGATCAGCGATTGCTCAGATGTCAGCTTTGTGAAGTAAATGCTGTGTGAGAAGCTGTAGGAGCATTGCACCTGCCTGCAGCCCTCTTCTCTCATAGGTTGTTTAGTGGTTGAGAGAAATTGTTCCAGACTGTTAAAAATAAGTGTTCATATTTGACTTAATTCATATACACACATCAGAAAGGATGGGTAGCCATGATTTGAGTTGAAATACACAAGTACTGTGGTCCTCTTCAGTGGAAGAAACTTGTTGGAAAGCACATGGGTTAATGGTGTCTTGGCCACACAGTGAATTCACAGCTAGGTGGTTCCCTCTGGCCGTTGCGTCATCCAAACCACAGCAAACGTGTGGAAAAGTGACGGAGACTGCTGGGAAATCCATGGTCTCTGTGGCCGTGTGTTTGAGAACAGTCTCGAGCTGATCTACAGGCTGGTGTTACCACTGGATTTTTGGCTTTTTTGAGAATAGGATGATCTACTCAGCACCAGGCTTAAGGAATTCAGATGGGATTCACCTATCTCAAAGGGGAAAATGGTCTTTGCCTAGGACCTGTCAGGGCTCATTGGCAGAGCCTTAAACTGCACTCAAAGCAGGTGGGGATGATATCAGACTTGCCCGTGACAAGTTGTGGGATGACACACCAGTCAAGGGACAGGGTGCCAGTGAGGGTGCTCAGCTTATTGCTCAGAGATGTGCTGGACACAGCACAGCACACAAAGACTAGCGGAGAAGAGCCGGGGGCTCCTGAGGTAATAGGAGTCTATAGGGAAACTCTGGTCAAGTGCATCGGAGGAATCCCAGCCACTCCAGTCAGGCAGTCACCTTTGCCTGGGGCTCAACTGAAATGCCTCTGTGCAACCAAACTGTGGAGGTTTTGCAATGTGGCTTCTTTAAGAAGCGACTAGAAAGTTTCTTAAGGGTCCAACAAAGCAAATACCAGCTGCGCTTCCAAGGTCAAACTCCCAAAACTCCACTGCTGACAAGGCCGGCTGGGCCAATCAGCGCTGATCACAGACCTCTGGGAATCACATTTTAGAGAGAGAAAACCCAAACAGCTGCATTTTGCCACCGGAGAAGGGAATGAGAAGATGTAAGAAACTTTGCAGACACCAAGGTTGGTGAAAGGGGTAGGAGGATACAGAGAGAGAAGATTCCCTGCGGCCTGTGGAGAATAACATGGTGGGGAGGGTGTCCCCCTGCTGCCCATGGAGGATGAAAAGACCCCACTTATAGCCCATGGAGAGGTACCTAGGCCAGGCAGGAGCCCACCATGGAGCAGGTGGAGGAACATGGAAGAATCTGTGACCTACATTGGAGCAAGCCCCTGGCAAAACCTGCAGCCCACAGAGAGAGATAAGAGGCAGAGAGAGAGACGGAGGCCCACGCTGGAGCANCCCCCAAGAAGAACAATTCACGAGGAACTGACTGAAGACTGAAGCCTCCATTCACTATTTCCCCCCACCTTTCCCCTGTGCCATCCCGGGGAAGATAAATATCTTGAATAGAGTGAAGTCTGCAAAGAAGTGAGGTGGGGTGCTTGTTTTAAGAGCTGTTTGTGCTTTTCATTATCTGACTCTGGTTTCTGTAGTGTAGTGTAATAAATTAGAGCGTTTCCTTGCCTTTCTTCTGTCTTGAGTCTGTTCTGCCAATGACACCAATTGCAGAATGATCTCTCCCCGTCCTTATCTCCACTCCAAAGCCTCTCAATATGTCTTTTCTCCCCTGTCCAGCTAAGAGGGGAGTGATAGAGTGGCTTTGGTGGGAGTCTGGCCTCCAGTCAGGGTCAAACCACCACAGAAACATAGCCTGGGGAACAAATGAGGAGTTGGAGACATGCATGCTCCCTGCAGGGTATTAATCACAGAGTTGTGATGGCTCCTATGGCTGAAGGTTTGAGATGGAAGGATATAGGCTCTTTAGGAATGACAAGCCAGGGAGATGATGACAGAGGTGTTGCCTTCTATGTCAGTGATGAGCTGGAGTGCATGGAGCTTTGCCCTGGGGATGGGTGAGGAGCTGACTGAGAGGTTATAGGTCAGGATTAAAAGAGAGCACAGGGACAAGGGGCACTGTAGTCTGCTGACTACAGGCCACCAGACCAGGAAGACCAAGTGGTTGAGGCCCTTTATAGGCAGATAGGAGCAGCCTCATGTTCGCAAGCCCTAGTCCTTTTAGGGTACTTCAGCCACCCTGATATCTGTTGGAGGGACAACACAGAAGGGCATAAGAAATCCAGGGTTCCTGGAATACATTGATGATGACTTCTTCCTCCAAGTGATAGAAGAGCCAATAAAGAGTGATGTGATGCTGGACCTTGTTCTCATGAAGAAAGAGGGGTTGGTATGGAATATGAAGCTCAAGGGCAGCCTTGTTGCAGTGACCATGAAATGGAGTTCAATACCTTTAGGGCAACCAGGAGGACAAACAGAAAGCTCACTATTCTGGACTTCAGGAGAGCAAATTTTGGCCTCTTTTGGGATCTTCTTAGTAGAGTATCATGGGACAAAACCCTGGAGGGAAGAGTTGCCCAAGACAGATGTTTAGTATTCAAGGATCACTTTTTCCAAGAAGGAATATATCCCTACAGAGAAGTCAAACAAAAATGCCTGGAAGTCTTCATGGATGAATAAGGAGCTCCTGGGCAAATTCAGATGCTAAAAGGAAGCCTACAGAGGGTGGAAGCAAGAGCAGGTAGCCTGGGAGGAATACAGAGAAACTGCAAGCAGCCAGTGACCAGGTTAGGCAAGCTAAAGCCCAGATAGAATTAAATATTATCAGGGATGTCAAGGACAAGAAGAACGCTTTCTGTAGGTACATCAGTGGTAAAACAAACATGAGGGGCAATGTGGGCTCCCTTCTGGAATGAAAAAGGAAACCTGATTACCCGGAATATAAAGAAGGCTGAGATATTTGATGAGATTTTTGCCTCAGTCCTTGCCAGGAAGGGCTCTAGTTGCACTGCCCAGGTCACACAAGGCAAAAGCAGGGACTGGGAGAATGAAGAACCGCCTGCTGCAGAAGATCAGGTTCTGGAACATCTAAGGAACCTAAAGGTGCACAAGTCCATGGGACCTGACAAGATGTATCCATGGGTCTTGAGGGAAATGGTGGATTAAGTGGCGAAGCCCCTCTCCATCCTGTTGAAGTGGTGGCAGGCCAAGGAAGCTTCTGCTGACTGGAAAAGAGGAAACATAACCCTCATTTTTAAAAGGGGACTAAAAGGAGATTTGGGGAAGTACAGGGCGGTCACTCTTACTCTGTGCCCAGCAGTATCATGGAACAAATCCTCCTGGAGACTTTGCTTTGGCACGTGGAAAGTGTAGAGGTGATGGTTGATAGCCAGCATGACTTCACTAAGGACAAATTTGGCCTAACGAACTGGTGGCATTCTGCAGTGGGGCTGGTGTATAATGGAAGAGGGAATACCATCATCTACCTGGACTTGTGCAAACCATTTAACAACTGTACTGCACGATGTCTTTGTGCCTAAGTTGAAGATACATGGATTTGTTGGATGGACCACTTGGTGGATAAGGAATTGTCTGGATGGTTTCACTCCAACTTAGGGTGTGATCAATGGCTCAGTGTCCAAATGACACTCAGTGAGGCTTGGCATTCCTTCAGGGGTTTGTATTGGGACTGGCACTGTTTAATGTCTCTGGTAACATGGACAGTGGCATCTAGTGTGCCCTAAGCAAGTTTGCTGATGACACCAAGCTGTGTGGTACAGCTGGCACGGTGGATGGAAGGGATGCCATCCTGAGGCATCCTGGCAGGCTTGAGAGATGGGTCTGTGTGAACCTCATGAAGTTCAGCAAGGCCAAGTGCAAGGTCCTGCACGTGGATCAGAGCATGCACAACTACAGGCTGGGAGGAAAATGGATTCAGATCAGCCCTGAGGAGAAGGGCTTGGTGGTATTGAGTGATGTAAAGCTCAACATGAGCTGGCAATGCACATTTGCAGCCAAGAAAACAAGTGTCCTGGGCTGCATCAAAAGAATTGTGGCCTCAGGTCAATGGAGGTGATTCTGCACCTCTGCTCTGGTGAGACCCCACCTGCAGTACTGTGTCCAGCTCTGGGGGCCCCAGTACAAGAAAGATATTGAGGAGGGTGGTGAAGATGATGCACAGACTGGAGCACTTCTCATATGAAGAAGACAGGCTGAGAGAGTTGGGCTTGTTCAGCCTGGAGAAGACTCTAGGTAGACCCTTAGTGGCCTTTCAGTACCCGAAGGGGCCTATAAGAAAACTGTAGAGGGACTGTTTATCTGGGAGTGTAGTGATAAGAGAGTAACATGTTTAATCTAAAAGAGGAAGATTTAGATTAGATATTGGGAAGAAAATCTTCCTTTGAGGGTGGTGAGGCCCTGACACAGGTTGCCCAGAGAAGCTGTGGCTGCCCCTGAACCCCTGACAGTGTTCAAGGCCAGGTTGGGCAACCTGGGCTAGGGGAGGGTGTCCTTGCTCATGGCAGGGGGGTTGGAACTAGATGGTCTTTTAGATCCCTTCCAATCCAAACCAGTCTTTGTTACTGTTTCTTGAAGGATTGAAAAGTTGAATTGAAGCCAGTGGACACGCTGGGTCAGTGCAGCTGGGAGGGTGGTGAGGAGTGAGCGTGTCCTCTGCCCGCTACAGTCAGCGAGCTATTGCCTTGGATGAGTGGATGCAGAGCTGTGGTCCTGGGTGGGCTTTATCCCGTTGGACCAACTCAGTACAGGACCTTGTGTGCACTAGGTGTGATCAGTAGTTAAGGCAGTGGCATTTTTCCAACTCACTGGTGTAGTACTTTCTCACAGTAACCTAGAGACAGGCTACAAAAATAGAGAACAGGAGTGCAAATCAGAAACTGGTTTGGAAAAGACATTTTCTTTCTGATGCCAATTTTAGTGGAGGCGAGTTGGACGTAAAAATGACACCACCTAAAGCTGTGAGGAAGGAAATAGAGCTTTGGGGGTGCTAGAGTGTCCCTCAGTAATACTTCTACACATCACCAAAACTGGATTCTGCCTTTGTTCTTGTTACGTAAACAGATGTGCTGAATATGTTTTGGTTTGTTTTCAGGATGATCTGCAGAAAACTCACAACTCTACATCAGCCACAGATGGACTCTCTGTATCTTCCTTTATGGAATATCCAAAGTACAAGCCATTCGTTAATTCAGATTTGCTGCGCTCCCCACGGAAACCAGTAATCCCCTATCCTGAGAGCAACAGCAGAGGTAATAAATAGTTCAGCAGAGTTGTTCTCTCTGCTGTTACCAAATCATCTGGTGAAATACTGTGTGTTTACATCTACACAGGCTGTAGTCTTGTCTTTTTTTTTTTCCCTTTATGATCTCACTTTTCATTTTACCCGCACAATGAAGTACAGGTCACCTGTTTTATATGTCCTTTGCGTTTCTCTTTCTGAAAAATACCAAATGAAAATGGTAATCTTACAGCTGGAGCTCCTCAGAGCTGTAAAATTGGCCGACTACTTCTGAGTTCACAGCTGAGCTTCAAATAAGGAGACATTAACCCCCAAAATGGTTTGGAGCAAAGGAATAGGTTTGGTGCTCATGAAATGAGAATTCTTGTCTAGGGTGTGCTGAGAATATTTATCATATCAGTGAGGACTTGGAGCATACACAGAGGATATTATGCAGCAGAGTGCTGAACAGAGATCGTAATGCCAAGGGAGGAGAATTTACTTCATTTATTCTTCCTTGTTTGTAAGCGATTTCTTCTACCTCCTTTCCCAGTCCAGTCCTGGTGTTCATCTGCAGATAAAAAGATTTAACTTGCTTGACTGGACATGAACACAAAACTTCTTGGTTAGTTTTCTGTTGTGTTAGTGAATTGGCTTGTGTTGCAGTGTGATGTACTCCAGAGCTGCCTTGGGGTAACTGCACGAGGCAGCAGGGAGTTGGGAGGGTAAAGCAGGACCGATCCTTTGATGTGAGCTCAGGCTCATTGTGACAAGATTCCCTTTAAGACAGGAGTGTGCCCTCAGCAAGGTGTACTGCTCAGGAGGCTTGGGAGAAGAAAAACTTGGTACTTTTTTGCTTATATGGAGAAAAGTGAGAAAGGTTTAGGATGAATCCTAATTTTACTCAAACTAAATAAAAAAAATCAACATTGTAAGCTTAAGTACCTGTTCTGATAACATCATTCATGTCTGAATGAATTAGAGGCTTCCATCTTAATGATCTAATACAGTAAATCAGGTTCTTGAAGTGCTATTTAAAATGCAGTAAATGCTCTCATGTGCTCAGTGCTGTGAGTTTTGAGTGCCATTGTCACAAAACTGAAGGAACCTTGTGTCAGATAAAGCACTGGATGTGCAGGAAAGAGCTTCCTTATGATTTACTCATGTAGACATGTTCATGTGGATTGTCTGGTATGTTGCTGTTGTGACAAATTTTGGCTTCTGAGTTTTCACTTGGCAACTTTTTATAGAATCATAAAATGGCTTGAGTTGAAAGGGACCTCCAAACCAGTCTTGTCCCACTCCCTGCCACCTTCAGGTTGCCCAGAGCCTCATCCTGCTTTGTGCAAGGAAGGAAGCTGCCAACTCTAAAGTAAGTACAGGTAGAAGGAGACAGTCTGATAAATGGTGGCTTTGTGCCAGCCAGCAGCCAAGCCCCACACAGCTATTCACTCACTCCTAACCACTGAGATGGAGTAGAGAATCAGAAGAGGGATAGAACTCGTGGGTTGGGATAAAGACAGTTTAATAGCAGGTAAAGCAAAAGCCATGCATGGAAGCAAAGCAGAACAAGGAATTCATTCCCCACTTCCCATGGGCAGGCAGGTGTTCACTATCTCCAGGAAAGCAGGGCTCCATCATGTGTAATGGTGGTAGTGCCTTGGAAGACAAATGGCATCACTCCAGGTGTCCCACTTATTCCTCCTCCTCCTCCCAGCTCT
The DNA here is from genome assembly GCA_013399135.1 of Heliornis fulica. Lineage (NCBI taxonomy): Eukaryota > Metazoa > Chordata > Aves > Gruiformes > Heliornithidae > Heliornis > Heliornis fulica. Next base: position 178,018 of record VXBZ01003172.1, read on the forward strand.
ATATGCTGAACATGACATCGTATGGTATGGAATATCCCTTTGGTCAGTTGGTGTCATCTGTGCCAGCTGTGTTCCCTCCCAACTCCCTGTTTATCCTCAGCCTGGGGTGGGGTGGGGTGGGATGGGATGAGAAGCAGAAAAGCCCTTGGCTCTGTGTAAGCACTGCTCAGCAGGGACAGAAACATCTCTGTATTATCATCACTGGTTTCAGCAGAAATCCAAAGCACAGCTTCCTACCAGCTACTCTGAAGAAAATAAACTCTATCCCAGCTGAAACCAACACATAAATTATATCCCTTTTTAAAAATTATGAAACCCTATTTTCAAAAAATATTTTAGTAAATAGAAATATGTACTGAAAATCTAATCCAAGAGGCAAATGAGCCAGTATCTTATGGTTTCGCATAAGCTTTAAAAAACCAAACATTTTCTGGAATGTGTATTTTTAGTAAGATTAAGGATATAGGAATTAACTTCAGATGGGAAAATAGATTTGATTGTTCTTGGGGATCCTTGCCCCTCTTCCCATCCTCTAGCTTTAAAAATAATCGTACTGAAAAATCATTAAGCTGAGCATAGTAAATTCTGCTAGGTTTGGTTGGAATTTCTTTGTGGTGTGTATGGTTGTGTCTCAGCACACGTAGTTGGCTTTGATGCTCTGGTAAGGATGACTGAATGATACTTGGTTGTTGTTGTTGGGTTTACTCATTTCTTGAATTGGTTTGTTCTTGTATTTTGTCAATATTATAAACATACAGAGATTTCAGTTTAGCTGTGAGGATAACAGTAAGGAAGCTGTTCCTGGGTTCAGCTATGCCCATTTCAACTGATTCCTGATGATGGTAACGGAGGTGAGGGCACAATTGGTGACTGCTTCTGCAAACAGGAGCAAGCTACCTGTAGTGTCTCCTTAACTGTGGCTGCTGTCACTCCCTTATTTACTTAGCAGGTACTTTTTATGGATCTGATACTTTGATGTGCTATTCTGCATTTCGAGATTTAATGGGTTTCCCTCTGGAAATTCATCCTGGTAATGATTTTTCCTCTTTTTGTAATCTGATGCTCAAATAGATACTCAGCCCCAACTTTTCTGTGCTCGTACATGCGGTAACAAAGGTGGTGTGTTTTTTCTCTAGAGTGGGCTTAAACACAAAGGAGTGGGTTAAGGTGATCTTGCAGATTAGTCTGCTGTATGAGCTGTACAGATGTTCCTGTGTTTTACTTTAACAGGGGTGCATTGGGCAAAAGGGCTTATGGTTATGGTTTGCAAAATTAAACAATACAGTGAAAAGACATAATACATCAGATTACCAGCAGATGGTCTAATTGCAAGGTGATATGAGTTGCATTATAACTGCTTTTCTTTTTGTGGTGATGAATGCATAAAGGTTTTGTTGGGTAATTGTTGAAACAGGGAATGGAACAGCAAGAGAAAACTGCTGGGCTCAAAGGAGATGCATGTCTTGGAGGGAGTTGGGGAACACAAGTGCAGAAAAAGAAGAATTAAAAAAGAGCTGCCACTTAGAGAAATAAACACTGCTGGAGCCTGACAGCTAACCTTTGCTCTGTGACCATTCCTGGGAAGGTTGTGTTTGTGCATTTGTTGTGCCAGGATGCACTTGTAGAGGAGTCCTAACACAGAGCTCACCGCTGCTTAACTGTCTAGTTGTTACCTTTCATCTTCCTTTGATAAAGAGTCTGAAGATGCACTGTTTGCACTTAATCTACAGAATATTTACATGCCTTGCTCTGGAAAATAGATGCTTTTTTGCAGATGAAGGTGCACAACCAAGGGCATCTATTCATTTGAGATTTGTGGGTTAAAGGGAAGCGGGTTTTAATTCCTGGAAGGGGTTTTGAATGCTGGTAAGGAACTCTGACTTTATTACATAACATGCTTTTTATAAAACACTTCAAGTTCAGTGTTATCTTGAAGTGGTGGTTTGATGATATCTAACAAAAGGTACTTGTTCAATTACAGCAATATTTTCTGCTCTGAAGAATCTCCAGGAAAAAATCCAGCGACTGGAGTTGGAACGGCTTCAGGCAGAGGAGAATGTGAAGCACCTCAGCAGAGAAACAGCAGATTATAAAAAAGTGCTAAGTGAACAAATGCAGCACAAAGAGCATGACAAGACTGAAGTGTCAAAGAAAAATCAAGGTTGTTTGCAAACTTTATATAGATACTACAGCACACCACTATGGCTGAAACTTGAGTTTTGTCAGTTCATAAATCGATTTTATTTTACTTTATTGGGCATTCTTTGCTCTGCAGTAACACATGGAGCTACAAAGAAATAATTTTAAAAGCAGACTTTGTTCTAGGGATTTGCATGTGTACAGAAGTTCTTTGGGTTTAACCAATTGGGATTTAATTGGGCTGTTTCTTTTCATGGTCTTTTTTTTTGTTTGTTTGTTTTTGGAAAAATATCCCAGGAACAAGCAGTGAATGATTTCAGTTTTCTGTCTTCTGTTATCTTCAGAGCTTGCTTCTCAGCTGGCAGCTGCTGAGTCCCGGTGCAGCCTTTTGGAGAAACAGCTTGAGTACATGAGAAAAATGATCCAGCATGCAGAAAATGAGAAGCTGCATCTCTTGGAGAAACAGGTGTGTACTCAAGATTATAATTTAAATTATAAAAATCACGAACTTTGTTGTGTTTTGCTGTAGTTGCTGTCAGTTTAATGTCTTTTAAATGTGAGTATCTGTTTCAGATGGCATTTATATACTTAGATGTAGATAATTTCCCTACTTAAATTTTCCAGTCCTATCAGGAACCCGGTGCACCTGTCCAAGGCAGTGTCACAGGCTCTGATATTAAGAACTTTTTGGATCTGTGAGACTGATTTGATGCAGCAGCTCATCCTCACCCCTCAGTGTGGGGTCCTGTATGCCATTGGAAAAAACCAAACCCCTCCCTTTAGTGTTTACACTCTTTGGATCTTTGGGGACTCTCTTTATTAGTACTGCTTTTCCTATAGTACTGAACTAGTAAAGGGGAGGCTGAAATACTGATGCTGTATAAATAATGTTAAAAATTTTGTTTCCTACCATCAGTTGCTGTGAGATTGGCCCTTTATCTAAAATGAGCTTGAATTTTGCTTTACAGGGGGATGGATCACCTCTGTTTGATGGTATCTGTGGCTGTCCTATTTCAGTCTGTGAAACAACTAGCAATATGTAGCAGTAGAACAGGGGGTAATGGTTTTAAACTAGTAAAGGGGAGATTTAGGTTGGATATTAGGAAAAAATTCTTCACTATGAGGGTGGTAGATACTGGAACAGGTTGCCCAGAGCGGTGATGGAGGCCCCCTCCCTGGAGATATTCAAGGTCAGGCTTGGTGGGTCTCTGAGCAACCCAATCTAGTGAAGATGTCCCCGCTCACTGCAGGGGGGTGGACTAGATGACCTTTAATGGTCCTTTCTAACCTAATGCATTCTGGGATTCTATGATTGTTGGTTTCCTATTAAAAGTGTCAAGAAAGGCAAATATTATTCTCTTTGTATTTTACATGAGGGGAAGAAAAATTATTTCAGCCAACCCCATAATGTGGGGCAGGATTGGCCCTATAAAAAAAGAGGAAGTCTCTTCCAACCTAACACATTCTGTGATTCTGTTTACTGAAGAAATAAAAAATATTTGGAAAGCTATCTTTAATAGCTGAGTAATGATGCTTTTGTTTACCCTGTTAAGTTTGGAGGGAGGAGGCATTGCAGAATTTTCTCTCATCTGAATCTGGTTGAGTGTGGGGTTCCCAGTGTTGATGGATCAGTGGTGCAGTTGTTCTGTAATCATAGCACCATCTGAACCTGCACAGAGAAAGTAGTAGTTCCTACTGTTGGGCTGTTTGAGCCGCCTTTGTGCTGCATACAGGAGGCTTACTACAGATGGTCTGGTTTTATTGTGGTTTTAATTGTTTTCTTTCTTGCTTCTCCCTTCAAGGGTTCTTTGGAGAGAGATCGGCTTCTTGATCAGTCACATGTTCAGTCTAAATTGGAGAAGCTGGATATTCTGGAAAAAGAGTACAGCAGGCTCACCACGATGCAGTCCTTAGCAGAGGTCAGTCCTCCGCACCGCATAACGAGCGAAATCTGATAATAGAGTATTGCAGGCAGCACTTCATAGCTGTGTGTGGGTAACAGAGCTGAGCAAAACTCCGTGCTGTGGAGACAGACAGCAGCTACACATCTTTGTAGAGCTGAAATGTGTAAAATCTTGCTGTTACTGCTGGAAGCCTGCATGGCCAGGTAGGCTTTATAACACTGTGCTTCGTTTAGCCCTAACGGCATCTGCTGGTGCTCCTCTTCGGGGGTTTGGTGGCGCATCGGCATGCGGGGCTGCAGGTGCTGCTAGGCTCCCAGCTTTGTGTGCTGCTGAGTGCCACCAGCTTTGTTCTCTTGTGACCCAGACTGTCTGTCACTTGTGGCTTTGCTGTGGGGTTTTTTAGGTGCTTACATTCCTCTTAAGAGAGGTAATTGGAGTCAGTTAATTTGCCTGCAGAATTCTGACGCTTGCCATTGCTAGGCCGCTAGCGCTGGCTGGGTCTAGGTGGGTTTGACCCCATCTGCCTCTTCAGGGTTCATTTTGAATCATTAGCTTTTACAAATCAGCATGACCTTGTGTGATCATGCTCTTTCTGTGCATCATCCCTGGCATCAGCTTCTGAAATCTGGTCCATATTCTCCTCTTCCTGCTGCTGTAGAAGGACCCAAGTGTGGGATCTACAGAGGGCTTTCCTTCATCCAAGAGGAGCAGATGATTAGGTTGTGGTCTTGAGCTCTAGACTAGACGACCTTTAAGGTCCCTTCCAACCTAATGCATTCAGTGACTATGGAAGTTATAAGCTGCTGCCAGGTGCTCATGTATACGGAGTTTCTTCAGGGATATAGAAGGAGGTATTTGATACTCTAGGTTGGTCTGCTGCAGGACCTTCAGACACAACAGCTATTCTTGGGAGTCTGACAGCTGTAGCAAGTTGTTTAAGATCTTGTCTCCTCAAGTAAAAGTGCTGCCTGCATATGAATGTCTCCTGGGACTGGCTCTCTGAAAGTAGCAGTAGATTCCTCCAGGGTCAGGGTTGAAACTTGGTTCAAAGCCCTTGAGAAGTTTTTGACTGCTAGCAGCTGGGGTTGGTGGGGCTGGGTTGTTCGTATTTCTGTGCCTGGCTAGCAAACATGACTTCAGTGTAACAGTTCTTTTTCTTCTCCTGGGTCAAACTAGATGTCTTTGATTCTTTGATGTCTTTACGAATTAGTAGCTGTCACAATTAAGTCTGAGTGGAACTGGTCATTAAATTGACACAATTTTTAATGAATTCTAGCAATGGAGAGAAACCTGGATCTAACTCTGACCAAAGGTCACACTTTCCTGCGATCATTTTGCTGTCATGAGCTGTTTTCTGATCGACAGGGCTGTCTGCCTCTGTCCTTGCAGATGGTGTTCTACGTGCACTAAGCGTTACCTCATAATCCTGACAGGCCGAGGGCACACTTGTTTAAAACAGCTTTATCTGTTGCCTCTTTGATCTTGGCTTCAGTTGTGGCAATACCACAGGAACATTTGCAAGTTTAAGAAAGACTATTTCTATACGTTCTGTGCTGAAATGGATTGAAAGTGGCGAGATGATGGCTTGTGAGCGAGCAGTGATTTGACTGCTGCTGATTTCAGATGTCCCACCAGAGCACAGGTTCTGCAGGGGTCCTACCAAGAGCATTTAACTCAGAACCACTACCTGGCCCTATAAATATAAGTATTACCTTCAGACAGTTGGCCAACGTGAGCATTGGTTGTTAAAAGGACACATTGAGACTGGTGTTCATGTGAAGTACTTGTAGTTGGAGTACCTACACCAGAAGCTTCTCTGGTTTGTGTATCACAACTGTGGTCCTGCAGCCTTTGTGTAGCTGACTGAGAGGGCGCTGACTGTGAGGGCCAGGACACATCTGTGCCTGAGGATGGAGTTGGGGGATGGGGTTGTACCCTACAACCTACCCAAGTGCTGTCTGAACATTTGTGCAGAGGACATGTTTTGAAGAACTGTAGTTAGTAATCAGCCATAATGCTGACAGTGAGACTTGGTGAAACCCCACCATTCTGAGAAAAACAGAAATAACGAATCTTCACATCCTGTTTTGGCTGTGTGCTATCTACAGCCCTAGTCTTTCCTCTGGCCTCTGATTGCCAGGTGGTGAGAAGTAATGAGCAGGTGCTAATTTGCAAGGTGGTGAAGCACAGAGGTAAAACCTGTCTCACACTGGAGACATTTCCTCTCTGGTGGAACTAATGGGGATGTTTATCCCAGCAGCTAGTTTTTCAGAATTTGAGGTGTTCTGTTTCACAGAGGTCTCATACCTTCTGTCTTTTTTTGTTAAAGTTGTTTAAAATTTATTTCAGAGACAGCTGGAAGGATGAGTGAGGTGATGGCATGAAACTTAATTTCCCTTGGAGAACAGGCAAAAAATAGCCACTGAAATATTTTATTTCTGGTTTTTCACTGAATTTGTTTTTGCAACGTGCATTGAAAGTGTCACATGCTGTAAAGGGTAGAGGATTTTAAGTTACCTAGACTATTTCTGACTTCAATGAAGAAAATAAAATTAATTAAAAGGGTTCTTTTATTCAACAGAAAAAAAATATAAATGGTTCCTTTATAATAGTGCCTTTGTCCTTAATGTTAGTCCGGGTTTTCTCCTTTAACACCTTCGTATAATAGCTGGTTACCTGCATCTTGCGGTTAATGCTGAAGTAAAACAGAATTGAAATATTTACTACCTTAGCAGAGGGGGTACACTCCAGGAGTGTACAGGTAGAGCTGAATTATGTGCTTTTCTGGCTTAAGTTTGATTAGTGACTCTGAATAATCAGTCTTTGGGGGAGGAGAAAAGGAGTTGGTTTATATAAGAGCCCCGGATCATGTTTTCACTCTGCTGTATAAAAATACTCTGCTGTATCAAAAGTTATTTGATAACTCTCACATTTGGAGTTTAAGTGAGCATATCCTGCTTGAACAAGGCTTTTGTCTTGTTGAAGGGTTTGCAATGAAATGTGTGCCATTCCCCCTAAGCTTTTGCTTTGAAGAGGGCTTTTCAAAAGAGTTCTTTTTAACCATAGAAAGATGAAATCACTTCAGTTTTGCTTAAAGAAATCTCATAGGAATCATATAAACTTCCCTTTCTCCTCTGAAGATGGTCAGATGTTCAAAAATTCCTATCTTAAGAGTTTTAGATACAGATACTAGATAAAACACCTCTAGTGGTCTAAAATAAGCAAGTCTTCTCGCTGCTTATAATAATACAAAGGGATGTTAGCCTTTTTGTACTATACTATCTTCCAGGGTAATGTACACAAAACAACCTACTTTCTGTGTCTGGTTTGTTTTGGGTATTTCTTTGAGCTGAAGAGAAAGCCCTGTGTATTGCTCTCCTCATAGGCTGCGACCTCAATTCAGATACCAATTGTGGAAGTAAAAACAGAAAAACGAGGTTGTAAGTGTAGGCACTTGATTGCTGTGCTTCTGCTTATACAAAGTGTCAGCAGTCATTCTGGTGATGAAGTCTTCACGTTGCCACAAGTCGTAAGTTGAACTTGACATGCTGTTGCTTGAGCTCTTAATACTGTAGGCTTCAGGAAAGAAAATAATTGTATCATTAGTGATGACTGTTTTTATTCCATTTTGACTAGAAAAAAATGAAAGAGCTGGAACAGAAACTTCAGGAGGAAGAACACGCGAGGAAGCTTGTTCAGGAAAAAGCAGCTGAGGTAACCAACAGGAAATGTCTCTTGTACTCATATATGCTGCAATTAGCTCTTCCTTTCAGTCAGTTACTTGAAAAGCTGAAGGAAAGCACTTCCCATGTGTGGGATAATGAAAAACTTGGTTTAATGGGGGTAGTGGTCTTGTTTTGTTTGTGTTTTTCCCCTTCTGTCTGAGGTGCCAAATGTTCTGAAGTTCCCTGAGCTTTTTGGAAACCCTTTTCTAAGAGCACATGTACAGTGAAGTTTTTTTGGTTGAAAGAAGAGTAAAAGTTGAGACTCCCTCATAGTTGAGGAACACAGAATCATAGAATGTCAGGAGTTGGAAGGGACCTTGAAAGATCATCCAGTCCAACCTCCCTGACTGAGCAGGATCACCTAGATTAGATCACACAGGAACGTGTCCAGATTGGTCTTGAATGTCTCCTGAGAAGGAGACTCCGCAACCTCTCTGGGCAGCCTGTCCCAGTGATCTGTCACCTTCACAGTGAAAAGGTTCCTCCTTACATTAAGGTGGAACTTTCTATGTTCCAGCTTGGAACCATTGCCCCTTGTCCTATGTACATAGTTTATATACATACAGTATAGTCTCTATACATACATAGTTTGTATACATAAAATGGAACTAGGATGTACAAGGAAATTTGCTTTAAACATATCAGGGTCAACAAGGGTGCTCCCTTGTCCATAATTGTAACTAGAAATATTGGAGGAGGAGGAGGCAGGTGATACACTGTCAGGTGTAAGCCAGTAAGGACATTGGTTGTCTTCTAACCTTGGAGCGTGTAATTCATTGTATGCTGAAGAGGTGTGTTGGTAACCTGTCAGGGTCCTGTACAACCTCTGCCCTGAGTTTGGAGGGGGAGGCTGTCTCAAAGTAATCATGAGTAATTGTGAATTTTTCTAGTTTAGTTAGGAGATGATTTCTTAAAGCCATGTGAGGTGGGTTCACCCAAGCTGAGGCCAGGTGTGCGCCCCACCCCTCCCCCCAAGCCACTCTGTCCCTCCCCTCCTCAGCTGGGCAGGGGAGGGAAGACAGAGTGAAACCCCATGGGTCGAGATAAGGTCGAGAGAGGACTCACCAGTTACCATCCAAAACAGACTCGACGTTGGTAACAGATTATTAGTTTTTCCTATTAAATCAGAGTAGGGTAACGAGAAATAAAATCAAAGGTTAAAACACATTCCCCCACCCCACCCTCCTTCCGAGGATCAGATTCACTCCCTGGTTTTGTGTCCCACCTCCCAGCAGCAGGGGGATGAGGTCAGTTCACACGTTGGCTCTGCCACTCCTTCCTCCTCAGGGGAGGACTCCTCACACTGTGCCCCTGCTCCAGCCTGGGGTCCCTCCCGCAGGAGACAGTCCTCCATGAACCTCTCCCATGTGAGGCCTTCCCAGGGGCTGCAGTTCTTAAGCTGCTTGCGTATGGGTCCCTGTAAGAGTCTGTAGAAGTCCCCAGCATGGGCTTCCAACAGGGTCACAACCTCCTTCTGGTGTCTCCACTTGCTCCAGCGTGGGGTCCTCCACGTGCTACAGGTGGATGTCTGCCTCTCCATCATCCTCCATGGGCTACATGAGGACAGCCTGCCTCACCGTGGTCATCTTCATGAGCTGCAGGGAACCTCTGCTCAAGTTCCTGGAGCATCTCCTCCCCCTCCTTCACTGACCTTGGTGTCTGTAGAGTTTCTTACATCTTCTCAGTTCTCTCCCTGGCTGCAAAAGCTGCTGCTACTTGTTTTTTTCCCTTCTTCACTGTTATCCCAGTGGCACCATCACCATGGCTGATGGGCTCAGCCCTGCACAGCAGCAATTCTGTCTCGGAGCTGGCTGGTATTGGCTCTGTTGGACATGGGAGAAGCTTTTAGTGGTTGTCACAGCAGCTACCCCTGCAGCTACCCTGTTACCAGACCTTGCCATACAACCCAAAACACTTTGAATTGCAAACAAAGTGAGTAGAGCAAAGTGTGAACAGCAAAGTGTGTAGAGCTCGCTGTTGACGGTCAAGAGTCCTGACCTGAACTCTTCCAATAGATGGTTTAGTCCTGGGTTTTTAACTTGTCAGACTTAATAGACCAGAAGGACCAGTTGTCCGTTAACTCTACGCCACAGTTGAGCAGGTTGAGCAGTTGAGCAGGGTTGGGTGACCTGACTTCCCTAACATTGTGTCAGGTATAAAGCACGGGTGATGTTTTGAACCTTGCCATGATCAGAGCAGTGCAGTGAGACTAATTGTCTGACTTACTGGGAATAGTGGTGGAGCAGAGGGAGCATTCCTACTCGAGCTTAAATTGACCTTGGGCTGCAGGAGCATTCTAAAAGCTTGCAGCCCTTGCTTTCAGAGAGCCTGTGTTTTTAACACTGCTGTTTTGCAGTTCTCCACTTACTCTGTGCTTCCAGTAACTCCCCTTATTCTCTCAATTAAAGCTCCAGACAGGCCTGGAAACCAACAGACTACTGATTCAAGCAGCATCACCACTGCTTTCTCCAAAGGCAAGAAGACCCAGGAAGAAAACGAAACAGCCAGAGCAGGTAACACTGGGGGAAGAGTAGGGCAGCTCTTGAGGAGTTAAATAACGGTAGGTGCATGCAGTCAGAGGGGTGGTTTGCTCCTTGGTACAAAGCAAAGGGAAAGTTGTTTTGCTGAAGTGTGATCTTGGATAAACGTTCCTCTCTTCTTTCCTTCCAGAAATGCTCTCTTACAAGCCACCTCACGACGCAACCCCATTACAGACTGTGTCTGGGTGACGTGCCCTTTGTAGCTGGAAAGGTGAGCTGCTTAATGCCAAAGCTTAATGCTCAGTACCTGCAGCTCCTCAAGCGGCTTTGGCTCGGTGCACTCCTGACACCCAGTGGTCAGAGCAACTCATTTTCTTTAGTCTCACAGTTTTAATTCAGCAAGTTTACAGATACTCAACAAGCCTCTTGAAGTGGCATTTCCAAAAATGGGTGGTCTTGATGCTGCTGGACAAGCTGTTCTCGTTAGTGCACATTCATTCAAACAAAAGAATACATTCTTGGCAGCAAACACAACATGGGTTTTATTGGGTTTAAGTGACCCCCATTATTATCATACCATCACAGACTGGTTTGGGTGGGAACAGACCTCAGAGACCATCTCATTCCAACCCACCTGCCATGGGCAGGGACACCCTCCGCTAGCCCAGATTGTCCAAAGGCCCGTCCAGCTTGGCCCCTTGAAACCTGCCAGGGATCCAGGGGCAGCCACAGCTTCTCTGGGTGACCTGTGCCAGGGCCTCACCACCCTCACAGGGAAGAATTTCTTCCTTATGTCTGATGTACATCTCCCATCTTCCAGTTCATAGCCATCACCCCTCATTCTATACTTACATGCCCTTGTAAAAAGTCCCTCCCCAGCTTTCCTTTATTACCAAGTAGGCTGGTGACAATGCCATTGAAAAGAAATCTCTCTTTTCCAGTCTACCAGTCCCAGTCATTCAGTTGGTGCCAACGTGCAGCATGTCCTACACCTGATGAAACAGCACACGAAAGCTTTGTGTAACAGTCGTGTCGTGAATGATACTCCACTAGCAAAATCTGTCAGTGCTGATCATCCTGCCAGCAAAAGCAGAAAGTCTTCTCTGCCAAAGGAGTCTTCTTCATCACGGGAAGAGCTCTCGGAAGTGCTGCTGACTTTGCAAGATGAATTTGGGCAGATGAGTTTGTGAGTTTGGCATATTCCTCATTGCAGTTTGTGAATGTAGATGGTTTGTACTTTTGCCCTTTGCTTTAAAGCTGGAAGACTTTTCCTGAGGAAGGATGTAGTTTTGGGAAGGCAGTGGCATGTAACATCTCTGTCCCACTGGCTCTGGAGGCTGTTGTTTATGTTTGCAGCTAAAATCTGGTCTGCATACCTGTATTTATATGCAGTGGTGCCAGTGAGGGCTCGGGGAGAAGCATGGTAACAGCTCATGGTGCAATGGACAAACGCTCCATTAGAGGACAGCTTCGTTAGTCATTCTGCTCATTAGCAGAACATGAACTGTTACCCTACCACACAACTGCACTAGATACAGATACACAAAACTAGTAACTGAAGATAGTAATTAGTAACTAAATGAGTGCTGTGAACCACCTGGGACCTTGTGTGGTCTTTTTGAGTGTGTGAAGCGCTAAGGCCTTTGTGACTTAACGCTGCAGCAGCCTCCCACCAGGATGTGCTGCTGCAGTCGTGCTGGGGACCAACAAAACTTCCCTGACTGTTTGTTAGGGCACGTTAAACACACCTGGCTGCTGAGGCTGGGGCTTCCCAGAAGCGTTACTGCCGCGCTGGCTGCACGAGCGCTAGATGCCAGGGTGTCTGACGCAAGCTTTGTTGTGTCTGAATTCCCTGCTAGTGACCACCAGCAGCTGTCAAAGCTTGTCCAGGAGGCACCAACCCTTGCAGTGAGAGAAGATCTGGAGAGGGAACTGGAGGTACTGGTGGGAAAGATGGAAGCAAAGGCAGACCAGATCAGCAAAGTCCGGAGGCACTGGTTGCAGGTGAGTTACTTTTGGCCATGGTCATGCTTCTGTCCTGAGGAGTTTGTTGCCTTTATCCAAAGTGAGCAGCAGTTGAGTAAAGCAGAAGTAACTGCTGTAGAGCAGTAGCACATAGGTTTAGCTTTGCTGTCCCCAAGCTAGCCTGCGTCCCAGCATTTCTGCAGGAGTATCCTGTGTCTTGCCATGTCACCCTTGTGCCCACTCTTCATCCTGCCCTGGGCAGAGTGCTCACATCTGTTCCCACATTGCATTTTGCACTCCTCTCATCCCCCAAACAGGGGAAAGATCATCACTGTGCGATAGCAAATCCTACTGTCCGTAAGTGCAGTGTAAGCTGGTTGGGTGACACACACGATGAGAGCCTGTAATTCTGAAAGGTGTGAGTCTGCTTCCTGGGCCTGCAGTGGTCTGTCAGGGAGACACTTCTGGTGAGCTGTCTGATGTGTCAGCCAATACCCGTGTCCTGATCAGTCACGCTGACTCCTGGCGTGGAAGGTGAGGTCCCTAGTGGCACCCAGCTGCACAGGTAATGGGGGGAGACCCTCCTGAAATCTTGTTCTTCACGTTGAGCTTGGAGTAACCTGAACTGAATTTAGAGAGATGCCTGGATTGTCAGGGCTTTCACTGTTGAGATGAAGCTTTTAATGGTTCTCCTTTGCCTGGAGTAAATGACCTATTTATGTTTTGATTTGTTTTTTATAAAGCCTGAAGTATCTGTTTCAGTTTAAAACTACTTTCAAAATGTTCTGAATATGCATCCTATTCATTCAACACATTCCTCCTTTTCTATAGTCTTCATCTGTTTTAGTGAAACTCTTTCAAAGAATTTAAACTGATGTGTTTAGTCGGGTTCAGTTCATATGGCCCAAGACTCATCCTCATCTGATGTGACGGTAATACAGCAGGCGTGCAGAGAGCTCTCTGCTGGCACCCAGAACGGGCTTGTGAAACGTGTTTGAACAGCAGCATTACTCACTGTCACTCTCAGGAGATTCAGAGGGGCTGTTGCAGACACACACAGGGCTTCCCAGTAGTGAGGATTCTGCGTGTGCTGAGGCTTCGAGTAGCTGTTGACTCAAATGTCAGGAGTCGGCGCTTTGGGGAATTGCTGCATGCTAGAAACCAGGAAGAGGCAGCACCACACCTGAAGGGAGGGGAGCTGTAGGTGCCACCATTTGTGTGTCTGCCCCTTTGGCTCTGTCAAGTTCCCTCTTTCCAGCTCATGCCTGCTTGGTCCTTGTGGCCTAGTAGGGAGTCTACCAGCTGTGATTTAGTGCTGTGTGTGGATACCAGCTCTTGAGCTCGGCAGAGTTTTGGTATTCCTCCTGAAGCTACATCTCTGATGGTGACTAGCTATTAAAATCACTACTCTCTATGAAGGAAAACTTGGGGGTTTAATCACTGGACGGTAACGGTGACAGAGCAGCTTTTTGTCATGGAACTGTCTCTGTTATGTTCGTGATGGAGATAGCACCCCATAATCCACCGGTCAGCTTTTAAAGGGATAACCCAGTGGTTCAGACTGTAAGCTGGACACAGCTCTGGAGAGGCTGTGTAAGGAAAAGAGAATGGGTTTTTTATTTGACTTGGGACTTGGGAACATCCATTTTCTTAGCTGGGTGAGAGGAGTGGTGGGACCTTTCAGCTCTCTGAGTGAATTGCGAAACCAGAACAAGGACACTGCCTAACATTTTTCTGTGTTTCTTTTTCAGTTAGAGAGACTTAAGAAGGAGAGCAAGTCCAAAAAGACTTCTGCTAAACAAATAAAAGACAGCAGGTTCCCTGTTAGTGAAGTTAAAGTAACGACCACAGTAACTACAAAAGGGAAGAATGCCGGTCCCATCAAATTGAAACCTGGAGAGAAGAGTCGGAAAAATCTTCAGCTGTTGAGAGACATGCAGACCATACAGACTTCCCTACAGAAAGATGATATCAGCTGGGACTACTGACTGTTCCGCAGGAGATGTTTGTGACACCATTCCCATCAGACTTCCTCACATTCTGGATGTAAAGCAGCTGCCTTTCTTGCTGTGTGAAAGAGACTGCTGTATGCCAGGTGCACTTCTGAAACATGGGCCCTTAACTCTCCATCCCTGGCTCTGATCGGATATGTTATGGTCTAGCTTAAAACAGTCTGTTTTTAAGGTACTCAGCCATAGGTCTCCACCAGTTGCTTTCATGGGGTGGTTCCAGCAGTCCCTCTGTTCCCTGTGAGCACACCGAGCACCGCACACGTCTGTGGGTTGGCATGTGCAAAATGCCAGTGCAGTTTCACGTTGGCGTTGAACTGTGCCTTGGGAGGGGGATTAAGATGGGTCTTTGAAAACAAATCAGTGGCCCCCAGCCTTAAGGTCTTTTGGTCAGTTCTGCTCTGTGGGCAGCTGCAGCATCCGAGGGAGAACAGGTAGCCCCTGCTAACACACTGAAGGTGTCCTGTGGAGCACCTCAGAACACCTTGCAGACCCTTGTTCTGCTGCCTGGCGTTACTCAGCACTGGTGGCAGCAGCTCCGAAAAGGAGCAGAGTAACTGAGTTATTCTTTGTCTGAATTCCTTTGAAGTCTGAAGAGAGAAACTTCTCTGCAGAAGCCCTGCTGTGACGCAGCTACAGGATGGGGGATAGCATCCTGTCTCCTAACCCCCCCAGGTTTGGGTGGCAAAGGAGCGAGCTAAACCACAGGGCTCTGACGCTGCGAGTGCCCTGGCCGTGCCCTGGCCTCTTGCTTTTAGCTTGAAATATGTGCTTGGAGCTATTGACTCCGGTAGTGCTGCAGTTCATTTTGCACTCTTGACCTGCACAGCTGAGTAAGTGTTATTTATTATGTTAATAATGTAAAGCATTTCCTATTAATGGGATGTACATAAGAGGGAGAGTCTCCATTGATACTACTCCATTGGGTGGTAGTGACACCCTGCTGCTTGAGTGAGTCCTGGGAAAGCTGCACCCTGCGCTCCTCGGAGCTTGCTGCAGCCCCATGCCCCATCCAGTGCACTGCCTGTGCTGGCACACACCTCCCTGGCCAGGATGAGGAGTACAAGCAAACTGTAAGGTGAGGCTTGGAGTTGTCTGCCCTGGCCTGGAGCTAATGGGCAGGGACAGGAGCGTCAGCACAGGCAGAAGGGATTTTGCTTTTTATTTTCTGTAGGTGGTCCAGCCTTATTATCTCTGGCAACCTCTGGGAAGTTTTAGCTGTGAGTGGGAGGTCAGAAGCCATGCCTGGAGCCATCTCCGTTAACTTTTAGAGATATGGGCTGCAGGTAGCTTGAGTCACTACGTGGACAGCTGCTCATCCCAGACCAGTAGCTGAAGCTGCACTCAGTAGTTTTCCTTGGGCAGGGTCTGGGGATTGGCTTGCTCAGAGGTGGGGTAACTCCAGCCTCAGGCTGACTAAGTTGAGCCAGATGTGAACGGTAGAGGCTCAGGAGTCCTTTAGGCTCCATATTTGCCATACATAGGAAGTGAGGTGCCAAAGTTGGGATCAGGTCTACCAGGGGTAGGAGCTTCAAGGAGCAGGAGCGGGTGTTGAGCTGATCCCAAACTATCCCAATGCATTTGGGCTTAACATGAGTTACAGAGAAAAATGTGAACTCTCCTTTTACACAGCAGTTCCTGTGCCAATACACTGTAAAGTGCAAGAATTGTTTGGGCTTTTTCTAACTGTGAAAGTATTTTTGTAAGACTGAGCAGCTACGCACTCTGTTCTCATACTGGTCTGTACAGGGCAAAAGAAACCTGTCCAAAGATGAGTTTTTGTTTCCCTGTCATTCTGAATGTCAGTGCTTGAACATTAGCATCTTGCAGGACCATCTGCAGAAGACAGAGAGGTTTGGATGCAAAGTGCTGAGCTTTCTGTGAGATTTCAATGTTTGCACGTCCTACCTGTGCTTTGGAGAACCGTGTAGCTGGAGTAACAACACAGGAACTTCACCCATTCATCCGTTTTTATTAGTGTTAAGGAAACCAAGCAGCTTCCATCAAGAAACAAAATATACACACGGTCAGTTTGCTAACAGAGAACAATACTAGGAACCATCTTACATCGTGATTGTACGCAAGAGCAGCTCTGCTCTGCAAAGCAAATCCCAGTCCTGCAGAAGGTGTTTTGTGGGGTTCTCTGCACTGGCGACCCGTGAGGTCTTGGACCCCCCGTAGCAGATGCAGGGATGCTGTACAGCCAGTGACGTGTTCTGTCAGAAGGTGGCTCTGGATTTCTCACTCAGTACTGAGACACCGATCGTGGGAGAGCAGGCAGAAATGGACACCGGGGCGGCGGGAAGCGGCGGTACTGCAGCGGAAGGAACAGGCTGTGGAAGGTAGTTTCTTACGTGTAAACGGGTCCACTCCTGTGCTCCCTCAGAAATACTTCTCTACACGTGAAGCAGCGTGCTGGTGGCTGTGTTAAATGGGTGAGCACGCTCTGGGATCCTGTCCCTTGAGAGCAGCGCAGGAACCCAGACCCAGCAGTGCCCCTCGTCCTCAGCATGGAGGAGAAGCAACCCCAAGTACAGATCTTACACACATGTGGCTTCCTTCGCTGTAAGCACTGTCATCTACAGCCCTGTACTAATCTGGGAGAACCCCGGGGCGGTCACCGTTTCATCAAATGTGTTTTTATCTCCATTTCTATAGTAAAAATTTATTAAAATCGAATACGGCTTAAGCTCAGTCAAGTGACATTAATGGGTGAAGTGTGCTGAGGAAGGACCTAAGCTGAGGGCTTGGAAACTGGCTGAGCTGTTGAGTCTACCAGAAGAACCTTCAGTAGCAGTTGCAATGCAGGCAGAAAGGCTTCTTTGGTTGATAAGAGTCCCTTCCATGAGCTAACGGAAAACTGGAATACCCTAAGTACGCCACTGTGATCCTGCGCAGACGTACTGAGATCGCTAATTCCTCTTACCCAGCACACAAAGTGACTGCTGCCACCAGGTCAGAGGTGTCCCTGGTATCCGTGCCCCCTTCCCAGGTGAGTGCGAGGCACTGGAGGACAGAAGGGTGGCAGGCAGCCCGGGGGGGAGCCATGCTCTGCTTCCCCCCCGGAAATAAATAAAGGTGCTGAGGTTGCACCCTGGCACAGCCTCTGTAAACCCGAAGAGAGAGAGGCTGAAGTTGCAGAGATGGAGTAAGCTCTGTCCTACACCATCACGTCGTGTAGGTTGCTCCTCTACCACTGTGTCTTACTAGCAGGAGCTGCCCTTGGCTAAGGCATCGGTCACATGGCTTCGGTGGCCTAGATCAAAGCGAGGGGAGAAGCGAGAGGAACGGCAACACCGTTCAGGTTCCGTCTCCACACATCTCCGAGTCTGCTGGCAAAGGCTGTCACCAACGCTGCTACCCAGCCAGCAGCAGCGCAGGATGTCGTGGCGCTACGACTCTATCCGGGCTCTGCTACCTCCTTATAGCAAAAGAGAGATTTTTCGGCCTTGTGCATGGATGTGTTTCCTCCACGGAACTTCATCCTGATGCGTGGCCTCTCTCTAAAGCCAAGTGAGTTCCAGCACGTAAGGGAACAGAGAGCGAGCTCTAGGTTTCGTTCAGGTGGCAAGTGCAATTAGCTCGCGTTGTAATCTAGCCACTGAGAGGGTTAATTGCATAGGGGCCATTCTTTCTTTGTCTTTGCTTAAGCTTCCTCTAGTGCTACAGTACTAATAAATTACCCTGGAGAGAAATAAATAAATAGGTTGGCATCTCCCAGGCACCACGCTGGAAATCCAGAGGGTTTCCTGTGGTCTTGGGATGGTACTCGGCAAAAGAAGTCCATATTATACAACTGTCTGTACGGGAGCGACACACTGTGCGGGAGAGCCGGCTCTCTCCGAGGACGAGGTGGAGCGGTTGGTGATTTCTCTCTGCAGCTCCTCCACTTTCTTCTGCAGCTCGGCTCGCTTGGCCAGAAGCTCCTTGTAGCGATTGTGGACAGGTTCCTGCAAGAAAATGTGTAGCTGAGTGCTGGGAGGTAAGCGAGGAAGGCACAGCCTGCCACTGACCGTACAGACAGCTGTGAAGGACGGCGGGCGGGCAGGTGGGCTACCAGGGGGCAGGTAGGTGGGTTACGTCATTATCTGCCACCCGGAGGCAAGTGGGAAGTTGCTCTGGCTTCAAGGTGTTCATTTTATGCAACATGCACAGTGCAATGTGGCTACACAAAACTTAAGTGTCTGTTTTGAAAGATCACAGATTCACATCACAGTTGGGGTTGGAAGGGACCTCTGGAGATGATCTGGTCCAACCACTCCTCCAGAGCAGGGTCACCTAGAGCAGGTTGCACAGGACAGCGTCCAGGTGGATTTTGAATCTCTCCAGAGAAAGAGACCCCACAGCCTCTCTGGGCAGCCTGTCGCAGGGCTCTGTCGCCCTCACAGCAAAGAAGTTTCTCCTCACATTTAGGGGGAACTTTCTGTATTTATTTGTGTTATGCCCACTGCCCCTTATCCTGTCACTGAGTACCACTGGAAGAAGACCAACCCCATCCTCCCAACACTCACCCCTCAGCATTTAGAAGCATTGACAAGATGCCCCCTTAGTCTGCTGTTCTCAAGGCTAAACCCCTCTGCCTCTGCAAGAGAGATATTCTAGAAAGATGCTGTTACTGAACTCAATCCTGATGGGTTTTGGGGACACTGGCTTTGGCATCTCAGCCTGGACCTAATTTCAGGGCTGTGGGGGCAAGAAACAAACTTCTCTAGCTCTTTCCACACAGCTCTGTCAGTACTGAAGAGCACTGGTTGGGCTCCTGGAGCGGATGCCCTGGGTTTGCAAAGCTCTGTCAGCTGCAGGCACATGTTGAGGCAATCCAGGAATTTCTGTCCCTGTTGCAAAGGGATTTTGGGTTGAGGGTGACGTTCAGACTGCACATCGGGGGTGCCTGCCCTGCATGAGCCCAGTTCCCTGCTGCTGGGGTCTGAGCATGCAACAGGGCTGTGGTCAGACCCCTGCACCTCAGGCAGCCACAGGGAGCAGCAGGTTCTTAGTGACAGTAAGCTAAATCCAGCTAACTAACTCCCAACTGGAATCCCACAGCCCAAGAAGTCTCCAGGTTTTAGGCTCTCCTGTGAAGTTAAAGAGAGATTTCACATGATTGTCCCCATATTCTGAATGAGAAACTCTAACTGCAGAGTATCTCCAGCCCTGGCAGACTTTGGAGGTGGGGACCTCCTGAACCAGCCGGCCTGGACGCTGCTCTGTCACTGCCTGCACCTCAGCTCGGGCCGTGGGGTTTGGAGTTAAGCGGTGGCAGCTTTAACACATCACCTGGGAGGTCGTGAGCTCCACAGTGGCGGCGTTCGTGCCAGCAGGTCGGGACATAAAGCAGGAGAACATGTACCTGCGGTTTCATCCTGGGGTTCCAGCGGATGTAGTAGCCGACCCACAGCTCGAGGTGGCGCATGCTGGCCACGGGATAGAGGACGTGGTTGGAGTAGCTCACATACAGGGGGTTAGTGAAGTCCTCCAGCTGGCTGTTGATGTAAGACCAAAGCGACACCGTCTTCTTCGGAAGGCTCTGTGAGGGAAGGGGGAGAGGAGGATGTGTTTCCCATTGGAATCCCAGCGTTTATCTACCATGTACTTTCAGCAGCATCTGCCTGTCGGTACGGCAGAGCTGCCTGCGGCCCTGGAAACCCCACCGTTCCCTCGGTGTGGTTCCTGTAGTCCAAGCCCACGGCCACAGGTGGGCACACATGCACCCTGGCAGGGACACATCATCCCCTTGCCCACCCAGCTGCCAGCACAGACCGCACGGCACAGGGACGCAGCCTTGTGAGGACCTAAGGCTGTAGTTCAACTTTGTCTCTCACAAGGGCTCCAGCAGGACTTGCTGGAGCACTTAATTACAAAAAACCCACCCAAAACAACAACAAAACCCAAAGCAGGGAAACATCTGACTTCAGCCCCGATCTAGGGGAGCAATTAGGCCTGTGAACAGCTCTGGTGAAACCAGTGTTGAAGTGCTTCCCAGATTAGGTTCCTCACAAGCTGAAGCCATAAAACCCCCCTCCCCAAACCCACATGCTGGTTTTCTTCTCTGAAATGGCAGCTGTTCCATCACTGTGGACCCCAGAGACACAGGGACAATGTTACCACTGCTGTCTGACAGGGATATCTTTTCATTGTTGGAGCTGTTGGAGAGGGGTCAGAGGAGGCCATAAAGATGACAAGGGGCTGGAACACCTCCCCTATGAGGACAGGCTGAGGGAGCTGGGCTTGTTCAGCCTGGAGAAGAGAAGGCTGTGGGGGTGGAATGGACCTCATTGCAGCCTTCCAGTAGTTAAAGGCAGCGTATAGACAGGAGAGGAACTGGATTTTCTCAAGGGTAGATAGTAGTTGGACAACTACTATCTACCCTTGAGTTCAGTAGGGGATGGATTTAAGCCAGAGGGGGAAGGTTTAGATTTAATATCGGGGAAGTTCTTCAGGGAAAGAGTGGTACTGGAATGGGCTGCCCAGAGAGGTGGTGGATGCCCCAACCCTGGAGGTGTTCAAGGCCAGGCTGGATGGGGCCCTGGGCAACCTTGTCTAGATGCAGGCCTGGAGGTTGGTGGCCCTGCCTGTGGCAGGGGGTTGGAACTCAATGATCCTTGGGGTCCCTTCCAACCCAGACCAGTCTCTTATTCTGTGTGATGCTGTGATCTGCTGTGCTGCCAAACAGAATCGCATCAGGTCCACAGAGTGCTGCCCTCGGTGTACCCCTGAAGTTAGGCTGCCACCTTCTGGGGACAGCAGACACCTCATCCTTAGGTGAGACACAAGGATCATCTCTCCTTTTCACCCGATTCCAGACCGGCTCTGAACAGGGCAGTGTCTGACGGGCTGAACGTACGTGTCTACACACTCCTCCTTGGCAAACACACCTCGACCGGACTGCGGGGCAGAGCTGGCTGGTGTAGGACCTGGAGGCTGGTCCTTCCTGATACCAGCAGCTCTGTCCTCTCCTGGGAAAACCCAAACACCTCAAAAACACACAGGGAGATTGGCCACTGCCTGTAACCAATGTGTGCAGAATCACAATATGACCGGGCTGACTTTAACTAGCTGGCCCACTGCAAGGGAGAAGGAGGACAAAAGGTACCTGTTCACACAGAGATGGTTATGCTGAACTGGAATCTGGAGATAAAATGGCATTTGGGATACAATGGCATCAAAACCACCTATGTGGGAGACACCGGGAGCTGTTCAGCCACCAGGGAGTAGCCAAAAGCAGTGGAAAAGCAGCCAAAATGCTGGAAGCTGTCCAGAAGGGTGTAGCTCTGGAATGTAAAGTCCCCACCAAACAGCTGTTTATGTTGTTAAGGAGGTGCCTGGTGTTATCCAGACCTGCATCTGTCACTGGAACACGCTTGTCCAGAGAGGTGGTGGAGGCCCCATCCCTGGAGATATTCAAGGTCAGGCTTGATGGGGCTCTGAGCAACCTGATCTAGTGAAGATGACCCTGCTCACTGCAGGAAGGTTAGACTAGATGGCCTTTGAAGGTCTTTTCCAACCAAACATATTCTCTGATTCTATGATCTGCCATCATCTCAGTGCTGAAAATACACTAGTAGTAGTAGTCACTAGTAGACTACACTAGTGCTGTCCAGTCAGCTAAAGCAATCACACAGCACCATGCCCTCACATCATCACACCATCACAGCCACCAGGAGAACTTACCTCCTTCACTCGCTGCTGCTCACTGCTGCACAGGAATGTCCCGAACAAGCAGCTGTACAGGTGGTCCAGGATGGTTATCAGGAAATACTCGTTGAACTCAAACGCTGTAGGAAACTACACAGAAGCAGAACATTAGGTTGGAATTTTAGAACAGCAAATCTTCTATTTTGTGGTCTTGCTGAGGAATTGGCCTCTCTTCTTTATTTCTAAACCAGCATTCGCCTCTGTTCTCTGCCTGGCAGAATAGTCAGGATCATATTCTCTCCTTCCAAGAGCAAAGAGTTGCTCTCTTGGAAAGCTGCTTTACACATGCAGCGAGGAATCTGAACAGAAGCCAGAGGTCTGAAGGGTCTGACCGCTGTTTTTATACACATTCGGTGCTGCTTCGAATGGAAGCTTGCCCTGCTACGCCTGCCCTCAGGACAGACCGTGCAACCACACTGGGAACTAAAGGCTGAAGCTGGTGTGACACAAGCTGGTGGCTTACAAAGCCATGGAAATCTCCCAGTGCCAAATGGAAACAACCCGTGTGCTTAAATAACAGCCATCACGCCGCAGCGGCCAGCGGGAGGAACAGGTACGTGGGCAGGGGCTCTGCGCGCTGCGGGAGGAACAGGTACGTGGGCAGGGGCTCTGCGCGCTGCGGGAGGAACAGGTACGTGGGCAGGGGCTCTGCACGCTGTGGGCGTTCACGCAGAAACAGTCAGACCCGAGGCAAGAGAACTGCAACTCCACAAAGGGTCAGTAAGAACACGCACACTGAACTGCAATGGCACGCTGCGGTGAGGGAGAGGAGAGTGGGAGGCCTTCCTCCCACACAAACCACCATTCTCTTCCCAGGCTCCCCCTGCTGTGAGACCCTGACCTCCCTGGCACAGGTCAGGATCACAGACTCACAGAACTGTAGGGGTTGGAAGGCACCTCCAGAGATCATCCAGTCCAACCCCCCTGCCAAAGCAGGTTCCCTAGAGCAGGTCACACAGGTAGATGTCCAGACGGGTCTTAAATATCTCCAGAGAAGGAGACTCCA